>JAVGWX010000006.1:92604410-93179410 GCA_036924085.1 Ariolimax columbianus | reverse complement strand
ACTTTCGATGGCAAAAAGATGTTTAGGCTTTGTATTTGCAATGCTGTTTTTGTTTTAGTGTGTTAGGTTAACAATGAACGTTGTGGGGATGTTCCATTTAGTGTTTGAAATGCTGCTTTGGAAATGAGATTTTGTATTGTATGTATATCTATCTATCTATCTATCTATCTATCTATCTATCTATCTATCTATCTATCTATCTATCTATCTATCTATCTATCTATCTATCTATCTATCTATCTATCTATCTATCTATCTATCTATCTATCTATCTATCTATCTATCTATCTATCTATCTATATATCTATCTATCTATCTATCTATCTATCTATCTATCTATCTATCTATATATCTATCTATATATCTATCTATCTATCTATCTATCTATCTATATATCTATCTATCTATCTATCTATCCATATATCTATCTATCTATATATCTATCTATCTATCTATTTTTCTATCTATCTATCTATCTATCTATCTATCTATCTATCTATCTATCTATCTATCTATCTATCTATCAATCTATCTATCTATCGATCTATATATGTATCTATCTATCTATCTATCTAACTATCTATCTATCTATCTATCAATCTATCTATCTATCGATCTATATATTTATCGATCGATCTATGTATCTGTCTATCTATCTATATATCTATCTGTCTATCTATCTATCGATATATCTATTTATCGATATATCTATCTATCTACATATATATTTATCTATCTATCTATCTATCTGAATCTATATATCTATCTATCTATGTATATATATATCTTCCTATCTATCTATCTATGCATCTATCCATCCATCTATCTATATATATTAATATATATATATATATATATATCCATCTATTTATATATATATATATATATATATATATATATATATATATATATATATATATATACATATATATATATATTATCTGATCCTGGTTTGCCTTTCGGCGTCAGGTATATAAGTGACATTTGGCCAGCACGTGTTGTACGCTTCGTATAACGGTGCTTCGGATATTCCATCAATCCATCTTTTGCTGTGACGGCCTCTAGCTCTGGTACCACTGTGCTGAAGTGTTAGAGCCATGTGTGGGACACTGTAATGTTGCTGTCGCGATACGTGGCCAAACCACTGAATTTGCTGTTTTCTAATCAAGTCCAGCACTGGTTTAGTGCCCATCTGTTTCCTGATTTCATCGTTTCTAATAAAGCCCCGTCTTGTCACATTTTACATTCACGCAATAAATCTCATTTATGTTGTTTCTATTATTTTATTATCTGTTGATATATTGTGCATATGGGCTACATTTTTCTTCGACTGTTTTGAAGATGGTATGGTAGACGTATTTGTTCCCTTTAATAAAAACCATTTTTGTCCTCTGGCCATAACCACACACTTATTCCGTATTATCTTCCTTTATGACAGTCGTCTCTATTTTGAAAATATTTAGATTAAGGCTTT
The DNA here is from genome assembly GCA_036924085.1 of Ariolimax columbianus. Classification (NCBI taxonomy): domain Eukaryota; kingdom Metazoa; phylum Mollusca; class Gastropoda; order Stylommatophora; family Arionidae; genus Ariolimax; species Ariolimax columbianus. Next base: position 93,177,936 of record JAVGWX010000006.1, on the reverse strand, counting down.
TCGTATGATTTTACCTTGTTTTTAGCGTGTTCGAGTATATGATCAAAACTGCGTATTCTTACTGCATTCATTGAGCCATCTGTTTATCAAAAATTGGCATTCTATTACCTACTATTATTATATTAAGTAATAACGTATTTTATTCCCAATCATTCTATTACCTACTATTATTATATTAAGTAATAACGTATTTTATTCCCAATCATTCTATTACCTACTATTATTATATTAAGTAATAACGTATTTTATTCCCAATCATTCTATTACCTACTATTATTATATTAAGTAATAACGTATTTTATTCCCAATCATTCTATTACCTACTATTATTATATTAAGTAATAACGTATTTTATTCCCAATAAAACCTAATTGGATTTAACTTTTGTTCGATCTTGTGCGTTTAATCTAAACTTCCCATATCAACCTACAGATTCAATCAGCTATATATTTACCCTCGCTACGCACTCATAACATTTTACATATCTCAGTGGGGCTATAAGAAAACTGCTGCATGTCTGTGCTTCTCATCCTCTGGTGATTAAATATGATTATAATGTATTTGTCAGCACTGTTTCTATATATATCTGACAAATTGGTAAATGTATTGATCTTAAGTCATATCAATTTCCATTTCTACATCATTTGTTGGCAATAACGGGCATTCAGAGGGTACTAACCTGCATACCATCACACTTGTTAATGCCCAACACGTGATGTCATCAGGCCACAAATCATGATCTATCTCTGCACGTATATCCTCATAATTCTTGATGTTTTCATGTCACTTATACCGTTATGTATCTGTGATACACTTCTGCTATCTGCAGTTGATCTCTTGCTGTTATCCTGCCACTTATGTCATTGTCTCTCGCTAAACGTATGCCCGCTACTGCTCGTCGCTTGATTCTATCCTGCTATCCTGCTATTTATAGCGCTGTCTTCCCCCGTAGCTTTGCTCTCTACAGTCAATATCTCAAGAGTCTCCTCACAATTATTACCTTGTCTTCCTTTTTGTACTTTTCTTTGTCTGCCTGTTTCACATTCCCTTCTAATGTGAATCTCTTAACATTATTTCCGAAGTATCATAAACATCAAGAATTACATGTCTGTTACACAATGAATTTGGTCTCATACGAGACCAGCATCACCAAGGTCAGACCGAGCTAGAACAATTGCGCGTGATTGGTTTAGCGAGGTGATCACATACATATCGCAATGACCTTTAAATAGAGTGTTCAAGGCGTTCACATCCAGTTGCTGATCCTGGTGGTTGTACCCGTTACTGAATAAAACCTGAGCTGTGAGTTGTGTTCTTCCTGCAGACGATCAACACATCAGTTGTTCCCTAGCCCCGCTGATCGTCCTTCGGCGGACTTGCCTCAACATTCGAGAAGTTTCCGTCTTAAACAAAATAGAGCAATTGTATCCTTCTAGGCGTGTCGGGACAGGGACAATGGAAGTCTGTGGAAGGGGACGACAGCATTGTCATGTAAAGAACATCGCCAATCATATCAAACAGCAAGCAAATGGACTCTACAAAGCCTGTTTAGGGTGAACCAAATACAATTACGTTAAAATACTCTGCCATATGGAGTGTCATGTAATGCTGACGATGACTTATAACGTCGTTATAGAATTCTCTTTTTTGCTGGTCTGCTTGCAAACACTACTTCAAACTAAAATATAGATCGCACTATACTGTACCTTTTGACCTGGACTCGTACGAGATAATCTGCTATCCCGGAGAGTAAATCATCTGACAATATATTGACTATCTCGAACCTGTTGTTTTCTTTTATCACGTGTTAGTTCCGGGAATGTTGTTAAATCGATATGTGAAAACCATATATTAGTTATTTCGAGGTGGATGCTCCCCAGAGTCGGTATTTAAGAATCATTTAGGCGGGCAATATAAAGGAGATCAAATGCACATTCCAGTGGTTTACTCTGGCTGTAGATCATCTCATGTTAAAATGCTTTCAAATATTGCACAAGAGGATACACAATACGAATACGGATACGAATATCTATTTAATAACTCACAGCCTGATATAACTCTCTCTGCTAATGAAAATAACTGACTTTCTAAAAGAAATGTTTAAAATGTAAAAACCTAATGAACAACATATTATGTTAGTGACACATCTCTGATAGAGTTTGCTTCTTGTGGACAAGGGAACGGGTTCGATTACCGATTTCCGCATACACCAGTCTGTCCAGCTCAAAATTTTTATACAACTGGGGCTAGAAAAATACGAAGGTGATCATGTAGTACATACTGCCGCTGGGGATGAATTGTCTGCTTTTTCGTTTTCATAGGTTTCTCGTTTTATGCTAAATGGTCGAAAGTACTTCCTTTCCTTTCATATGTTTCTCGTTTTATGTTAAATGGACGAAAGTACCTCCTTTCCTTTCATATGTTTCTCGTTTTATGTTAAATGGACGAAAGTACTTCCTTTCCTTTCATAGGTTTCTCGTTTTATGTTAAATGGACGAAAGTACTTCCTTTCCTTTCATAGGTTTCTCGCTCGTTTTATGTTAAATGGACGAAAGTACTTCATTTCTTTTCATAAGTATCTTGTTTTATGTTAAATGGACGAAAGTACTTCCTTTCCTTTCATAGGTTTCTCGTTTTATGTTAAATGGACGAAAGTACTTCCTTTCCTTTCATAGGTTTCTCGTTTTATGTTAAATGGACGAAAGTACTAACGTTCCTTCTAGTCCTGCCATTTGTAACTACTAGTAAGTTACTCATTTTCAAATGGAAAGTTCATGTGCAAGTAATTCAATAGTGAAACTATTAAATTAACAGCAAAAGCTCTGAACAATGCGCTAAATAAAGGCTTAAATGGCCACCGGACCTCTGTTTATGGAAATCATAGGGAAATATTATGGTCAGTCCATTAACATAGAAAGTTAAGTCCTGGTTTCAAAATGGTTATCCATCTTCAGCAAAAGTACGGTCATACACATACACTTGATCAAAATTGTTCATAACGTAATATATTATTTGATAATGTAATGTAATGTAATAGAATGTAATGCTATGTAATGTGATATAATTTAATATACAATACCATATTATATAATACAATACAATACCAGCATTAATCGCCAAAACCACCTCAATGGGTCATAGGTCGTCAATAAACATACACAACTATCCTACCATCTGCAAAACATCACCAGCTGTTCCCACGTATATGCTGCTTTCATCATGTTTATTGCCATGTCCCCTCTCCAACTGTGCTTATGCCGTGCTCGACTCCTCTTGCCCTGTGAGGCCCAGTAAAGAAACTGACGAGTAGCGAAATTCGATGCTCTCATTAATGTGTGTACATGTGCCTTCTTGTCATTACGTCCTGATCCACTAGGGATACTCCAGTTCTTCCTTATCAGTTTACCTTATCAAAAGTATCATACTACTGCTTCCCCATTATCATGTGCAAGCACCTATTTGCGTAATTATGAGTTTTTTCTTGAAAAAGACTTCATCATAATCGATACAACACAGCGCGCGTATTTAGGATGTCAATTCAAGGAGCATCCTCACAGACAGACATGAGTATCACATATAATAAAGCTAAGAACATGATTAAAGCCAACTTCAATGTAAAATGGGCTGATCAACATCCCGACTTCCGAAAAGAAGACAGCTCCTTTAACTTAACTAGAGAAGAGCAAGTCATCATCTGCAGACTGTGAACTGGGCATAACAGACTCAAGGGTCATCTTTACAACAAAATGAGGATTAGAACAGATGACAGGTGCCCATGTAGGGAGCATATCATAACCGTGGAACACATCATAAAAAGCTGCACGTTTACGCAGGAAAATAGAGAACAATACTTGGCTCGCGAGACAGATATGAGACAAAGGCTGTATGGAGATAATACAGCCTTACAAACAAACGGTGTCCTCTGTAAGAGAAACCGGGACCTTGATATGAGGATGAAGGAAGAAGACGAAGAAGAATTCACAGTTTAGCACTGGACTCATTCTCTGTCGAGCTCAATAGGCTACGCTGTTCAATGAAAGCATACCTTACCTTTTGAATCCACTTGTTGAAACTAGCCCTCAGTGTATGACGTCACCTAGATAAACGAAATTGGCAATACTCCGAAGGTGATGGTCATTCAACAGTGTCGGAATGTGATGGTCATTCATCAGTATCGGAATGTGATAGTCATTCAACAGTATCGGAATGTGATGGTCATTCAACAGTATCGGAATGTGAGGGTCATTCAACAGTATCGGAATGTGATGGTCATTCAACAGTATCGGAATGTGAGGGTCATTCAACAGTATCGGAATGTGATAGTCATTCAACAGTATCGGAATGTGATGGTCATTCAACAGAATCGGAATGTGATGGTCATTCAACAGTATCGGAATGTGATGGTCATTCAACAGTATCGGAATGTGATGGTCATTCAACAGTATCGGAATGTGATGGTCATTCAACAGTATCGGAATGTGAGGGTCATTCAACAGTATCGGAATGTGATAGTCATTCGACAGTATCGGAATGTGATGGTCATTCAACAGTATCGGAATGTGATGGTCATTCAACAGTATCGGAATGTGATGGTAATTCAGCAGTATCGGAATGTGATGGTCATTCAACAGTATCGGAATGTGATGGTCATTCAACAGTATCGGAATGTGATGGTCATTCAACAGTATCGGAATGTGATGGTCATTCAACAGTATCGGAATGTGATGGTCATTCAACAGTATCGGAATGTGATGGTCATTAACAGTATCGGAATGTGATGGTCATTCAACAGTATCGGATATTTGTCACTTGCATGTATCCATATAACCATCGTGTGTGTTGCTGTGAAATCAACGTCACAATTGTAAAGACAACTCGTTAAGTGGTTCCTGCTCATTTTGCATAATCTACGAAAAAAAAGCGCCAAAACATTGGCAAAGTCTAGGTCATGGCGTTGTCCAATCAGATGTAAATTAATTTGATAATTGTTGGTAGATGGTGTTGTTTCCTGAATCAGTAAACCCTCAGAAAGACAAAGAAAGGGTGAAAGAGACATCATTATCATACCATAGGTTGTATCACTAAACGTGCAGATATTTTCTGTAGAACTAGACACATTATTTGCTCCTAAGGGTTCTTGACAATGTTATCGTACCGTACAGTTCCGTACCATATCGTATTGTATCGTATCGTATCATATCAATTAAATTATATCATACAATTTGTTATTATATTGTATTATATTTCGTTATGTTATGTCACAATATATTATATTATGATCTATTGTAGTGTATTGTTTTGCATTACATTACGTCACTTTCCTTTTCTTTGTATTATATTACATTATGTTATTTTATGTTTTGTTAAATAATTTAATTTGATGTATAAATATACAGTGGTATACTAAATTAACATTGTATTATCTTCAAATGCCCATGCTTTCAAAAAATATATATGTTAGTATCCCATTTAGGTACATTTATCTATCACTCGTCATCTCTATCAGTCGGGCTTACACTCAAGCTACCCCTTCCAGTGCATATGTTGCTATCAGTTACTAGTTTCGAGCGCCAACAGTTTCATGATGAACAGTCCTCTAGAATTTCCAAAAAGATAGCATCTCGTAAAGTTAACATAAACACACGTTATTCAAGTGTTGGTAGTTATCTTCAGTGGACAGCAGAACAAACCACTCTTCACAAACCAAATGGCGTAACCCCCGACGGAGTGGGTCAATCAAGTCAGATAGGTTTTCCTGTAAAGATGGTACCTGCAGTTGGGGGTCGTATGTGGTTCTCATAATTCGGTTAACGTTATAGAGGCAATATATTACGAGCACTATACTATATGTGTGGCTGAGACAAACGCGTTGTAGATGTGCCGCTGCATATACCTCAATACAACACTCTACAAAACATAAAGGACATGTACATATACTTTTCTTCTTCTTCTTCTTCTTCTTCTTCTTCTTCTTCTTCTTCTTCGTACGCTGTCAAACGTCAACCTGAATTTTTTCGAAAAAAGCAGAGGTCATCATGACGCTGTCGACACTGCCATGTACATATACACGAATGTCCAAGAAGTCTCCGAAAACATGGGACATTGTCATTTTTTAACCAAATGTAACTTCATCCACAGAATATTATCTATATGCTATTACTTGAAGAAAGTACTGACATCCACATAACGTTTATTTTGTAAGTGAACTTATATTTTTTTCATGGTCTTAATGTACCATATATTTACTTATATAAGCATGTCTGAATTTCTCTGGATCACCTGGTACACACACACACACGCCCATATATATAGTACTGGATTACTTAATGACCCTTTCCTCAAAGGCAGTCACGCTGCTGCGGATCTCAACTTCCTTTCCATTGTCTTCTGTCTTGGTTCACAGTGGAACAGCGGGTGATGAGTTTCCTGTCTGTAGCATCGTAGATGTTGTTTCTGTGTTCGGGGCAGTCAGACCAACGCGTAGGTGGTCTTCTCCGTGGCCATCTTCTGTCTCGTCAATGTGCTCCATCTGTCATCAGTTCTACCAAGCAGTTGACCAGCCCAGCGATGCTTTACCTTGTCTGCGTGGGTAACTGCATCCTTCACCAATGGCATTTGCCGTACGTCGGTGTTGTGACGATCTTTCAAATGTTGGTTGTGGTGCGTGAGGCGGATCAATTGTCTCTCTAGGGAGCTTAGGTCACTCTGAGTTTAGACTTATATTATTTTGAAAGTACACATGTGTCTGCGGCATAACACATTGCAGGCAGAAATGTATGTGAGTTGGAAAGGGAGGCGCGCAGACTCTGGTCGGGGTTATGGTCTAGTGCCGTATTTATGGACGAGAAAGCCGTTCAGCCCACGCGACGAAGTCTTGTTAATTCTAGATCAACATGCATGTTCAATATGCGTCCCAGAAAGTAATACTTCTACACGTCCTCTAGATTCTCGCCATCGAGAGTATGACTGGGTCATTTGTAGCGAAACGATTACGCATGATTTTTTATCTTGGAGGTCTTCATCTCGAGACCGGCTTTTCTCCCTACTTTGTGAAACATAACCACCAACTAGTTGGCGTCTGCGGCTGTTTTTGTAATAAGCACTTTGCTATCTGCAAAACCGATGTGGTTATATATATATATATATATATATATATATATATATATATATATATATATATATATATATATATATATATATATATATACATAATAGTTGTCCATCACAAGTGTTGAAGACCACTCTCTTTGTTCAGCCGTGTGGACAGTCGTATCTTTTGCTGTGTCCGCTGAAATGGGTGACTTGCGCGGTGATTTGGATTAAAGTGAGGAAGAAATTGCGCCTTTTGTCAACCTCACTCACAGAGCCTAAGCTACCTTTTGCCAGTAGCAAGACATTCATCGAGACGACTGGAGATAGCATAGGATGCAGATTTTGCCTCAGGGTTACCACCGAAGCCTTTCCGTAAACATGTAACCCGCAGGGTAGAAAGGTAGGATGGCATCTAACGCAGTTTGTCGTGCTTTTTCGATAACCACAAGAGGTCGTACGGACAACACTCAGCGTGTGAGTGAGTCTGGCATCTCTCCCCAGCTGTATTCAGCTCATCATAGTAGTGTCTAAAAATCCCACACACCAAATTCGTGAAGGTGAACAGGCAGAACTAACCCGTGAAATACGACACAGGTATAAGCGTAGTTCCATTCAGCCGGCGTCCAGACTAGGATAAACGGATGGACGAAATCACCAAAAAAGAACGAAATAACAAGTCCCGACGGAAAACAACACCACGTTTCCGTGAACACAAGTGTAAGTCGTCGACTAGTGTGAATTCCAGGCAAATCCGTGGTCTGGCGGCATCCATAATGATCCAAAACAGTAGAGAAATGTAGACTCGCAGCCAGTTATGGCGCCATCTTTGCCAGATATATATATATCATCATGTGACATTACCTTTGTAGAATGTCGCTCTCGTCACAGCCAGCCGATATGAATCTCGGTCTGCAGTTAATCTTCCCACCTGATCCATGTTCATCGATATAGTAACTTTGATATCTTGTATCCACCTTCGTCTTGATCGAACCCTGCGTTGCCTTCCAGATACCATGCCCTCCATGACCGTACTTTCTACTCCGTCATGACGTTTGATGTGGCCAAAAAAATCAACATCCGAAACATAACATTGTTGATGAGCCAGTTTTCTTCAACATTCATGTCTTCCAGGATGGCTTTATTTGACACTTTCTTTACCGGATGAATTGTTAGGATTTGTATGTAACATTTTGTTTCGAAAGTTCAAATTTTCTTCCGTGTTGCTTGTGTCATAGTCTAAGTCTCGCACCAGTACATTACCACAGTAAATATGCATGTTCTATGGATATTTCGTTTCAGAATCTTTGCGTGTTTCGCCTATACATACCAATAGCCGCATACGTATAGCAGACTGAGGATGATAGCAGCTCGGTAGACCTTGAGCTTTACATACAAACACACACACACACACACATATACATACACACACAAACATACACACACACATTCATATAAACATACACACACAAACATACACAAACATACACATACATACATACACGCATATTTATATACATACATACATGCATATTTATATACATACATACATACATACATACATACATACATACATACGTACATACGTACATACGTACATACGTACATACGTACATACATACATACATACATACATACATACATACAAGCATACATACATACATGCATACATACATGCATACATACATGCATACATACATACTTACATACATACATGCATACATACATACATACATGCATGCATACATACATACATACGTACATACATACATACATGCATACATACATACATACATACATACATACATACATACATACATACATACATACATACATACATACATGCATACATACATATGTACATGCATGGATACAAAGCTAACCAGTTACAATCCTACTCAAGGATAAGAAAGAACCTGAACCAACATTGGAGGAAGTACGATCAGCATGCAAACGCCTGAAAAAGGGAATGTGTAGATATCCAAGCAGAGCTAATATAAGCAGGAATGGAGGCCAGAGCTCGAGCTTATCTGTGCAAACAGATATAGCACAGGGCAGAGTGGCTAGAAGCATGGACGATATCATTTTATATTCTCCTCCCCCAAAAAGGCAATCTAAAGCTGTGCACAAACTAGCGAACTGTCCCGCTAATCAGCCACGCTAGCTAGATCCTCTTGCGGATCATTTTAAGGAGGATAGAGAAAAGATGCGCATCTTAAACTCACGTGGTCCAAGCAGGTCTTAGAATGAACAGAGGGACTCTATACATTAGTGGTTTTAGGATGCGGTTGTTTGGCATGCGCAGGGCGTGACTGGCCCACCTGATCTAGGTCGTATGCAACAGTGTGTGGGTGCTTAGCGTTTTTGCCTTCATGAGAATCTCGGTGTCTGGTACCCTATCCTGCCATTTTATTTTGAACAATGCACTGAAGCACCTTGCATGGAAGTGATTTATTGTACTAGTATGTCTGTTGTACACAGTCGACGGATCACTAGCATACAGAAGGGTAGGGAGCAATACAGCTCGGTAGACTGAGTTTCGTTTGAAGCCTAAGACCTATCCTATTCCAGACACTGTTGCGCAGCCTGCTAAATACAGCACTGACCTTGTAGATTATGTTACTGACCTCGCAGTCAATAGTAGTTTCCCTGGAAAGAGAGCTACCAAGGTACATGAAGCTGTCAACTGATTCGAGGCGATCGTCCTTGACTCTGATATCTGGTGCGCCATATGCGTTACTCGGGGCAGGCTGAAACATGAATTCTGTTTGTTGGTATTAATTGTAAAACTAAACATGTCGCAGACTGTTGAGAACTTGTCCTCATATGTCTGCATGTCTCTTTGTGTGCTGGCAGCCAGGGCACAGTCATCAGTAAAACGCAAGTTCGAGATGGCTGAGTTATTTACATTGCGCTCGCCTGGGATTGAAGAGTTTTCCGCCAGTCCTGTATTTTATTTCCACTCCTTTTTGTTTACAACTCTGATAGCTAACGCTGAGCACGGCAGCAAACAATATGTTGAAGACTGTTGGGCTCGTACACAGCCCGGATTGACGCCATTTGTTGGGGATAGTCATTCCTGCTTGACGCCATTTGTTGGGGCTAGTACACAGCCCGGCTTGACGCCATTTGTTGGGGCTAGTACACAGCCCTGCTTGACGCCATTTGTTGGGGCTAGTACACAGCCCGGCTTGACGCCATTTGTCACAGGAGAGGAATTTGATGTTTCCCTATCACTCAGCACATGAGCATTCATAACTTCATGGCATTGTTTGACGATCTTTGAATAATCTTTGTAACATCTAGGCGTAATGTATAATGAGAAATGTTAGAGACGACGAGAACATTGACATATTTGACACATTTACGATTGGCGGGTACGAAATTCCAAAGTTACGATAAGCAGACGACACAATAATACTATCAAGAAGTGCAGAAGGGCTAGAGCAGCTAATTGCAGCTGTAAATGGACACAGTAAAGATCAAAACCTGTTTATCAACATAATTAAAACAAAGATAATGACCACCGACAAAACACAATGTCAACATAACTTTACAGTAGGTGGTGAGAAAATACATCAGGTCACGCATTTCAAATATCTGGCCTCCAGACTTGACAAAAAATGGCGGCTGCTCGAAAAAAATCAGAAGAATAACCATGGCAATGCAGAGACTGAACAGCCTAAAGAAATTATGCCAGAGCATCAACAAAACTACAAAAGTAAAAGTTTTGAGAGCATGTGTTTTTTCTGTGGCAGCTTATGGCTACGAATCATGGACGATTACCAAAACTTCTAGACAAAGAATCGAATCCTTCGAGTCGAAATGTTACAGAAAGATCCTCAAAATACCCTGGACGGAGATAAAGACACATGTAGACATTCAGCAAGAGTTCATCATTGAGGAGAACTGGTTTATCAATTCCATTATGGCAAGAAAATGTAAATACTTTGGTCACATCAAGACGCTCATTGGTCTTGAGAGAACAGTGATGGAAGGTATGGCGCCAGGCAAAAGAGGCAGGGGTAGACCAAGAAGACGATGCTAACAAGATATCCAGGAATGCCTGGTATGACCGTGGCGTAGACTGGAGTTTTGGCAAGAGAAAGAGTTTCTTTCAGACAGAATGTGATGGGAGCGACATTATATAAACGACATGTTACATGAATCTGATGAGAAAAGAAATGACAGAGCAAATGCGCAGTGGAAATCAGAACAATGTACAGAAATTTAGAACTGCATCACCATCACCAATAGTAAGCTAGCATAGCAGTTAGTTAAGGTCCTGACAAGGTAAAACACACCCTCAATTAGAAATATACAGGACGAGACAGGGAACATCCAGATTGCAGAAGAGGTTGTTTGGAGATGGACAAAATACTGCACCCAGTTATAAAACAAACATATCGCTGGTGACCATAAAGCGATATTATTAGAAAAGCCACAAGAAGAAGACGATAACTTAACCATCCTACGTGAAGAAGTAGAGGAGACGGTCAAGGTGGCTGGTATAGACAACATACCAGCCGAACTACTAACACTTGAAAGGACATTTGTTATACTCACGATGATCTGTGACACGATTTTGAAGACGGGGATGGTCAACAAGTTGGACAAAATCTCTGATTTTTAGCCTCCAACAATGTCACAACTACCGAACCATAGGTCTTATCAATCACCCCTGCAAACGTGATGCTTAAAGGGTTTTTTCAAACACATTGCAATCAGGGCCAGAAAACAAACGTCATTACAGATAAACAATCTGATTTTGAGACTGGTCGCTGCACAATTGAACTCGAAGGGGCCCACCGTTGACTACTGCTGGTCGCCCACCCATGTGTTGTGGAGTCAAGGCACATGGCTATGGGGCAATTTCTATTGACCAAAAACTCAAGACCCTCAAAATACTACAGTGGAATGCGTGAGAGTCATTAACAAAAAGCTTTCCCTAACACATCACCTGCATGAAGGTAAGATTGACGTGGCATGTATCCAGGAAACGCACCTCAACAATAACGAAAAATTCTCAATCAGAGGATACCAGACCTTCCGTCTCGACAGAGAATGTCACAAAGGAGGAGTCCTGATACTGACCCGAAACTGCATACCGAGTAGCGCGGTATCTGTCAATCACACCGGACAAGCAGAAATTGTAGGAGTTGACATAAGGGCTCAAGAGACGAAGCTCCGCATTTTCAATCTGTACGGACCACCAAAAAAAGACCTATCGCTCTCGAGTATGGAAGTCAAAGACTCCAACTGCATAGTAGTTGGAGACTTCAACAGCCTCTCGGAGAGATGGAGATACTCGGACACAGACAGCAGAGGTGACGAAGTGGAAGATCGGGAGATAGACACAAATCTCTCCCTAATCAATAGGCCGGAGAATAGCCCTAACTTCTATTCTAGAACATGGCATACCACCTCGACTCCAGATTTGGCCTTCTCCACACAGGACATACACCATAAAATAGACCGCCAGGTGCTAAACCAATTGGCAGGTAGCGACCACAGGTCGATCAGGCTAGACATTGATATGGAAGTAGGCCCACAGGAAACAAAACCGATCCCACATTGGAATTTCAAACGAGCCGACTGGGACAGATTTGCAATCCTGACAGATGGGCTGTGTGAAACCATCAACACACGAAACAACAAAATGAAGCCCATGGTGGAGAGCCTACGCAAGACAATAATGCAAGCCGCCACTGAAACCATCCCAAGAGGAGCTAGGAAAAACTATAAGCCCTATTGGAATGATGAGTTGCAGAAAGCGGAAGATGCAGTAACAAATGCTAGGAACATGGCAGAGCGAGAACAATCTATGGAGGCAAACATCGCCCTCAAAGCCGCCACGGCGAAATACAAATACACTCTAAACCAAACAGCAAGAGAAAGCTGGAAAAACAAAACTGAAAGTCTCAACCTAGACAAAGAAGGGAACAAACTATGGAAGCTAGTCAGAGCCATGAATGACGAAACTCCTTCAAACAAAGAAATTACCATCAAGCAGGGCGAAAACTTGCTCACTGGTAAAAAAGCCGCAAACGCTTTTGTCGAACACTATGCCAGAGAAAACCACATCGAGGTCCCTGCAGATAGGCATACAGACACTAGTGAAGAGCAAAAGGGGTACGACAACATCAATACCGCACCAGAAGAGCATATGATGGCCAAATTAACAATGAGTGAAATGGAAGAGGCCATGAAAACATTAAAGAAAAGGAAATCTCCCGGAAAAGACGTGCTAACAAACGAAATGCTGATGGGGCTGGGCCAAACAGCAAAGAGGAAACTGTTATCAATCCTGAACCAAAGCTGGAAAAGGGGTATTGTACCCCAGGCATGGAAAGACGCAGTACTTGCACCAGTACCAAAAAAAAGGAAAAGACAAAACAGATCCAAATGGATACAGGCCTTTCAATCTACTGAGCTGTGTCGGCAAACTGATGGAACGTATGATAAACACCAGACTGATGTGACATCTGGAAGAAAAACGAATACTAATTCCACAGCAAGCCGGCTTTAGACAGCACAGATCCACCGAGGACCAGGTTATCCTCATAGCCCAGGAGATAGAAGATGCCTACCAGGCACAGAAACACACAGTAGCGGTTTGGGTGGACCTGGAAAAAGCATTTGACAAAAGTCTGGAAAGAAGGACTTAGAGTCAAGCTAAGGAGAAGTGACGTCTGTGGAAGAATGTACAAGTGGATCAACCACTACCTAAAACAAAGAACGGCCAGAGTCCAAGTACAAGGGCAGATGAGCAAAAAATGACACTCGAGCAGGGAGTACCTCAAGGGGGAGTACTGTCACCCACACTCTTCGTGGTGTATATAAACGACATTACAGAGAATATACCAAGAAGAGTCCATAGCTCAATGTTTGCAGACGATCTGGCTATGTGGACCTCTGAAAAGAATCTCACCATAGCAAGAAATCGGATGCAGCAGGCGCTAACATCGCTGGAAGAGTGGGCGAATTCATGGCTGGTCAAAATAAACGAGGAGAAAACCACATGTACAATATTCTAGCTTTCAATCAAACCCCAAAACACCAAATTAAGTCTAAATGGCAAATTCCTGCAGCCAAACGACAACCCAAAATATATGGGAGTCACATTTGATCGGCGCATGACATGGAAAAGTCAGATTGAGAGAAACCGAATGAGAACCAGAGAAAAAATGGCAATCATGAGGAAGCTTGCTGGCACAACCTGGGGAGCAGACGAAAGTATACTAAAGAAACTGTACACTGGAAGAGTGAGACCAGTACTCGAGTATGGCATTGCGGCATGGACAACAGCAGCAAAGTCGAACTTTGATAAAGTTAGCAAACTTCAAAACCAAGCCATGAGAGTTATAACAGGAGGCATGAAGTTAACGCCAATTGTAGAACTTGAAAAGATCACAAAACTGCATTCCATGACCGATAGAAGAGACTGCAGAGCCCAGCTGCAATCAGAGAAACTCCGAAGACTGACTGACCATCCAATGCACCAGTGACTAAACAATTTGGGAAATGGGAAACTAAAGCGGAGAAACTTTGCAGAAATAGCCAAAGCAAAGATGCACGAAGATCCCATAAACGCACTAACAACACCAAAACCCATCACTACTGTACGAAAACCTACCTGGAGGCAGGATATATTTCCAGAGGTGGTAGAAAATATACCAGGTATTGCAAAAAAAAACTGCCAGACTGAAAAAGAAAGGAGAGATACTACCCTAAGCTTTATATCGAAAAACTACCCAAGCATGGACTGGGCCCATGCATACACCGACGGTTCTGTAACAAACACTACACAGAACGGAGGCAGAAAAATAACACTGTCATTCGCTACTGGTAAGTACACATGCAATTTAAGAGCGGAGGCAGAGGCACTGAGGGCGACAGTGGAAGAAATGATGACACATAAAGAAAATGAAAGCCATACAGTCCTGCTTACAGATGCTCTGGCCGAAGTCACAGCGCTCAAAAGCCAGAAAAACACTGAGCTTAATGACTTAAGAGCAGTACTCTGTCAACTATGCCAGCAGTCCGCACCAAAAAGGGTAGTGATACAGTGGGTCCCATCACACTGCAACATCCAAGGCAACGAGGAGGCAGACAGACTGGCAAAAGAAGGTGCAAGACTACCACAAACAGATACTAGTATGACGTACGAAGAGTCAAAACGGCTTATTAAAGCCAGATACATTACCAAATGGGAAACTGAACATACTGGCTACACCAAAAACGATGCCTATTACCAGTTGAACAGAAGAGAGCAGGTCGTTGTCTTCAGACTTCGCACTGGCCACAATAGACTGAGGTACCACCTATTCAACAAATTGAAGATAGGTGGTACCGACAAATGCCCGTGTGGTACCGGGAAAATGACCGCTGAGCATCTGCTGCAGAACTGCCTGACATACGAGGATCAGAGAGAGCAGATGTGGCCATCACCAGTGGAACCACAAGACAAGCTCTATGGCAGTGTCGACAGCCTCAGGATGACCGCTGCTTTTTTCGAAAAAATAATGGTTACTGTCTGACTGCGTACGATGAAGAAGAAGAAGAACTCATAGTTAATCGGCCTCTGCTCATGACAAATACCTTCAGCATTACCAAAAGCTACATCAAGTCGTTGTTGACTTCAAAAACAGCTTTCGACTTGGTAACTACGCACAAATATAAGATGAGGTATCAGCTTAACTACATCATTGAGGAACTATATTCGCAAACTAATAGTAACGTTAGTGCAGAGAGGAATATGATCATTTTTTACGTCATAGAGTGCCTAACACGTCAGATTACCATTAAGGCAAACCACTGCAAAGTGGGAGCACTGGTGGATTCTGGGGGTTTCAGAACTGAGATTCAGGCAAGAACAGCGATAACCATGGCTTCTCTGACCAATCTGAGACCACTTTGGAAGGACCTGAAATATAAGCTTAATATATGGTGATGTCACATGGGTGTACTTTCACGCGTGCTAGTCTTGGACTCTAACAGCGGTTCTAGAGCGTTAAATTTATGCAATAGAAATTAGATTTATGTGGGATCTGGACAACGTCCCAAATAAGGCAGTTCGGAACACCGTTAAGAGATAGCTAGACCATTATAAAGACCGATTGCGTTTGGTAAAAGCACGCAAGCTCACATAGTATGGAAATGTTTCATTATCGGATGGGTTGACTAAGACGATCCTGCAAGACACTGCGCCTGGAATGCGTAGGAAAGGGAGGCAGAAAAACATATGGGAAACCTTAAAACAGTGGACGGGGAGGTCCTTAGCTACAACACATATCCGGAGAAAAAGTGGTGTGACAAAAACTGGTCCAACAATCTGGAGTATTGATGCCAAATGACATTTCAGGATTTCGGACAAATGATGATGTTTATGATGATGTTTATGATGATGTTTATGATGATGTTTATGATGATGTTTATGATGATGTTTATGATGATGTTTATGATGATGTTTATGATGAAGTTTATGATGATTTTTATGATGATGTTTATGATGATGTTTATGATGATGTTTATGATGAAGTTTATGATGATTTTTATGATGATGTTTATGATGATGTTTATGATGATGTTTATGGTGAAGTTTATGATGATTTTTATGATGATGTTTATGATGAGGTTTATGATGATGTTTATGATGAAGTTTATGATGATGTTTATGATGATGTTTATGATGATGTTTATGATGAAGTTTATGATGATTTTTATGATGATGTTTATGATGATGTTTATGATGATGTTTATGATGATGTTTATGATGATGTTTATGATGATGTTTATGATGAAGTTTATGATGAAGTTTATGATGATTTTTATGATGATGTTTATGATGATGTTTATGATGATGTTTATGATGATTTTTATGATGATTTTTATGATGAAGTTTATGATGATGTTTATGATGAAGTTTATGATGAAGTTTATGATGATTTTTATGATGATGTTTATGATGATGGTAATCACTTGATCGATAGAATTTTCGTAAAACAGTACGTACCCAGACAGCTGACTGTCGAACACAAAATAAACTGGATGAACTTACCTTGCAGCCTCTCTGTCTGTATGTAGATGGATAAGAAGATATGCTGAAAAGGGTTGCTACTGTGGACGAATCATGGACGTATCGATACAAACTTGAATCCCTGAATCAAATCGTGCCTGAATGCACGGGAAACATTATATCAAGAAATTTAAGGTCAGGCTTCAACACAGTGAAGCTTATGTGTATGCAATGCTTTCGATAAAAACAGTTAATGATGTGTCTTAACATCTGTGTACGCATTGTTTGTTTTTCCAGTCTTCAATAACCGGAAGGTCTGTTTATGTCCAAACGTAATTAAACGTTTGCTATATATTTTCATGTTGGTCATATCTTATTCTAGTCTCAATAAAGTTAGACAAATGTAGTCTCTGACAGAAATATCTACTATAGGACTTCACAAGAAACAAATGTTTCAGCAAAGAATTCAACGACAGTTCTTCACATATTTGATTAAATTACAACTGCATCTTAACATGTTTTTCATTCGATATTTGCAATTTACAGTGGTATCTCACACATCTAAGAAATTGACAGAAAGTAGACCGGACTGCATCATTAAGGCAACAAATACAGTAACGAAGACTCAATATAGTCAGTCTCAAATACGGAAGGTCTTAGATTTGCTCACAGCTTGATGAACCGTATCGTTCTGACCCATTCAATGAATATTGTCTTGTAACTTTCACGTCTTTTATAACCATACCCGTCTTTTCCGAGGTACGAGGTCACGAGGACAACGTCACATTTACTCAAAGGGTCTACCTTGCAAAGTTCCATAATATATATATATAAATATGAATATACGAAATCAGTCCGTATCATTGCGGATTCCGTGGCGAACGGGTTAAGCCGTCGTCCTCGTGATCAAGTGGTGTAGGTTCGCCTCCGGACTCTTTTTCACGGGTGCTTGATGCGGAGTCCCCTGCTTCTCGTAGTCGCCTACTAGTCGTCTTATCCTTGACTTGCCACTGGAATCGGGTGGCACGAGTCGAGAGAGTGAGCATAAAATAATAGCGCAGTTAATCCTTTCCTAAAAATAGCGCTAGCAAAATAAATTATGCCATCATCGTCTAAGATGGACGGCGGCCTTTGCCTTTGTTGATACGGAATCAGTGTTCACGAACAAAGCCGAAATACAGTAGTATCAGTCCAGTTAGAATCATAATATTGACTTGGCTTACTTCTTGGTCACTGTTCTTGACATTCAAATTTCTCTTAAAAACGTATCAGCTACATCCAGATGCTGCATCTATATCAAGTGCTAGCTGCACTCGATCTTCAATGATGTCTCCCTTCAGCGTTGATGGAACGTCGGGGCCTCTACAAATCATTCGTATGATTATTTGTTACGAAATCGTATCAGTTTCTTTATCATTTGTCATTGGTTTCTTAGTTATAATCAACAATCAATATCATCTAACACAGATGATACCATTATTATATTGTTTAACCATTTCACGGATGCGATTAGATGACATTCAATTTTACTCAACCATTAATCCCAACATTCCGAAAACTACAAACTAATATAATTGTTATGTTATTAGTACTCCACACACCAGTCAAACGTGCTTGTTATGACATAGATATCCTCCCGTCACACCCTAAAGCTCTTCGTCTGATAGTACCGAGGCCAACCCAAAGCTAATGTCATTTTTTCTGTTAAAAACAATCGTCTCACACCCCCTTAATTAACAAAACAACCTTATATGATTCTTGTGTTACAAATCTTCACCCTCTCCTACAACCCAATGTAATAGTTGTAATATAAACCGCCTCCACCACCCACAACACAATATCCATTTTTCTGATACTAACAGTCGTCCCCATTCATTTCACTACAATACACAATCTTTTTCTGATAGTAACGCTACAACCACAACACAATGCCATTCTTCTGATATTAACATATGGTACGCCACCCTTACCTCACCACAACACAATGCCATTCTTCTGATATTAACATATGGTACGCCACCCTTACCTCACCACAACACAATGCCATTCTTCTGATATTAACATATGGTACGCCACCCTTACCTCACCACAACACAATGCCATTCTTCTGATATTAACATATGGTACGCCACCCTTACCTCACCACAACACAATGCCATTCTTCTGATATTAACATATGGTACGCCACCCTTACCTCACCACAACACAATGCCATTCTTCTGATATTTACATCCCCCACCAAAGACCCACAATACAATACTATTCTTCTCATATTAACATCCCCCACCAAACACCCACAACAAAATACTATTCTTCTGATATGAACATATGCCAGCACACCCTTACCCCAAAACAGCAGAATATCAATTTTCTGACAAGAACACCCACTCCCGCGCATATTACCTGTGATATTGACGCTTCTTAACATCACAACCGAATGTATTACTTGTGATATTAGCACTCCTTACCTCTCCCGTCATCATAACAACTTGTCATATTGAGACATCCCTTACCCTGACCTCCGACAACTCTATCCCGCCTCCCCCAAACCCTACTCTTACATTGAATACCATTCTTTGAACGCTTATCCTTCCTACTCAACTACCTCCTTCTAACTACCGAATTTTAATCTTCTAAGAAAGTTTTCCAATCTCATCTCTATCTCTACTTCCTTAATATAACACCCCTATCACAAAACAATGCCATGTTTCTTATATTAAACCCTGTACCACGAAGTAAAAAATAACATTTGTAAAGAAGGCAGCTTCAATTAACGACGAATTCAAATATAGTTGCACGATTGTAGGAAGGTCTAACGGACATGGCCAACAGATACCTGTTTCTTGTGCACACAGAGTTGCAAAGTCTTGAGCTGATGTCATTTCGTGTTTATTAAGTATGTGCGCGTTTTCTGTTTTGTTTCTTAAAGTGCGGCGTTGTGCAGTTGTTGTTTTTTTATGGTAGACCACCATTGCCGAATCTGTTTTGGCAACATTTACTTTACTATAACACCATAACATAAGATTGAGGCTAAGTGAGATCGGTTGCTAGGAATGAATTTAGCTCCACCTAGTACAGCAACAGCCTAACCGATGCTGTGACTGGCCTAGCAAGTATACATCGTAACTTGTATTCATATGAAACCAATAATGGAGATAAATCGATATAGTATCAATGGATTGCGGGAAAGCGAATCGATAAGGTCACAAAAAACGCGAATGGATAAAATGTCGGCATTGAATGTTACTGGCATTGCCCGTAAAGTTGGTCCAGGTATTCATTACTAAATGTAGAAACGGGATCCTCGGGTTTTCAGATTAAACAAAGAAAAGGGCAAAGCATCGAGGGCGGCCATGGCGGTTTCGTTATGTTGTGCAGTGATGTCAGTCCTAAAGTTAGAACCTTGCACGATGTAGGTTTTTTTCCTAATTCTGAGAATGCGAAGTTAAATACCAAAACAGAATTCATCAGTGAAAGACTGATATGTCCACAAATGGCGGTAGGTGATAAAACCAATACACTGATTCAGGTCTAAGCCACGTTTGATGACAATGCAATGCAGTGACTGATTCAAGAACTATTCCGAACCTGTGGGTTGATACTGACCATAAAAGCTGCCATGATGATTACAAGAACACGATGGAAATCGAAGATAAAACCAATTCAACAAACCAAAGGAGAAACAATCAAGTTTAAAGCATTAAAGTATATCAAGACACAAGAAAACTACATAAAGAAAGTTACAGAAGGCTTTGCAAACCTCACCGGTATACAACTCCGAGTTTCTGACCATTTGCTTTTATCACAAATGTAAACCCTTTCCTTGTTTTTAGTCATCACCTTTGTTTTCTCTGCATTTATCCCCATGCCACAGCTCTGGGCCGCTCTATCTAATCTACTAATCAACTCCTATAGTTACATGTCCGTGCCTTCCCGACCATCTATAGCATCTGCAAATCCTAGGATTGTAATCGTCTTGTCACCTATTCTGACCGTACCATCATGCCCATCCAGGCCCGCCTCCATTACTCTTACCAAGAATACACCCAAACAGACGTGCGGAACCATTCGCCTAGTATTCCGTCTACAGAAACTGCACTTGACGCCTTCTCATTAAAGGTTCTCAATTACCTTCACAATATTACTGTTTATCTTGTGATGCTTCATTGTTGTCCATAGCGCCGCATGCCATACTCTGTCGAACGCCTTTTTGAAATCGATGAAGACATGATATATGTGTTGTTGATATTCTAAGTATTTCTCATTCAATATTCTCAGATGAAATATCTGTTCAGTGGTGCTTCTTCCCGCTGTGAACCCTGCTTGCTCTTCGGCAATGGCATTCTCTACCTGTGGTTTTAGTCTGTTGAGGATTATTCTTAAGATAACTTTGCTAGGATTACTAATAAAGCTAATTGTTCTATAGTTCTCAGACTGTCGCCTAGTGGCATACACAGTTCTCCATGTACTGGCCACGGAGGAAGAAGCACATTCCAAACATAAAAGAGATGATGGTAAAGGGGTCCATATGGGTGTGTACACAGCTGGCACTCAGGAGTATGTTGTTGGATTATGTTAAAGTGCTTGTTAAGTGGGATGTGTTGGGTTCTCAATCAGAAAACGATGCTTGATCCGTCCTTGTGAGTTGATTTACACTGTCATTAGGACTGGGGCTTGCCATATGTCTGTAGACCTACGTTCCCTTGTTTTTCATGTCTCCCCTGTTAAGCCAAGTGCATTTGTTTGCTGTTCTTTTGAGCTGTTTGGCTGTTTGTAAAGTTGTTGCTGTGCGTGGCTGTTCTTGTCTTGATCCCTCCTTTGCTAGTCTGTCTACCTTGCTATTACCATGTGTGCTTGAGATCCAGATATCCACTGAAGAACTATTTTGACAGCACTGAAAGTGATAATGTGATCAATTTCTGGAGATATTTGGATTAGGTCAGTTCTACAATGACCGGCAACTTCTAATGCTTCAAGGAGCTGTCATTTTGCATCTGCGAAAAGAAGTGTTTTGGGCTGTTGAAGAAAAGGCATCAAAACTATACATCAGATGGTTAGAAGCGGCTTCTAGTGCAGTGATCTCAGATTCATAGTTGGAGCAAACCTCCCCGCAAGTATAACACAGTTCATTGGAGGATCCGTACGGGTATTTTATATAAACAACATAGCTGCTTTCATGGGGGCTTTAAAACGCAGAACCATCAGTATATATGTGGATTCATTCATCTGGATAGTCATCAATAGTTATTTGATTTTCTCGAATGAGGGTACTTGCATCTGAACTTTTGGTTGTATCATCTACTAGTATTTCCTGTTTTACTAGTGTTTTAAGGAATGCTTGTGGATGTATGTCTTTTACTACTCTCTGTAACTCTTGTCTTCTTTCTGGTAGATGATATATGATTTTGATCTCATTAACATATTGACTTTTGTTTAATTCTGCTTTTTGGCTGCCAGTTTTCCACAAGGAGTCTGTTGGGATGATACCGCTTCATTCTGCTACTTCACTCATAAACTTCCATAACTGCCTTATCCCTTCGCATGTCAATGGGTTCCACATGTGTGTCGATTTTGCGAGCTGCCGTTGGTGTTGTAGTCATTGGTCCACTAATAAAGCCTAGAGCACTATTGTGCACCGTGTCCAGGGATTCCAAATGAGATTTTGAACAAGTTGTAAGAAGCGCACTATTATATTCTTTTGCTGAGCGCACATAACCAAAGTATAAGCCTCTCAATTAATCCTTTTCTGAATCTTCTAATGTGCTAGCAAGCCGCTTTAAAAGCTGAAGTGATCACTTAAATGAACTTTGCTGATGACCAAGCCATGACAGCAACCTCATAAAAACAGCTGCATAAATATATCAACAACCTAAATGAGGCCTGTACGAATTACGGTATGAACATCACTGGGGACGGCGTGGACTAGTGGTTAAGTGGCACGGCTCGCAACCAGACGGTGCTAGGTTCGATCCCCATCACAGTACCGGCCGTTACTCAGGGGAAGCAAACCCTTTGAAAATGCAGGAGGAAGCAGACGCTTTCATAAAATGCATGCTGAAGTCGGATGCACTGGGCCGACTGGTGCAAAATAAAACCTGCAGTTCAACGCACACCGTCTTGGGGAATAGAGAAAAAAGGCGAAAGAGAAAAATAAAAAATCACTGATCACCGGCCAGTCGTGATGACACAAGTACTTCCACACAATTATGAGTCCCACGACGGGTAAACCAGATTTGGTAGGAAACATACACAAATTAGTGGATGAAGCTGTCCGGGATAGTGTATGTTGCGAAGTTACAAATGGCGTATGTCACATGTAGTGAATGAGAACACGTTAAAGCTACTTTGACGAATGTTGTTCATAAGTACTGTGGAACAAAGAACTTACGGCACAGAAACGATCAGAAACAAACAGCTTGGTGGAGTGATGTGCTAAGGGCGGCTAAACCGTCTAAAAGGGTAGGTTACAAGGGTTTGTTGACGTTCAAGAAGTAAGATGATTACATTCACGACCAGACAACAAGGCAAAGCATTAAGAAAGAGAAATAAATCAAGCAAGAGAAGAATCTTGAAAACAGTATGTCGATCAACAAGCTGCAATATGCCAATATCGCCATATATACTTATTTTCAAAAGTATCAGTGCAATGAGATATACAGATGACGACTTCATTCTTACTGCAGACACCATCGACAAGCATGCTTTTCCTATATTCAATTAACTTAGTAGAAGGAATACTTCCAGAACGTTTCAAACCTACTGTATCGACAGGGGTGCAGTGTTTTTGTCACGCAATTTGGAGCATAAAGACCCTGTTCTAATGATTAGAGAAATATAGAACGTAATAAACAAACAGTCCTAATAATAAGTCACCAGGTATGGTCGACATAACGAAAAAGGAGATCCATATATGGGGCAAAACAAGTTAGGGAAGCTAAAGAGACTCTTTACAGCGACGTGGAAAGGCAGACGTGTACCAGACGACTGGCAGCAAGCTATAATCGTGCGAATTTGAAAGAAAAAGTGCAACAGAAAAAAACTGGGACACGTATAGAGACTTATCGATATTTAGTCATCCTGGTAAAATGTATGGGGAAATCTTAGATTAAAGAATATGGTCTATTGTTGAACCTCAACTGTTGAAAGCTCAATTTTAATTACGCATGGGCTGCGTGGACGACTTTTTTTTCAATTATGCGAAAGATAGAAAGAATGTAACGAATACATGGAAATTGCTTTCACTGATAAAGACAACTGTTGATATGGTCGAGATGGTTATACTTTGAACGACACGGACATGTTATGGTGCACAAGACCAGCAACTTAATGATGTAAGAGCACTGTTTATTACGAGTATAAA
Organism: Ariolimax columbianus; assembly: GCA_036924085.1. NCBI lineage: Eukaryota > Metazoa > Mollusca > Gastropoda > Stylommatophora > Arionidae > Ariolimax > Ariolimax columbianus. Next base: position 93,153,469 of record JAVGWX010000006.1, on the reverse strand, counting down.
CGTCGTAAGAACGATTGATAGTATTACATATGTTTTTAATTCACTACCGGTGTGAAGCAGAGGAGACTACTTTCCACTCTGCTGTTCAACACCTACGTGGACACAATCGCGCCAGATATCAATCAAATTGGTGCATCAGACGTAGAACCGAACTCTATTCACGATTTGCTCTATGCGAGTGGTCAGTTTCTGAACAATGAAAATAAACTGCAAAATCACATGAATGTGCTTACGATAACCTGTGACTAATATAATATGTGATTTAGCGAAATAAAAACAGAGACTATTAATACCAGCAGACCGACGGAGTCACTCAAAATAAGTGTAAATTAGATTGCCCTTCATCAGTACAATGAGGTGAAGTATTTGGACAGTATTTTCTTCGGCAGACGTTAGGCTCGACAGGGACATCGAGATTAGGTATCAGGAAACATAAGCCGAGACTTATCATCTCTATTCGCTCCTTAGGTATCTGAGCATTAGTTAGGCAACAAAACAACAGTTGATAAACAGTATATTTATGCCGAATGTGTGCTGCCCGTGCCAAACATGGCACCTGAGAGCAGAATTTCGAGTGTTAAATGAAGTGTTTGAGGGAGGTCATCGGTGTTACCTGGACAAACAGAATGCGAAATGAAGACATTCGAAGTATTGTAGACACTCAATCATGTACAGAGTACATTTGAAGGCATAACCTAGGCTTGTTCGGTCATCTCATGAGAATGCACCCTCATCAACTTTCACTGAGGGTTTACAATTCTTGTAGATCTGGCAACAGGGCAACATCGCGGTCGCGCAGTAGTGGGTAGAAGATATTTGAGTGATTGGGCAACCACAATGACTGGCTCAACGCAATTAGTGCAGGACAGCTCACTACGACGCGCAACGGTATAACATGCAGGGAAAAATAACTACCCCGAAGTAATACCACATTATTATTACTATTCCTGTACCCCAAAGTAATGTCGTTGTTCCTATTTAATAACCCTAACCTTTTGTTTTATTTTACACATTAAATTAAAAACAAAAACATGCAATTAAGTTTGCTCTAGAATTGTCGTATTTCTCCTAGGTGAAAATATAACGTATGTGTCTGTCCGGGAGTTCGTGTATGAAATGACCCAATATGATATTACGTTCGGGTACAGTGGTTAACTAATGTTCAAGGTTGCTTCTAGAAATTATCTTCACCAAGGCTGGCTCTCCATAGGTCAAATTATCAAGATCATATCACCTTTATTTTTGCAAAAGAGGAACTTCTTTATGATTTATGTGCACAAATATGAATTAACGTCAGACAGGTTATTCTGTCAATCTGTCTTGTTATTCTTCTTACTCACGCTCTCTCTCTCTCTCTCTCTCTCTCTCTCTCTCTCTATCTCTCTCTTTCTTTATCTCGCTTCTCTCGTTATATATATATATATATATTTTCTCACTGAGTATACATCATTTGTAAATATAGACAGTTTTGTATGTTTCAACAATAAAACAAAACGTGTGACGGGTATTAAGCAAAACTCACCTCTTCTGAGCACTTCGCCCTGACCAAATTGGCTATCTTTAACTTTATAGCTTCCCATTCTTTCTCTACTACGCTCATATCTCATCCCACCCTGTTTCTCCGCCGTATGTGTTTTCATTCTATTTTCTCTGTGTTCGTCTCTCTGTTTCTAGACTCCATTTCCTCTCTGTCTGTCGTCCTTGTTGAATCAACACCGAAAGTAGACTTTTCATCCTCATCAGCAGTCTGGTAGTCTGAAAAGTCATTGTGGCACCAATATTGCAGATTACTGGACAAGTTCCAGCGTCTCCACTCGGTTTTCAGCAAGGCAATTTATTCTAGCTAGTACGCATTTATCAACCATAAATTATTTCTAGGCACACCAGCGAGTCATTAAACATACACTCGTCACGCAAGCATAAACTCGCACGTAGCTATTAACACGGAACACGGCTTGAAAATATGATTGATAGTCTGAGCAAACCACCGCTTGTCTTATCCAAGTTTGACTCACTGCGCGGCCTTTGTAGTAAGTGATGGTGAATATCAAGTGAGGCTGGGATTCTGGTGTTGCCTCATTAAGGGTCACAGCAGGTTGAGATGTGGTCTATTTTGCTGTAATGGCTCGAAAGCCATTAACTTGTGAGTTATCGAGTAATAGACAAGAAATCTTGTAAAAATACATTTCATGAACTGAGAACTGAGAAACTTATTCGGACGATAATTTCAAAGGTCTTCTTTGTTTTCTTTCTTGTGTAAGAGACTGTTGATATGCCAGATTGAATACCAAAGTTACATATCTATATATATATATATATGTATATATATATATATATATATATATATATATATATATATATATATATATATATATATATGCGTGTGTGCGCGTATGCGTCCGTTTTGTTGAGTGCATACATGTCGCGTCTCTAACATCGTCAACTTCAATTCTCACTAGTTTCCTAACTGTGGTATGTGACTTCCAGAGGTGTATGTATTAATCAGCTTAACTATATAACGTAACCTTTGAATCTGTTGCTATAGTTTGTATTGTTTGTTTCTTCGGTTGATATATTCAAGAGCATATTTAGAGAGATAACACTGACAAGCAAGTGCAGGTTGAAGTTTAAATGTGCAAAGATCAAGATAAACTCTGAAATATTTGTCTTTTTTTTAACATGACATAACTTAGAATTGTGTCTCCAGGTGCGTGTGTTATCTCAGTATGGGCCTTGGTAATTCTTATCTCACCTCTGCAGGACAAATGTGTTGTTGTTTTCCTGGTTTAATTTAGGGTTTGCTAGGTGTGTATGATTTCTTCTTTACTATGTCCAAGACGCTCAAATTTGAGCGTTTATCTCTTGTAGTAAATTTGCTTAATTGGCTAAGAGGTCGAGGCACGCTGAAGTATACCCAGCTTAGTGTAGATACTTGACTTACTGTTAGTGGAGGCAAGGTATTGAGGAAAGAAACTGGTTTATGTTTTTGAGATTCCTTAACACAATTTGATTTCCTAATATAAACAAAAATACTGGTGTTAAGGTAGAAAGTATACGCAAGAAGCATTACGACATTGAAAGTATGCACAAGTAGGATTACGATATTGAATAAGTAAACATTTACTAGGCCACATTTACTACTATCTATGTGTGAAGGCGGACATTATCTAGTCTAACTTGAATACATTCAGTATGTGGTGGAACAGAACGTGCAACAATGTCTGACAGATAGAACACATGTGATATATGTAATGTTGCGCAATTTTCACTGTCAAATTCTAATATACTCTCTAATGTAAGTTACATTCTATGTCCAATGCTTCCCGTTGTAATAATGACTCGTATTTAGCCCACTTGCGATAAGACCGTACATAAGTAAGCTGTTCCGTCTGCCATCGTTATTGTTATGTAGAAATTGGTGCTTCTTTGTAAGAGTTAATCCATTAGTAAAGTCACTATTTACATAATGAAAGGTACTTGCGATGAATATATATGAACTTCTTTGTTTGTAATTTCAAGACTTTTACAATTGTAAATATAATCTAACTTAATAAACTCGTTTAAGTTGAAAGTCGAAAATTATAATGAGACGCAACTCGTAATCATCTTCTGGTGCGCATTACGTTCTACGTATGAACTAAACATCGTAATCTACGTTTTTTTCTTCGTTTAAAAAAAACCTTTCTTTTCTATAAATCTTTTAAAATTAACATTTATGACAGGCTTCTCTTTGCGTCAGACAGTTTATCGCTCAATAGGTTTGAACATGTTGTGTTGGCTGTCAATATATTCATATGTTGGTGTCCGAAACTGTATCATTTGAGCAATACGTATCTAGGGCTACCAGGCCCAGTCACCTCCATCTGTGAGGATTCTGCCAGGCCCAGTCTCCTCCATATGTGATGATCCTACTAGCCCCAGTCAGCCCCATATTTGTTGATCCTACTAGCCCCAGTCAGCCCCATATTTGTTGATCCTACTAGCCTCAGTCAGCCCCATATTTGTTGATCCTACTAGCCTCAGTCAGCCCCATATTTGTTGATCCTACTAGCCTCAGTCAGCTCCATATGTGTTGATCCTATTAGCCCCAGTCAGCTCCATATGTGATGATCCTACTAGCCCTAGTCTGCTCCATGTGCAATTTTGCAAGTGTATATATATATATATATATATATTTACATGCATACATATATAATAGAACGGTTTTTGGAATACCAGGTCCGACAAAGAAGTAAGAAAGCAGACATTCGACAAGAGTTCGGCATAGAGAAGAACTGGTTCATAAATTCCATTATTACTAGAACATTGAAATATTTTGGCCACATAAACAAAACACAGCGGTCTTGAGAGATGAGAGGTATGGTGCCGGGGAAGAGAGGCAGTGGCAGACCAAGAAGGCGATGACACCAAGATGTCAATGTTTGCTTGGGTATGATTCTAGATTGGGCATTTGGTGATTTGGGAAGAGATCGACTTTCTCCCAGACTGACTGTCATGGGGGCGACATTCTGCAAAGACCATGCTACATGTCGATAATATAAACAATATGTTATAGTATCCGAAAAGACGAAATAAATAATGTGCATTTACCATGATCATTGATAACTTGTTTCCTACAAGACAAAGACGGGCAAATGCAACCAGCTAGCTGCACAGCCAGTGGATGCATTCATTTTACCATCACCTGAAAAAGAAGAACTATAAACACGTTTAACTAATCTATATAATTGTCATAATGAAAGTGTCCATCTGCTGTCATCCATGGAAATACGATCATGTAATCTGACACATTTACCTAAAGTTTCTTTTTTTCCGACAAGGATATGTAGTGTCCTTAATGTTCTGTTGGGTGTCCTTATTTCCGTTCATGTTGTGATTATTTTCTCATTTTACTTTTCGTGTGTTTTATTAAGGCATTCACATGTTTTTGAAAGTTCGTACAGAAGGCCATAGACTTTGATTCTAAGGAACCAAAAGTTGTCTCTAGATATCAATAATAATTTTCGGTCCTCGTAATATTTTTCTTCTTCATATTTTAGAAAGTATGGATAAAAAACTTGCCCGCTGGTTGATCTTGGAAAGCTGATTGAATCAAGTAGTATGTCGTCTCGTGTTGCGTTCACTGTGGTACATTACCGTGCAGTTTTGCCAGCATATTTTATCGTTTAAGGACATAATACTGTCAAAATATATAGGCTTGGAAGACGTCCTTCTGTAGTACAGATCAGAGTCGGGTCATTTAACACCTGTACCTGGTGACGTGAAATGATCAAGGTATCCCAAACAAGTATACACTGGCTTACAAATTAGGACTTATTCCTTTGCGTCTAAACAAGTCATCGTTTATATAACTGTACTGGAATGTATAATTCTTCATTTAACTCTTTTCAGTTTATATTTAATCTTCTAATTCATCTCTTACCAGGTTCATAACAAAAGGCTATTATAGGGCAGCATGTGTACTTGCTCCATTGTAAGACCATTTATCCCACTCAGTTTAGCTATAAATAGGAACCGGATAACGGTAGAGCCGCCACTGAAGATGGCGAAGTTTGTGATCTGTAGACGGCACTTTCAGCAATGAGAGACACACGGGGGCTCCCAGATGCAATAACAGGGACTCAAAACACATGGGCTCCAAAATGCAATGCAATGGACTCAACAAACATGGTGGCTCCCAGATACAATAAAAGGGACTCAAGAAACATGCGGGCTTCCAGATGCAATACATTGGGGCTAACAGGTGCAATGAAGACAGATATCTTATACATTTATAATGTTGTTCTCTTAATGAAAATGATCAGGTATTCTGATATCTGGATATTCAGTTCTGCTGCTGGATATCATACAAGTACTCCCTAAGCTGACGTAGCTACACATAGAAGACACCCTATTGCTACACCGTCCAACATCTTGTAGGTTGAATTTCCCGAAAAAAATAACGTGAAAAAAATACAATCAATTACCTTTTTTATTAGGTGAACTCTACCGAAATATCGCCATTGCCAAGCTACATAACAAATGTAGACGCACCCAACACATGATATTTCTGCCTAAGAATTACAAACGTGTATAATAACTACGAACGTACCTAGTGTTGGTAAATCTGCTTTCAGTTGTAAAGGTAACACGCAATTGTAAACCTGCCAAGCAATTTTAATCATATCTACATTTGTAAATGTAGTTAATTATTGTGATGAGTTCATGAAAAAACGAACTTAATCTGGAAGCTAAGATTAACATCAATATATGGTGCAACATATTGGCCAAGAGTAACATTAATGTCAGGTACAACATACTGGCCAAGCGTACCATCAAAGCCTGGTACAACATACTGGCCAAGCATAACATCAATGCCTGGTACAACATACTGGCCAAGCGTAACATCAAAGTCACATGCAACATACTTTGAACGACTACATTTCACTTCCACGCTTCTGGAAACATATTGTTACAGCATTCTGTCTGCAAGGTGGGGAACGACCCTATGTGACCAATAATGTTGAGCTTATTTAGGCGCATTGTATTTATTGCAGCCAGGATGGTCAAAGTCAACCATTGTTAATGCGTCATGAGCTTTCAGAAAAGTCACTGTAACGCGCAGTAAAACCAAATGGAACACAACAAAAACGTACTGAGACTATAAACAAGGTAAGATAAAGGTAAGAACTTCACATAAACACTGCCGTTGGGGATGACGGTTTATAAATGAACTTAGGTCACCATCATAAATTAAATGTTTGATCAGTTTCCTATCAAGGTTACCCTACCGCGGTTGCGATCCTGGTAGCTTTGCAAAGAGAAGCTTTCGTGTCGACCACTCTGGCACTGCACGTATACATTCAACTTCAAATCCTTTTAACCAGCCTTTTAAGTCATTGCCCCTTTGTTCCTTGGTATTAAATGAATTTAGCCTTCTCGTATCCCAGCACGAACATAAGATGCATCGTTATATTGGGACAGGCTTAATGAGTTATATATACTATCAACGTGTCTATCAACTAAGCAACTTGCAGCAGTTATCTGTTTATGCAAACATTAGCAATGCACGTTAACTACAAACAGTATACTGGATGTATACCTACATGTTAAATGATTTATCTGCCACTTCACTTCTGTTTCTGCCCGTATTTTTATGAAGCACAAGTTTTAAGAAGAAAAATAAACAAATAACTAGCTATCTCATCCGTTTGAAAATTACGGTAGATTACCGCCCCTATCAAAACCCCCAACCCCCAGGCATATTTCATGATAGAATGGATTTTTATATTCCTATACGCATGCGCCGTGGATAATATATATACGACAAGTCAGCAACGATTCTCAGTCCAGCTAGGGGTTCTGCTCGAAACACACAATAACCACAGGCTTGTTTTTTTAAATTCAATATTCTAAGTGCGTGGTAAGTTGTGCTGTGTATGCGCATATATATATATATATATATATATATATATATATATATATATATATATATTATATACACATATATTGCATACATACATACATACATACATACATACGTACGTACATAAATACATACAAATATTACCTACCACATGTAGACATGCCTTTATAAATAATCACGATTTTCTAGTTTAGTAATCTTGTAGTGGTGCATCTGTGTACATAAATAAATACTGAAACCTATACATCAATGGCGTCATATATTCATCATTACTTTGTATTACGAATTAATAATTAAATAACTGTTCAGAGATAGTGAGAGAATGGGAGGGGAAAGAGATAATGTGTGTATGTCTGGGCATGTGAGTTTATAAATGTGTATATATGCATTGCTGTTTACCATAGACACGCACAGCTATTAATAATTCTTCATTCACATTCAGAACACAATTTTGAACTGCCTTAAAAAAATTCACATTGAACAACAAATGTAGTTCTAAGTTCGTTAGATTTGCAAGCAAGGATACACGAAACAAGGAATCTGTAAGCCAAACATCTGACAAAGGAACACGCTAGAATTGTTCTAGGGTATTTTTTGGGATATTAGGAAATGCTCGAGTATGTAGTAAATGCATTAGCTACTTCATAAACTTTAGGATTGCTCGAAATATATTTCTTTCAGACTAAGATAGCTTTAAAATGTTGGACCGGAGATACATAAGTACGATATTCAGGTTATAAAAACAAGGTGACAGAAGCTACACAGAGTGAGTAAGCACATTACACTGTACAGCTCAAACTACAAGTGATAGGAGCAGCAAATATAAGGACATCGTTGTTGGTATTTCCTTTCATTATAAGAAGTACATATGCAACAATTAAAGCCAGCCTCCCCCATCGACAACACCGAGACACCAATCAACTTAAGAAAGTTTGCCCATCTACTAGAACACAAGGGATGTATGTTATGTTGTACAGATTATACTTCTTCTTCTTCTGCGTACGCAGTCAGACAGTAACCATTATTTTTTCGAAAAAAGCGGCGGTCATCCTGAGGCTGTCGCCACTGCCATAGAGCTTGTCTTGCAGTTCCACTGGTGATGGCCACATCTGCTCTCTCTGATCCTCGTATGTCGGGCAGTTCTGTAGCAGATGTTCAGCGGTCATTTTACCAGTACCGCACGGGCATTCGTCGGTACACCCTATCTTCAATTTGTTGAATAGGTGGTACCTCAGTCTATTGTGGCCAGTGCGAAGTCTGAAGACAACGACCTGCTCTCTTCGGTTCAACTGGTAATAGGCATCGTTTTTGGTGTAACCAGTATGTTCGGTTTCCCATTTGGTCATGTATCTGGCTTTGATAAGCCGTTTTGACTCTTCGTACGTCATACTGGTATCTGTTTGTGGTAGTCTTGCACCTTCTTTTGCCAGTCTGTCTGCCTCCTCGTTGCCTTGGATGTTGCAGTGTGATGGGACCCACTGTACCACTACCCTTTTTGGTGCGGACTGCTGGCACAGTTTGCAGAGTGCTGCTCTTAAGTCATTAAGCTCAGTGTTTTTCTGGCTTTTTAGCGCTGTGACTACGGCGAGAGCATCTGTAAGCAGGACTATATGGCTTTCATTTTTACTGTGTGTCACCATTTCTTCCACTGCCGCCCTCAGTGCCCCTGCCTCGGCTCTGAAATTGCTTGTGTACTTACCAGTAGCGAATGACAGTGTTATTTGTTTGCCATTTGGTAGGTTCAGGAATGCTCCTGCCCCTCCGTTCTGTGTATTGTTAGTTACAGAACCGTCGGTGTATTCATGGGTCCAGTCCATGCTTGGGTAGCTTTTCGATATGAAGCTTAGGGTAGTATCTCTCCTTTCTTTTTTAGTCTGGCAGTTTTTTTTGACAGAAGGCGAACACAGTTGCATATCAGCTGTACCCACAGCTGAAACACCCGAACATAAAAATGTCAACTAAAACACTATTGTTCAACATTTTATTCGGCCCGACATTCTGTTATCAGTGCCAAACATGGATAAGAGAGACATATTTAACATGTGAGATTAAATTTTCTAATCTATTAACGTCACTAGGAGAGACAACATTGATTGATGACATCAGTCAACTTTGTCTAAGTAAGCCCATGAACAGAACACATGGATAGGGTTAACATCAACAGTCACTAAATGTAAATTGAACCTTCCATGCTATCCTTGCCCCCTTATAACCCACGGAAATCGGGCGTCTGCAACTGAAGTTGACCAAAAACCAAGTGGATAGAAAAATGGTAGGGATATCTTTACCCGTATATGATATCGACTACTACAGCGACGTGCCTGTCCTGAACAGACACGTACGACTCACTACCACTCATCATAGTACAAGTGGATTAGTCAAGAGAGCAAAAGAGAGAGAGAGCGCGATTGAGAGGGATATATGGATAGATAGAGAGAGAGAGAGAGAAGGAAATATAGAGAGTCCTTAAAGGCAAATTTCCCGCATGAGAAGCTCAGATCCTCCTCAACAGAGAACGCTGTTTGATGTGGTGCCCTTGAGCAAGATACAAGTGATGATTGGGCTCGTTAACATTATTCTTGCAGAAGGTCTCATTGCAAGGTTCGATCCTATTGAGAAATTAGCCGGTAAAATGTAGAGGCAGTCTGTCGCGATTGTAACATGTATATCAATTTATTCATAGACACAGTCAATGGTCTGACAGGACTCAAGACAATGGTAGCACTACATTTTGTGTAATGGCTGCTTTCGTATATTAAAATGTGTTGGTCGTGTCAATTATCATTTCTGGGTTGACCAATACACTTTTAAGATGAAGATGTGAACATATTAGGAGGAAATTGAATGAATAAATGCGAACGGTCAACGGTTACAGTAGGAATATCCGCATTGTGGAGAGCAAACGAATACTTCATCCTGTGTCTTAAATAAATGTAAATTGGTAGTTGTCAGGGACACAGCTGACATCCGAATAACTGTAGATATGAGGTACTCACGGCACTTGCACACTGTATATATGAGGTACTCACGGCACTTGCACACTGTAGATGTGAGGTACTCACGGCACTTGCACACTGCAGATATGAGGTACTCACGGCACTTGCACACTGCAGATATGAGGTACTCACGGCACTTGCACACTGCAGATATGAGGTACTCACGGCACTTGCACACTGTATATATGAGGTACTCATGGCACTTGCACACTGCAGATATGAGGTACTCACGGCACTTGCACACTGCAGATATGAGGTACTCACGGCACTTGCACACTGCAGATATGAGGTACTCACGGCACTTGCACACTGTATATATGAGGTACTCATGGCACTTGCACACTGCAGATATGAGGTACTCACGGCACTTGCACACTGCAGATATGAGGTACTCACGGCACTTGCACACTGCAGATATGAGGTACTCACGGCACTTGCACACTGCAGATATGAGGTACTCATGGCACTTGCACACTGCAGATATGAGGTACTCACGGCACTTGCACACTGCAGATATGAGGTACTCACGGCACTTGCACACTGCAGATATGAGGTACTCACGGCACTTGCACACTGTAGATATGAGGTACTCACGGCACTTGCATACTGCAAATGTTCAGCGTTACTTTTCCCGGTATTGCACGTGCATTCGTCGGTGCCACCTATCTTCAATTTATTGAATAGGTGGTACCTCAGTCTATTGTGGCCTGTGCGAAGTCTGAAGACCACGATCTGCTCTCTTCTGTTCAACTGGTGATAGGCATTGTTTTTTGTGTAGCCAGTATGTTATGTTTCCCATTTGGTCATGTATCTAGCTCTAATAAGCCTTTTTAACTCTTCGTATGTCACACTGGTATCTGGTTGTGGTAGTCTGGGCAGTTCTGCAGCAGATGTTCAGCGGTCATTTTACCAGTACCGCACGGACATTCGTCGGTACACCCTATCTTCAATTTGTTGAATAGGTGATACCTCAGTCTATTGTGGCCAGTCCGAAGTCTTCTTCTCCTTCTTCTGCGTACGCAGTCAGACAGTAACCATTATTTTTTCGAAAAAAGCGGCGGTCATCCTGAGGCTCTCGCCACTGCCATAGAACTTGTCTTGCAGTTCCACTGGTAATGGCCACATCTGCTCTCTCTGATCCTCGTATGTCGGGCAGTTCTGCAGCAGATGTTCAGCCGTCATTTTACCAGTACCGCACGGGCATTCGTCGGTACACCCTATCTTCAATTTGTTGAATAGGTGGTACCTCAGTCTGTTGTGGCCAGTGCGAAGTCTGAAGACAACGACCTGCTCTCTTCGGTTCAACTGGTAATAGGCATCGTTTTTGGTGTAACCAGTATGTTCGGTTTCCCATTTGGTTATGTATCTGGCTTTGATAAGCCGTTTTGACTCTTCGTACGTCATACTGGTATCTGTTTGTGGTAGTCTTGCACCTTCTTTGGCCAGTCTGTCTGCCTCCTCGTTGCCTTGGATGTTGCAGTGTGATGGGACCCACTGTACCACTACCCTTTTTGATGCGGACTGCTGGCACAGTTTGCAGAGTGCTGCTCTTAAGTCATTAAGCTCAGTGTTTTTTCTGGCTTTTTAGCGCTGTGACTACGGCGAGAGCATCTGTAAGCAGGACTATATGGCTTTCATTTTCACTGTGTGTCACCATTTCTTCCACTGCCGCCCTCAGCACCTCTGCGTCCGCTCTGAAATTGCTTGTGTACTTACCAGTAGCGAATGACAGTGTTATTTTTCTGCCATTTGGTAGGTTCAGGAATGCTCCTGCCCCTCCGTTCTGTGTTGTGTTTGTTACAGAACCGTCGGTGTATGCATGGGTCCAGTCCATGCTTGGGTAGCTTTTCGTTATGAAGCTTAGGGTAGTATCTCTACTTTCTTTTTCAGTCTGGCAGTTTTTGTTTGGTACAGATTATACAACAAAATGCGCTGGACAGACCCATGCGTGCTAGGTCTTTGTATAGGAAAGGGCGACACGCATGGACACAGAAATCGGTAGCTCATTGGTTAAATATATTGCTGCCCCGTCCAATCTGGTTTCCTCCAAGCTCGAGCCATATCTAACGTCAAATTCCTCCAGTCTATGAGATGTCAACTCATCATTCAACATGCTGCTATGGACATAATGCAAGATACCAACCCATCCCATTTTAAAATGGTCCAGTGAACTTTATCATTGCAGTTAGCTCCAGCGTGGCCAGTATATTAGAGCCTTGTAATCCTTTCATGTGTGAAGGCTAGTACGTTTGCTATTCCCTCTTGATGTAGTCATTCCTTTTGTACCAACATCAACAAGAAATGAGAGGAATAATGCATTCAGTAATGATTAACTCAGAAAAACGATATGTTACAATCTGCATTATTATTATGGTGTCTGTTACATTATTGTCTCAGATAATCACATCAAAACTGAGCAATCTGTCACAATCTGCATACTTATTCTGGCGACTATTACAATCTACGACCAGCTCTCACTCTCAAATCCCATTCATACGACCAGCTCTCACCTTTAATTCCCATTCATACGACCAGCTCTCACTCTCAAATGCCATTCATACGACCAGCTCTCACTCTCAAATCCCATTCATACGACCAGCTCTCACTCTCAAATCCCATTCATACGACCAGCTCTCACTCTCAAATCCAATTCATACGACCAGCTTTCACTCTCAAATTCCATTCATACGACCAGCTCTCACTCTTAAATCCCATTCATACGACCAGCTCTCACTCTCAAATCCCATTCATACGACCAGCTCTCACTCTCAAATCCCATTCATATTTCTCAATGAAGAACACTTATCTATTCTGTTCTTTTGCGAATCGACGTCATTGCACTCCAGGCAGAGCCATATGCTTGTCCCTCTCATGAAATGATGAAGAGTGAATATAATGATGCCTCATGTACCTAGCTGGTTGTACATACTCCCGATCCTTCATCTCATGGGCTTTGGTGTGAATTGTAGCAGATCCCACTGTTTGCCCTAGGGTTATTCTAACTTAAACGTTATCACACTCATCTACATCATTCATGACCACACACTGCAAATAATATAGAACACAGCAGATGGTATATGTATTATATAATACTCATACCAGAAAAATGAGTAGTGAAATTACAAACACAATACAATACATATCATCTAACTAAATATTCATATATTACATATATGTTAATCTAAATATTAATTAAAGCGGAAATGTTAAGCATTAGCTATTGATGGAACTCGAAATTATCCAAAACCCAGTTGCCGTACACACATCACACACACATCTAAATCTCACCTAGACGATCTACACACTCGCTTAACTCGTCAGGACATACCTCGTTCACAAAGTGTCCTATGTACAACACACGTTCAGATTATCTATTAATACAAAACTCTCACACACACCTATTTGAGCGGCTGGACCCGGACTCAATGGCTGTTTCAGTCGTCCTGTTCTATCTCCAACATTCGTACAACAGTCTATCAATCGCTCCTCTATCTAAGACGGTGAGCTAAACCAGACTCATATCTACATTCACTCATCCCCTCTCCATGCCAGCCTGCTTGAGCTAAACTTTGTCTAATGTTATATACACTCAAGCAGTATCAGAGCTAACCAATGGATCTCAGGGGGATGGCTCTATTCAGTCGTTATTGGAACGAATTACTCTGAACCCCTGTCACTCATCTATCGCAGCAAACTCCGCTGCCGTCCTGTCTGTCACTCGCCCCCCCCCCCCCCCCCTACTGTTCAAATCGGAACGGCAGTGGTCAGTCCCTACCTGTATATTCCTTCTCCAACTCCGATGCCCTTTGTTGAGACGGTAAGTGACCTTGGTGTGGTGACCAGACAGGGAGTGATCTTTGCACGCATTCAGGTACCTTTGTTATCAGCAACCACATCACCCCTGCCCTAAACTCTCATGCTTGGGCAAACTGTTACAGAATCGCAAACTCTTGCAAGTGGTGCCCTGTAAGTTTTATCCAGATCTGTCTCTTGTATTTCGACACTGTCTGCTGGGGCTGTAAAGGCGAGTGACAGTCCTTGTCACAGATCGTACAACCAAACTGGGAAGGATGGTTTGCCTGGCTGTTCCTTGATATCTTCAGTCCTTACATTTTCTTTGCAGCCAGACGACCTCTACTAGCGTCAGCAGCCACTATGTCCCCTCCAACTGACTGTCTCCAGATAGCTCGATCCTGAGTAATTTCTTCCCAGCCCTCGGATGGGATGTCACATGACTTCATGTCCTTCTTGCATAGGTCGTTGTATCGCAGTGTGGGACGGCCGATTCTTCTAACTCCGATGGCTAGCTATCCATAAAGGATATCTTTTGGCAGCCTATCGTCTTCCATGCGATAAACATGTCCCAACCACCGTAGATGTCGCTGGCTCAACTTCGAGTACATGCTGTGAGTGTTTGCTCTCTGTAAAACGGCATTATGTGACACGCTCTTGCCACCCAATCCCCAATATACACCTAGACATCTCATGTGAAAGATGTTCATTCGCCGTTCCTGTTTAGAGTAAATGCTCCAAGTCTCGCTTCCATACACGGAAGTGCCAAGAACGCAGGTCTGATAGACCAAGACGTCGGTGTAGTGAGACAGCGCAGTGTTTTCCCAGACTATCTTCGTCAGGCGGGAAATGATGGTACTTGCCCTGCCAAGCCTACTGTATATCTCCTTCTCGGGCGAGAGAGCTGCCGATGGCAGACACCAGATGAGGGAAACTGTTGACGACCTCCAGAGTGACGCCATCAATTTTTATGGAGAGAGTAGTGTAAATGGTCTGTGCGCAGACCTTTGTCTTGTCCAGACTTATGGTGAGACCAAACTACTTGCACCCCTCGATGAATCTGTCTCCCACTCTCTGCAAGGCCTCCTCATCTTCACTATTTGTCACCAGAACTGCATCATCGGCAAATAGCATCTCCCTAATGAGCACCGTACTCACATTGGTCCTCACACGCAGTCGGGACAGGTTAAACAACCGCTCATCTGATCTGGTGATCAGATAAACACCGTCCACAGATGTGTCATAAACGTAGGATAGGAGCACGGAGAAGAAGATCGCAAAGAGTGTTAGCTCGAGCACACATTCCTGACTCTACTGTCGATGGGAAAAGTCTTTGAAGACGATCCGTCGTATAGAACTGAGCCTTCATATCAGTGTGAAAAGAAAGTATCATGCTACGCAGTTTTGGGGTGCAGCAGATCTTCTCGAGCAGTTCGAATAGAACCTTTCTTCTAACTAAATCGAAGGCCTTGGTGAGGTCTAGAAACATCATAAAGAGCGGCTGATCTTGGTCTCTGCATTTCTCCTGGATTTGGCGAAGAGAGAAAATCATATCCGTTGTTGATCTACCTACTCTAAATACATTTAACTATACGCCGCTACACGGGTGACGTCAGTAATGCAGCCTACCTCAAGCCATTCTATGGCATTATTACACATTTGGATCTTGACAAAAGAACAGACATTACTACGTTAAGGATAACACACACACACACACACATGCACAGCCACGCACTAACACACACACACGGACACACATACATACTTATACGCGCGCGAATGCACGAACGCACACGGGCACACATATAGCACATAGGCCATGATAGGATTATCAGGGATAAACACACACATATACACTAGAAAATGTTAACGTTTATAACAGTGTTCTCAAGTCTTCTCTACACTCGCATAATTGATACCTCTTCTATAATCTGAAGTCGCTGACATCTCTAATCTAACATTGCATAATTGATAACTCTTCTATAACCTGAAGAAGCTGCCATCTCTAATCTAACCTCCATAATTAATATCTCTAGCTGAAGAAGCTGCCATCTCTAATCTAACCTTGCATAATTTATATATCTAACTGAAGAAGCTGTCATCTCTAATTTAAAGTAAAGATCCCGTAATGCCATGTGACGTATTGGAAATATGAAATTAGGCATACATTATTTGGTGACCCGCGGCGCATAGTGGATGATCGAGGGCCGCGTGTACATCCCAGAGAAGACTTTCTCTGGCACCCCATTGTTGGTCGACCACATCGACCGATTTGCAATAGGAAAAAATTCCCGCAATAACTGCTCTAGAGCGGAACCCATCTCTAATATAACATTGCTTAATTGATGTCTCTGCTATAACCTGGAAAAGCTGCCATCTCTAATCTAACATTTTATAGTTGATATTTATGATACATACGAGTATAATAGGCAACTCTGCATTACATTGGTTTAACGGACATCTCTACAGTAGGGTGTGATATTTTGTATCTCCTAATGTGCATAATTGATACATTTTCTATACACATGTATATTTAAAACGTATATTATAAACATGTAAACTTGATATATATAAACTGTTATAATTGACATTTTAAATATGTTTTGGTATAATCAACATATCAAGATTACAATGTTAACATCACATCATTAGCAGAATCATAACAAATATGTTTGCAAAATAAAATACGACAGTTTAAAAATTGATGTTAGTTTCCATATTTTTCATTTAGATTCAAATGCAGTTTGCTGTGTATTTGAATTGTGTAACGCCAAGAAACCAAGAAAACAATAAAGGCAAACAGAATAATCATAAAATCAAAATTGAAAAAAAACAATAACGAATTATGTATTTCTATGCCTGTCTTTCGTGTGTTTAAGGTTTTACCCGTGGTATTCTTACAAAGTTAAGATAACACAATCGTCAAAATTTATATTACATGTCTACTTTTAGCTTCTTTGTCTCGTTTTCGCCTTTCACTGCGTTTAACTGCTTCTGTTATTTCTGCTTTCCAACTGTTAAGTGGGCGGCGCTAAGCTTTATAGACATGTTATATGTGTAGCAAAGATTTCTAAGGGATGATATCTGGTCTTTGACGTGTCACTTCGCCGGGCCATTTGGTATATTGTCTCTGTATGAGGTCTAGCACTGGTGTTGTACCTACTTTCAGCCGTTGTTATGATGTGTCTTTTAACTTTGTTTGTCAATGTCCAGTTCTGACACTGATAACACGATGTGGGTAGGAATATTGTGTTGTGTAATGTTCTTTTTGTAACTATTGTTACGTCCTTACATTGTCATATCGACTTGATTTAAGTCATCTGTTTAGGATTACGATGCCGCCTTTGCCGTCTGCTGATATTATGTTGCCGATGTAGGTGAAATGTTTCACATGTGAATGTTGTTGTTGTTTGCGAATGCCTACAATGAGTAGATTTACTCGTTTGTGCGGCCTATAAAGGACGTTAAGTGGTGGGTTGCATTAGATCTGCTCACATCCCGAGCGTGCTGATGAAAGTGTACCGCAGTCCTCCAGGCAGTTGTGCTATGCTTGGTATAATCTACGTGTCACTCACTACTAAGGGGATCACGTCGATACACTAACTCGTTAGCCATGAAAACAGCCCGTTGTCAGGGAGAGCTGCTAGAAAGCCGAGGTGATAGTCTTGGCCAGTATATTGTCGCTTAGTGTTCCTCACCTTCACCTGTGCAGCATATGGTTCAGTAACTGATAGGCTGTGGTGTTACGGAAGGTACGAATACTACATCACTCGAATGTACCAACTCGAATCGGGGCCACTGCGACTGGTATTGCTAACCGGCAGTGCGTAAAGCTAACTAATTTTAAACCTGAACAAAGAACTGACTACGGCTCCAGAGGTGAATACAATGACCGGGTATAATGTAAACAATAAACGATTTACAGTCAATTCATTAAATATAATTTCACATAAATACTGATGTCAATAATTATTACTTATAATGTTACAAATCTTAACAATTTATTTGTTATGTTTTGTGTTTACCATTTATCAGATTAGAACCAGTTTCTAAGTTCGACCGACCAGTACCACAGAATAAAAATGGGATCCACAGAGAAACTCGAAAATGAATTTTATGACTTGACATTGATGGAAAAGACAGGACAAAGCTATAATTTGGATTTGGGGAAGGATGATAAGAAATTGTTCAGGTAAGAACTTCAGTTTCAATTGTAAGAAAATGTCAAAAATGTATTACATAGTTTAGTCACGATTGTGATTTGTGTAAAGAAACGTTGCTTTCCTCTCACATGATACACATGAGGAAACTGTCTAGCCCTTACAGAGAAGAAACAATACACAGGTGGCTTCATTGACTCTTCCCTTCTTGCCAGACAATCGAACAGTAAGCTGTACTTTGAGAAAAGGAAAACAACTACATAATTCAGGCACAGGTGTACAAATCAATATATATGTATGCATTCAAGTCACATAGTAGACAAAGACAGGCAGGCAGGTTATACGCAGATTTGTCTTCACAAACTGAAATGGGATAACTGAACAATGTAAGTTGAAAGTTTCTCAAGTTTTCAGAAGGAAGCAACACTCGCTTTGAGATTACTGCAGATGAAATACGCAAGGGTCGCACGTACGTGCGCAGTTTAGATACAAAATGGTGTTCGTACTCACAGAGAGCTGTTGTTGTTTTCCCCAGTGTTATTTGTGAAAGACAAATACATTCAGCAAAGGATATGCATACACAAATCCTTTTTGTTTACAGTGACACGTGCTTGTCGAGTAAAGCGATCCATGTTTAAGTCTATACATTTTCTCAATGTCTCAAAATATTTGCTGATGAAGTCCGACCTAGTCATCCCGTTAAAATTGCAACAGAAACATCTTTGTGGCATATGGGAGATGATTCGAGAGGCAGTGGAGTAACAGTAGACAGTGCAGGGACAACAACAAGATGTTCGCTTGGTTTAACCTACAACTAAATGAATGATCGGAACGTGTGCTCACGGTGGGTACACAGACAACTGACAGACAACTGACAGACAAACTGACTGATAACTACCAGATGGGCTGTCGGTCTGGACTTGTAAATATACAGCTATGGGATAAGTGTAACAATGCAGATGGGAATTATGTTTAGAAATAAGGGATAATGCTAGTGCAATAATGAATGGTTTCAAGTTCGCATCTCTTATTGTGGTCAGTGGTTATGAGGTAAAGTGTTGACCTCTGGTGCGCGGGATCAAATCACGGTGGAGACCAGGATTGTTGTCACTTTGATCATCCGGTAAAAATGTCCCCTGATCTCTGAGTAGTGATATGAGACACTCGTGTGCAGATGTGTGTGTTTTAAGAATCCCTTGGCAGTTGAAAATCGAAAAAAGTAGGTATAACGGTACTGGTCCCGCAAAATTCAAGTTTCAGATCTACTTACATTATTCTATACATTCTAACACCACCGAGCAAATTTCGCAAAAATGGGTTTTGTGACTATATTATCTGGTCTACGATTATGTGGTTAGCGAAGCGGCATAGATGGGGCATGACATGCTGCTGGTCTACATGGCTCTAATTTACGCTTCAACCTACACCAGGCCCCCCAAAAAGGGGCTAAAAACCAAGCGATTGGTAACATTTACTGGGATTAACCCAACAAGTTATCAGATACTTTTCGCATGTGAAAAAATTCGAAACAAAGGAGGTCAGACCTCCCACGACGTCTAACGACACAAGTAGACTGAAGATATATATCCTTTTACTGATTTGTAACAGCCATTTGTGACCTATTTACTTATATATATATAAATATAAATATATATATACATAGGTGAGAGCCATATAGCGTCTAAAAGACTTCTGCATTGAAAATTGAATTCAATACACATAAATGTAAATTGCGCTTGTTCCATAGGAATGAACTAAATCTTCGAAGATTGATACTTCTTCTTCGTCGGCGTTCGTCGTGAAATGGGCAATGTGATGTTGTGTCCCAGTTTACTGCGATGCTGCAAAATCTGCGCCTTTTATCCCGACACATACGATTTCAGCTGGCATTTTTAAGCACGGGGTTTGCCTTTCAAATGCGGTCCCTATCCCTTAGCCAGGCATCGCCAGTTACTAGAGCAGTCTGTTCCCAGGCCGTCACGTGGAAGTGGATTAGGGTCATGTTGAGCTATGGTTCACTAACCCTGATGCAAGTGCCAGCTATAAGTTGCTGGCTGCTGTCAGCTCATTCACTGTGCCCCATCTTCTGTCCCAGCTATGAGTCGCTGGCTGCTGTCAACTCATTCACTGTGCCCCATAATCTGTCCCAGCTATGAGTCGCTGGCTGCTATCAACTCATTCACTGTGCCCTATCTTATGCCCCAGCAATGAGTCGCTGGCTGCTGTCAGCTCATTCACTGTGCCCTATCTTATGTCCCAGCTATGAGTCGCTTGCTGCTGTCAACTCATTCACTGTGCCCCATAATCTGTCCCAGCTATGAGTCGCTGGCTGCTATCAACTCATTCACTGTGCCCTATCTTATGTCCCAGCTATGAGTCGCTGGCTGCTGTCAGCTCATTCATCGCATGCCACAAACGAGGATGAAGGATGCATTATTATAAAAGTTCCCGCCAAACGCAGTTAACTGCCAACGTATTCATGACCAGAAAATTCTTCTTAACCACAACATAGATTGTCAACAAGGAATTAAGTCACATACCTATGCCACTTCAGAGTATAAGATACATCTAACCTAATTTCTTACGTTCAGGTTTGAAAGTTCAAACACGGATGATTGAGTTTATTGACGTACAAGTGCTGGATATCATTTACCTAGGTCCATGGGTTTCTATCCAATCCCGGCTGTATCTAGACTAGCAAGAGAAGTAGCCTTGTAACTTTGAACTATGTCGCATACGTGACATTGAGGTTTGTGGATTGGACCAGGAATATAATTGCGTAAAACAATTTCTATTGAAACCGACATTACTAATATCCCGCTAAAGGAGTCCGTTTTAGATAGGTCTGATACTTTATTTGGAATGAAAATGTTTTTAGATCCCATTTGTGCAAATAATATTAGTTGTTGATGTATAGCGGACTTCATCTCATCTCTGCCAGTAACTTGATCATAAATGTCTGCATGTAATTTGATTATATTTGTCTTGCGAGTAACTTAATTATATATGGCTTGCGATTAACTTAATCACATATGACTTACGCGTAACTTGATTATATATGGCTTACGCGTAACTTGATTTAATATGGTTTATGCATAACTTGATCATCTATGGCTTACGAGTAACTTGATGATCTATTATTTTAAATCACTAAATCGTTACCTGCACAAATAGTCAATCGTGATTTTATGGCAAGTTGTGTCTTACATAAGAACCAATAAGCTTCTCTCTCCTAGCAACAAACAGTCAATCGTGATTGTATGGCAAGTTGTATCTTACATAAGAACCAATAAGCTTCTCTCTCCTAGCAACAAACAGTTAATCGTGATTTTATGGTAAGTTGTGTCTTACATAAGAACCAATACGCTTCTCTCTTCTAGCAACAAACAGAAGCTTCTGGTCACTCTGTGTATACTGATCACCGAGATGTGCGAGAGAATCACATACTACAGCATTATGGCTGGTCTGGTACTGTTCTGCACAAGTAAACTTCACATAGGGCAGACAGACGCAACCACAATCAACCAGATCTTCGGGGGTCTGTACAATTTATTGGTCATATTACACAACAACAAATGTGAACATGACAAGATAACTAACATGAAATGTTAACTTTCAAAGTTATGATTGTGTTAACATGTATTTGTGTGTGTACGTGTACACATATGTATGTCTGTTTGTGTGTGTGTGTGTGTGTGTGCGTGCGTGTGCGTGTACGTGTGTATGCAATATGGATGAATGAATGTATGTGTGGGTACATGTGTGTATGAAGGTACATGTGTATGTATGCATGTACATATATTTGTACGTATATTTGTATTTACATAGATAATTATGTATGCATGAATGTAGGTATGAACATATGTATGAATACATGAATATATGTGTATGTATGTATGTATGAATATACGTATGCATGCGTGTATACGTGCGCATGTATGTGCGTATGTATGTATGAATTTATGAATGTATGAATGTGTATATATATATATATATATATATATATATATATATATATATATATATATATATATAAATATATATACATATTTATGTATAGTCATTGTAGTAAAACTGGTAGTAGTAGCAGTAGAAGATGCAGTTGGAAATGTGGTAGTAGTAGTAGTAGGGGTAGTAGTGGTAGCTGCAGTAGTAGTAGTAGTAGTAGTAGTTGTAGTAGTAGTAGTAGTAGTAGTAGTAGTAGTAAAATCACTGGCCAATTGTAGTAATAGTAGTAGTAGTATTACTATAATTAAACTTAATAGTATTAATAATTGTAGCATTATTAGTGATAGTCGTAGTTAATGTTATAGTAGTAGTAGTAGCAGCAGTAGTATTAGCAGTTGAAGTATTAGGAATAGTAGTATTAGTGGTAGTGGTAATAGTATTTGTAGTAGCAGTAATTGAAGCATTAGTGGCAGCAGTATTAGGTCAGGTCATCCCGTAACCGGTGAGGTCGTTGGGACACACATGAAGACATCCTCACAACTCGACGCCATCCCTCTCTGTCAGATGCCGCTGCCTGTGACTCTTCTGGTCGGAGACTGGTCCATTCTTTTATGTGTTCCTCCCATCTCTTTTTGGGCCGGCCTTTTCGTCGTCTGCCATGCACCTTCCCGTGGCGGATTGTGTTTGCAAGACCATTTGATCTCGATATGTGACCGTACTAAGTCAGTTTCCTTTTTTTGACAGTTGCAAAGAGATCTTCGAAAGGCCCTATTGCCGTTGTAATTCTATTTCGGATTTCCTCGTTTGTAACTCGATCTTTGTACGTGACGTTTAAAAGTTTTCGGAAACATCTCATCTCCAAGGCCTGTCTCCTTCGTTGAATGTCAGCTGTAACTGTCCATGTCTCACACGCATAGAAAAATAGTGACAGGACCAGTGTACGCATTAATCTGATTTTCGTGCGTAGTGCTAACCGTTTATCTTGCCAGATTTTATTAAGCCGTGCAAGCGCCGCTATTGTCTGTGCTATTCTGGCCAATACTTCACATTTTGATCCTTCATCACTGACAATCGACCCAAGATATTTAAAACGGTCAACTACTTCGAGTTCTTCACCGTTAGCTTTTATCTTGCTGTTGAAGCCCGTAGCGTTGTTTGTCATTAGTTTTGTCTTTCCAGCGTTTAGCTCCATACCATAGTCAAGAGCTGTTTCATCGAGCCTTCTGACCCATTCCTGGAGTTCTGCTTCTAAACCCACCAACCCGCCGATATCAACTGCAAAACGAAGGTTTGTAATCGTTCGGCCCCCTATCTTGACAGTACCAACGTGACCTCCAAGTGCCTCACTCATAATTCCTTCAAGGAATATATTGAAAAGAGTTGGAGAGAGTGTACACCCCTGTCTCACACCAACTGATGAGCGAAACCAGTCTCCTCGTCTCCCATTCACAAGAACTGCACTAGACGCCTTGTTATACAGGTAGGTGTTCAAGGACCATTATAATATTTCCGTTGATATTATACATCCTCATGGTTACCCAAAGCGCTTTATGTCATACTCTATCGAACGCCTTATTTAAAATCCACAAACACATGATACAGTGTTTGCTGCTGTTCTAGATATTTCTTGCTTAGCAGCTTTAAATTAAATATCTTTTCTGTAGTGCTTCTTCCCTGTCTGAACCCTGCTTGCTCCTCGGCAATAATGTTCTCTGCTTGGGGTTTCTTCTTCTTCTTCGTACACAGTCAGACAGTAATCATTATTTTTTTCGAAAAAAAGCGGCGGTCATCTTGAGGCTGTCCACACTGCCATAGAGCTTGTCTTGCAGTTCCACTGGTGATGGCCACATCTGCTCTCTCTTATCCTCGTATGTCGGGCAGTTCTGCAGCAGATGTCCATCGGTCATTTTACCGGTAACGCACGGGCATTCGTCGGTACCACCTATCTTCAATTTGTTGAATAGGTGGTACCTCAGTCTATTGTGGCCAGTGCGAAGTCTGAAAACAACGACCTGCTCTCTTCTGTTCAACTGGTAAAAGGCATCGTTTTTGGTGTAACCAGTATGTTCGGTTTCCTATTTGATCATGCATCTGGCTTTAATAAGCCGTTTTGACTCTTCGTACGTCATACTAGTATCTGTTTGTGGTAGTCCTGCACCTTCTTTTGCCAGTCTGTCTGCCTCCTCGTTGCCTTGGATAATGCAATGTGATGGGACCCACTGTACCACTACCCTTTTTGGTGCTAAATGCTGGCACAGTTGGCAGAGTGCTGCTCTTAAGTCATTAAGCTCAGTGTTTTTCTGGCTTTTTAGCGCTGTGACTACGGCCAGAGCATCTGTAAGCAGGACTGTATGGCTTTCATTTTCTTTATGTGTCACCATTTCTTCCACTGCCGCCCTCAGTGCCTCTGCCTCCGCTCTGAAATTCCTTGTGTACTTACTAGTAGCGAATGGCAGTGTTATTTTCCTGCCATTTGGTAGGTTCAGGAATGCTCCTGCCCCTCCGTTCTGTGTAGTGTTTGTTACAGAACCGTCGGTGTATGCATGGATCCAGTCCATGCTTGGGTAGTTTTTCGATATAAAGCTTAGGGTAGTATCTCTCCTTTCTTTTTCAGTCTGGCTGTTTCTGTTTCCAATACCTGGTATATTTTCTACCACCTCTGGAAATATATCCTGCCTCCAGGTAGGTTTTCGTACAGTAGTGATGGGTTTTGGTGTTGTTAGTGCGTTTATGGGATCTTCGTGCATCTTTGCTTTGGCTATTTCTGCAAAGTTTCTCCGCTTTAGTTTCCCATTTCCCAAATTGTTTAGTCTCTGGTGCATTGGATGGTCAGTCAGTCTTCGGAGTTTCTCTGACTGCAGCTGGGCTCTGCAGTCTCTTCTATCGGTCATGGATTGCAGTTTTGTAATCTTTTCAAGTTCTACAATTGGCTTGGGGTTTTAATCGGTCAAGGATTAATTTAAGCATGACCTTGCTAGGGTGGCTAATGAGGCTTATTGTTCTGTAATTTTGGCACAGCTTTAGGTTTCCAGACTTTTGTAGCGGTATAACTATTGATTTCGTCCATAAGTCCGGCCAGTTTCCTGTCGCCCATATTTTGTTACAGATGTGTTTAAGGCCTTCCACCACTACCTCTCCACCTGCTTGTAAGAGCTCTGCTGGTATATTGTCCACGCCGGCCTGCTTCCCTCTTCTCAATGTCTTTACCACTGCAATTACCTCTTCCTTCGTTATCAGCTGGTTATCCTCTATATTTGTTGGAGTTGGGGGAATGTTTTCTCAGGTTCGTTTCGCCCTTCATAGTTGTATAGCTCGGAACAGTACTCTGTCCATCTTGCCAGTACATCATTTCCCTCAATAAGACATTTGTCGTTTTTATCATGAATCATAAGGTTCCTGCTTTGTCTTGGTGTTACCAGTTCTTTGACCACCTTGTATGCTCCTCTAGCATCATTTCTATTTAGTCTCTCTTCGATGTTTGCGCATTGCTCACATATATTGAGCAGCAGTATTAACAGTAGTAATATTAGTAGTAGTAGTAGTAGTAGTAGTAGCAGCAGTATTTGTAGTAGTAGCAGCAGTAGTAGTAGTAGTAGTAGTAGTTGTTGTAGTAGTCGCAGTAGTAGTAGAAGTAGTAGTAGTAGAAGTAGTAGAAGTAGTAGTAGTAGTAGTTGTTGTCGTAGTAGTTGTACTAGTAGCAGTAGTAGTAGAAGTAGTAGTAGTAGTAGTAGTAGTAGTAGTAGTAGTAGTAGTTGTTGTAGTAGCAGCAGTAGTAGTAGTAGTAGTAGTAGTAGTTGTTGTAGTAGTAGCAGTAGTAGTAGAAGTAGTAGTAAAAGTAGTAGTAGTAGTAGTAGTAGTTGTTGTTGTAGAAGTAGCAGTAGTAGTAGTAGAAGTAGTAGTAGTAGTAATAGTCGCAGTAGTAGTAGAAGTAGTAGTAGTAGTAGTAGTAGTAGTAGTAGTAGTAGTAGTTGAAGTAGTAGTAGTAGTAGTAGTAGTAGTACTAATGCAATTAACATTTTTGATGTCCAAATGGTTATAATATAATTGTATGCATATTCCTGTCCTCAGGGATTGCCTATATTATCCCTATACTTGGAGGGTTCATCTCAGACGCCTTTGCCGGAAGATTTAAAACCATCTTTTTCGCATCTCTAATTTATATTATTGGTATGTATTTGTTTTTATAAGATCTCTCATTTTGTTATTATAGTTATATTTAACGCTGGTTTGTTATTCGGTGTCTTCGTCTGAACTGAAGATTCATATATATGTGAGACCAGCCGTATCATTTATCGTGTCCAAGCAACCGAAGCGGTGTAATGGTAAGAAAACATCCCCAGCAGTCACTCAAAATAACTGCCGTTTCCATACTACCACATCAAATCTACTAACTATACTTACAACATATATATTATACACATCATGTTTATTACACACAACATATATATTGCACACAAATATAAACATACTATATATTACACGTCAATTGTTTCTATTATACACATGCATCTATGTGACATACATACACACCCAACTTATCTATTACACAGAATGTATAGACGTATACGCACACACAAGAAATAGTTCATACTGTAGATATGTTACGCCCATATCAGATATACGAAACACACACACACACACAGTACATATACTACTCTTACAACAAACATATTACACATACAGCATTAACCTGGTACAGACACCATATCTATTACTCAAAAACATATATACTATCATAACATATATATTACACCTCCGATCTATTACACAAAAACATATATACTATCATAACATATATATTACACCTCCTATCTATTACACAAAAACATATATACTATCATAACATATATTACACTTCCGATCTATTAAATAAAAACATATATACTATCATAACATATATATTACACCTCCGATATATTTAACAAAAACATATATACTATCATAACATATATATTACACCTCCGATATATTACACAAGCAAGATTCAGTATCAAAAACCATGCCATTCATACCAGGTTGATGACATCAGCAGAAAACCCAAATGTCTGACTTTTGTTACGGATCATATGTTGGCTACACATCCTTAATAAATATGCGCACGTACACTAGCGGAATAACTAATATCAGTATCAATTCTATCATAAATAAATGCACATGTCGATTTTAGTTTTGCAGAAATGAATATATACGTATATATTTATATATGATTTGCCACTAATATGTTTTCAGGAACACTACTTATCCCAGCATCGGCTGTATCGTACGAAACTTGGGGTTGGGAACAGCTGTCAACGGTGAGTGTATATTTTTGCCAATTTTTGTTGCAAACGCCTTTCTGAAAACAACACTGCAAGGAAAAGTGAAAGGTAAACACAATGAATGCAAGGATAGTATCACAATATGAACACGAAAAAGCCTGGAAGATTGTACCATCAGGAAGATAGACAGGACGTTGAAGAACCGTTGCAGCTGACCTACAACGTGGATCATGCAATAGAACGTAACTGTTGTAAAAATAATTAATGTGATTTTCTTCCCACGTATACGTGACAGCTTTATCGAATTACATAAAGAGCTGCCAACACGTTGACTGGCGATAATTATCACATGATCAGACTTAGGCATTAAATATATTATTTTAAGAACCAACAAGAATAG
This sequence comes from Ariolimax columbianus, assembly GCA_036924085.1. Taxonomy (NCBI): domain Eukaryota; kingdom Metazoa; phylum Mollusca; class Gastropoda; order Stylommatophora; family Arionidae; genus Ariolimax; species Ariolimax columbianus. Next base: position 93,125,510 of record JAVGWX010000006.1, on the reverse strand, counting down.
AAACTTGCGCTTAAATTTTAGAGTAACTCTGAAATGCAATCAATCTTTATAATTTCTTCTGCTGTTCAAAAGAACGTTGCATTGTATTTCAAAGATATGCGTCTAATATCCCAAATAAGTTTTGGCTCTTCAAATGTGGAAAGCATCAAAGAATGTCAGCGTCCAGCCAATGTTCTTGCGCTGCTTGGAAAAACACATGTAAATTAAAAAGTGGCTACACTGCTAGCAGGAAAGACATAAGGCATTAGGCAACTGGACATATATAATTAGATCGTTTTTTTGTTGTTTTTTTTTGCGTTCGCCTTATTTATCTATTCCCCAAGGCGTGTGTGCGTTACACTGTGGTTTTTATTTTGCGCCTGTCGGCCCAGTGCATCCGACTTCAGCATGCATTTTATGTAAGGGTCTGCTTCCTCCTGCATTTTCTAAGGGTTTGCTTCCCCGGGGTAACGGCCGGTGCTGTGATGGGTATCGAACCCAGCACCTTCTGGTTGTGAGCCGTGCCACTTAACCACTAGGCCACGCCGTCCCCTTGATTAGATCGTTTAAAACTGTTGACTTAAATATGAATCATATTTGGGTTATGGTCCCTTTCAACCACTAACAAGAGTCAATTTGGGAAAGAGCCCATTTCTTCCACTAAAGATATCCTATTTGTACAAGGACCCATTTCTTCCAGTAAAGATATCCTATTTGGGCAAGGACACATTTCTTCCACTAAAGATATCCTATTTGGGCAAGGACATATTTCTTCCACTCAAGATATCCTATTTGGGCAAGGACACATTCCTTCCACTCAAGATATCCTATTTGGGCAAGGACACATTTCTTCCACTAAAGATATCCTATTTGGGCAAGGACACATTTCTTCCACTAAAGATATCCTATTTTGGCAAGGACCTAATTTTTCCGCTAAAAATATCATATTTCGATAAGGGCCTCTTTCAAGCACTACAATAGGTCTACATGGAAAAGGGCCCATTATATTCACTGATATGAGTCTTCGTTGTTAATTTAGTGGCAAAGCATTCTTAAACAGTAAAGAACAGGAAATGTACTCTAAACAAGCGTAACGATGAACATATATCCCCCATCCCTTATAATCCATGGTTAAAAAAACTCTGAGTAATAAACTCATAACAGACACGTTCTTGTACCATATTGTGCAATAAAAAAACCAAGTCAAGTCACATTATATTCGAATAACAAAATACATGATTTTATATTAAAGTTTAATCAATAAAGAGCATACGTAATACGACTTTTGATAAAACATACTCTGTACATAAGAGTGAAAAGGTGAATGAAGGCATACGTTTGAAGACAGTAAAGGGTCAGCAGAAGTATGCGTCAGTTTGGAGCAATCCGTGTGAATGAATGAATATCAATTTTTTATTTAACCTCCAATCTTAATATAATTTAAAGGTAGCATGTTTTAAAAACAAGTTTTTAATTTGCAATTTTCTCGCTGTCACAAAGGAAGGGAAAAAAATCATCTTCATGATTGGTCTAGTGTTTGTAGCCATCGGTACTGGGGGGATCAAGGCTAATGTCGGACCATTTGGAGCAGAGCAGGTGGAATCAATGGGCAAAGATTCTGTGCAAATTTTCTTTAATTGGTGAGCCATAGATGTTCTGTGATTGTTTTAAACATTAGGTACTTGAAATGTTTTATGTAATTATCAACCGGCAGCCATGACATATTCAGTTGGCATGTTCGCTCCCTGTGAACAATAGAGCTATCACTACAGCAGATCATCTTGCAGAACTTTACCATCCAATCACTTTCAGCAAGGCTTAAATAAACAATTGTGTAATGGTTGCTAGCCTCAAACACGACTTCATGCAGAGTCATTTGTATACATGTATGGATGATTACTGTTCCTTTCTTTCCGTATACGATATGAATGAGCATGGCCGCCTTCATACGTGAGCGGCTACATACTTTACGTGTCCTCAAAACTAATGAATTATTAGACCCTATATCAGCCGCCATATATGCTCTTTCTCTCTGTATCATAAGTCTCGCCAAGGTACTAAGTCTGTGCTTACTTGGACAGCTTTACATGTTATCGGCGTCTTAGTTGACTCCACGAATTGTGTTCAGTTTGTATCGGACTCTAATTTGGTTTACGTGGAAACAAATTAAACACGGGATATGTTCTTCGGTAAAGATGAATAAGAGCCAGCCATGCGCATTCATGGATTCCCATCACCGCTTCCCCTCTTTACCCCTCAAAAATGTCGTCAGTCGCTGACAGTCAGCCTTTCAATGTTGAGTGTAGTGAGCATCCGTCAGTCGCTGACAGTCACTCTTTCAATGTTCATTGTAGTGAGCACCCGTCAGTCGCTGACAGTCAGCCTTTCAATGTTGAGTGTAGTGAACACCTGTCAGTCGCTGACAGTCACTCTTTCAATGTTGAGTGTAGTGAACACCTGTCAGTCGCTGACAGTAACTCTTTCAATGTTGAGTGTAGTGAGCACCTGTCAGTCACTCTTTCAATGTTGAGTGTAGTGAGCACCTGTCAGTCGCTGACAGTCACTCTTTCAGTGTTGGGTGTAGTGAGCACCTGTCAGTCGCTAACAGTCACTCTTTCAATGTTGAGTGTAGTGAGCACCTGTCAGTCGCTGACAGTCACTCTTTCAATGTTGAGTGTAGTGAGCACCCGTCAGTCGCTGACAGTCAATCTTTCAATGTTGAGTGTAGTGAGCACCCGTCAGTCGCTGACAGTCACTCTTTCAATGTTGAGTGTAGTGAGCACCCGTCAGTCGCTGACAGTCAGCCTTTCAATGATGAGTGTAGTGGGCACTCGTCAGTCGCTGTCAGTCACTCTTTCAATGTTGAGTGTAGTGAGCACACGTCAGTCGCTGACAGTCACTCTTTCAATGTTGAGTGTAGTGAGCACCCGTCAGTCGCTGACAGTCAGCCTTTCAATGTTGAGTGTAGTGAGCACACGTCAGTCGCTGACAGTCACTCTTTCAATGTTGAGTGTAGTGAGCACCCGTCAGTCGCTGACAGTCACTCTTTCAATGTTGAGTGTAGTGAGCACCCGTCAGTCGCTGACAGTCACTCTTTCAATGTTGAGTGTAGTGAGCATCTGTCAGTCGCTGACAGTCACTCTTTCAATGGTGAGTGTATTGAGCACCCGTCATTCGCTGACAGTCACTCTTTCAATGTTAAGTGTAGTGAGCACCTGTCAGTCGATGACAGTCACTCTTTCAATGGTGAGTGTATTGAGCACCCGTCATTCGCTGACAGTCACTCTTTCAATGTTGAGTGTAGTGAGCACCTGTCAGTCGCTGACAGTCACTCTTTCAATGTTGAGTGTAGTGAGCACCTGTCAGTCGCTGACAGTTACTCTTTCAATGTTGAGTGTAGTGAGCACCTGTCAGTCGCTGACAGTCAATCTTTCAATGGTGAGTGTATTGAGCACCCGTCATTCGCTGACAGTCACTCTTTCAATGTTTAGTGTAGTGAGCACCAGCCGGGTTTTAATTAACCTCGAATTGACGGAAATAATTTGGCACAAATGTTGCATCAGATGTCCACAGGCTTTCTGTGCCAATGGCATGAGCATCACATAAACTAAGAAGTGGTACAATCGCTTCAAAGATCGCTTCACATCGGTGGAGAACGGATCACGTTCCAGTAGGCCCTCAACAAGCCGAAATGATAACGTCACTGACCAAGTACGGACCTTGGTGTTATAGAACCGTTGTGTCACCATCTGAGAACGTGCGGATGAGATGGGAATAAGCACTGGTTCGTACACTCCATTTTGAACGATTAATAATCACCATCATTTTAACTGCAGACGCAATTGTCCGACATTTGTTGGTTGGTGGTGGATGCATATGTTTCCATTACTTGGATGTTCGTTTCAATTCAGGAGTATAATGATGCGCCCAGTTTCGTCCCACATAATGAAGCGATCCAACAAAATCATTTCCTCCCGTGTCAAAACGTTGTTTCAATTTGTGCAGGTTTGAACATTTCTTTACTGGTCAAAAACGGAAAGGTGTACTACCACCCATCGTGCATTAACCTTCCGAAAATGTTCATGAATAACAATGTTCACGTACCTAGATAAAGACTTGATCCTTCTGCAATAGCGATACACGTTTTGTAGATTTTCCAGGATAAGGCCTCTCACAATCCGGATATTCACAGGAATGTCTGTAGTGAGTCATCACGTCCGGTATCATCACTTACGTGCACACCGTCACGGCCGGTATCATCACTTACGTGCACACCATCACGGCCAATATCATCACTTACGTGTACACCATCACTGTCGGTATCATCACTTACGTGCACACCATTCACTTGCCTTACTGCGGCTGAGTGTCTCATTACCGTAACGTGATTACAGTCTTCTGTAAAGTTCTGCAGGTTCACGCCTTCTTTCACAAGAAACGTCATCACAACAAGCTGTTCCGTGCAACCACTAACAGTGTTGTCCGCTATTTGTGTATATATATATATATTTATATATATATATATATATATATCACGTGACTGGCTAATGGCAAGTGGGTCACCAAGCAGTAATAGGACACAAGTGTTACTAACTAATGATAGCAGTTCCAGCCCGCTATAAGTAATTAATTAGAACTATAGTCCGTCTTTTAATTCATAAACAAGGTCCAGGCAATTTTCTACTAAACTGCATGTTACATCCAAATGATTTTTCGAATGGAACCTTAGAACATTCATGACGTTAATGTAAATATTTTTTTCTGTAAGAAATGTTGTGTTGAGATAATGGCTATATTAAAAAGACATTCACAGAATTGAACATAATTTTAACATGTATACGGTACTCAGTCGTGCTGTTTTAAAAATATATGTTTTGACATTCAAATACACTGAATTTTAAAAAAATTACTGATGATCCCGTGCTACAATTATAAATTTTGTCGAATGCGGTAAACAACCAAAGTCATTCATGCGCAACTGACGTTCAGTTATAGGTGTATTCTGATATTATAGTTTGTGGGATCGTTATTATGATGTTTAGTTGCTTTTTCAAAAGTTACATAGAAACACGTTCACGATGAGTTTGAAGTGTACATTTATAACGACGCAGAAGGTTACCGTTTAGGTTTACTATAACAGTTTTTCCGCATGGAATCTAAGATGGGTCATTTATATTGGCCCAGAGAAACGAACGCAATTGGCGCTTGGTCTGGATAAATCATCATTTTACCGTTGGATTGGACAGGATTCAGACTGCACTAATATCAATCAATGTAGGAAAAAGATATTTGACGAATTCGATATTGAAACTGTTGACGAAAAATTAACTTATTACTCTGCTGAAACTAAAAATAACATTGCAATCCGATTGCAATTTTGAAGTTTTCAAAAGTACTCTTTTTGAAAATTGTAAGAACTGTCGGCTTTACATTGATGAAAACTTCAGGCGGCAGGAATATTATATGTGTAAAGCCACGTTTGATTGCTGTCAGAAGCAAATCCCTGAGACAGATACGTGAACGGCGCAGGCAAGGCTATGATATTGTATACTTGGATGAATCCTGGGTCAATGCTCACTACACCTATGGTAAAGAATGGCAATCAGTTGACGGTGAACAGAAAAGACAAATTCCAAGCAGCAAAGGGTAGCGCATTATACTAACGAAGCAGTCAAAACGAACTTGCCTATGACGCTGAATGTTATTTTCCAAACAGAAAGTAATGACGGTAGAGACTACCACACTGAAATGAATGGACAAATTGTCAGGCACTGGATGACGAATGAACTGCTTCCAATTATGGATAGACGTTCGTGCCTAGTAATGAATAATGCATCCTATCACAATGCAGTATCAGCGGAAGACAAAGTACTAACTGCATCAAATACAAAAACTCAAATTAGGTCACGTCTAGCTAAGTAAAAAGTGAATTTCGACGACATGTATGTGAAGCCTGAGTTGTTGCAGCTTGTGAGGAAGACAAAGAAGACAGATGTGTATCATATTGACAAAATCAATGAAGAGTACGGTGACACTTTTCTCCGACTACCTGCATATCATGCTCATTTAAAGCATATAGAGCTTGTGAGGGCTACAGACAGATGACAAGTTTCTGAACAGAACAAGACATTTAAATTGTGTGATGTTGAAGAGCTGACACGTGAGCACCTTTCAAAAATAGACATTCAGTTCTGGAAGAAGTGTGTTGAACATGTGCTCCGGGAAGAAGTGCAGTAATGGCAACGAGATGGATTACAATTTGTCCAGCCACTAACAATTATCAATCTCTTTCAATCGACAGATTCGGATGATTAATATCATCTTTTGTAGACATACTGATTAGCAGACTTGGATGAATTAGCGTATTTTTATCAAAACACTTAGGTGTTCATACAATGGCAACAAATACATTTAAATATTCAAATGCGTTACACAACATAAATTTAGCTGTGCAGTTGATGTAACCTTGGGGTGGGTGTGCGGGGGGGGGGGGGATTCTACGGGTGACCGAAGGGATGTACTAACTGTTGCATATTGGTACTATTTTTACGATTGTACATCAAGGCAACACAAACAATCAATTGATATATCAAGACATGGAGATACGCCTATGAACAAAATGTGACGAGAAATAAAGCTGTGTATTGTCAGATCTTAAATTTAATGTCAGTTCTTTGCAATGGTCCTAAAAGATCAAACGAATTTGTCGATGTGCAAATGTCTTAACATCTAAGGACTAAATAATATTACTGTTTTAGCAATATTGAAATTCTAAGGCTGCATGCGAAAAATCATTTGGATCCGACATGCAGTTTAGAAGAACATTTCTTCGAACCTTTTAATGAATTAAAAGACGGACTATAGAACAAAACCTCCCGGTTTGATTTGAACCCAACTCGAAAATATGTGTGAGTGTGTGTGTGTGTGTCGGTGTGTGTATGTCCGTGTGTTTTGTGTGTGTGTGTGTGTATGTGTGTATGTGTGTGTGTCGGTGTCTGTGTGTGTGTCGGTGTGTGTGTGTCGGTGTATGTGTGTCGGTGTCTGTGTGCGTGTGTGTGTGTGTCTGGGTGTGTGTGTCTGTGTGTGTGTGTGTGTCGGTGTGTGTGTGTGTGTGTGTGTTTATGTGTATGTGTATGTGTGTATGATATATTTCCGAACGGGAACAAACTGTATCGAAGTTATTCAGTTGATGTGTAACTTCATTCAGATGAAATGTACACATCAATGCACTGATTCACTGCCCCAATACACAATGACAAATGCAGCACAACCAACCTACTTACCTTACTCCAAGTGTAAATTTCAAATGTACCCGTTTCAGGAATGTCTTTCAACTTTATTTTGGCACCATAAGCACCTATCTACAATTGTGGATCCGCGTAGGGCAGTGGTTAGCGCTCTGGTTTCGCATCTGAGTAGTCCTGGGTTCATTCCCCAGTTAAGGTAATGTTTTTTTTCAGACCGCAATGGCGCCCGGGTAGACCCAGCCTTAAATGGGTACCGGTTCAGTCCGGGAAGTAAAAGCGGCAAGGTACAGGAGATGGCTACAGCTCTCATATAGCCGAGCCTTTGAAATGTGAGATCGCTAACACCTCACACCCCTAACGGCAGTAATGTTATAGGTTACTTTTACAATAGATAGCGGTGTTCTTTCAGTTGCTTTGAACATGTTTGTAAACTCATGTGTGTACATTATGACAGTGTGTAAATGTATAGGCCTGTGAACGCAGTATTCCCCTCCCATACCGAGAAGGTCAATAATATATGTAGTTCTAAATGTCGCTACAATGCGCATGCGCAGTAAAGACATGACCTGTGATGGTCCTCAAAGGCAGTTTTTAATTTTGCTCATGTCCGTTATGTTTGTTAAACAAACCTTTCATAGAGTTACATTTATCATTGCTAAATGATAACGTTAAATGTTGTACATATTGAAGATGATGTATTCTATTTTGTTGAAATTTACGAACTGACGCAAAATCGCAGCGGGCCTCTAATCTTGAGCTAGATAAACCCAATAGATGATCCGGCTCTGGGTGGTTCTACAAACAGAAAATAACATACATTGTTACGGAAACCACCGATGCAAAAATGCTCGGAAAGAAAATCAGTCGCACGCGGTTCTTTCAAATGGGCATCCATGAGTCCCTATTTCAGACCCAGAAGGTAACGCCTCACACAACAGCAACTATGCCCATTAAAATATTGGAGCCTTCTGTTATTACTTTGAGAATCGTCTTCTCGTTACGGGTCAGTTATTTCTTTTGATCGATATTTACGACGTTCTCCTATTATATTATATGTTAAACACACAGGCCTTCTGGGAAACACATTGTCAACATCTGAAGCTTGAAACAGTAAATTACGACCGCTACTTACAATTACATAGTATATTAGTTAGTTCTACGCTGGTGGTTGTTTTAATATATGTTTATATTGTTGTTGTTACGGAACCAGCATCATCCGAGCTCTCGCCTTTCGACCCAATGCCATGTAATGGTATCTACACGTGTTTATTAGATGTTGTCTAGTGCCATACAAAATGTTTCATGATGACCACGATGGTTAAGAAATGATAACCTACGGTTTCATATTGGTGTATACAGAGCTGGCACTCAGGAGTATGTTGTAGTTGATTTCTGTTCAGGTGTTTGTTTAGTGGGATGTGTTGGGTTCTCAGTTGGAAAATGGTTCCTTGTGAGTTGATTTACACTGTCACTTTTGGACTAGGGCTTGCCATATGTCTGTAGACCTCCCATCCCGTGTTTCCCATGACCCATCTGTTCAGCCGTTTCTTTGTTCGCTGATCTTATGAGTTGTTTAGCTGTTTGTAAAGTTGTTGATGTGTGTTGCTCTTCTTATCTTGATCCCTCCTTTGCTAGCCTGTCTGCCTTGTCATTGCCAGGTGTGCTTGAGTGTCCAGGGATCCACTGCAAAATTATTTTGACAACACTGGAAGTAATAATGTGGTCAATGTCTAGACATATTTGGATAAGGTCAGGTCTACAATGACCAGCAACTTCCAATGCTTGAAGAACTGTAATTGAATCTGTGAAAATAACAGTGTTTTGGGCCTTTGAAGGAAAGGCATAAAAAACTGTCCTCAAATGGTAGAAAACGTCTTCACGTGTAGTCATTTCAGTTTCATAATTGGAGCAACCTTCCCCGCAAGCATTAGACAGTTCATCAGAGGATCGGTCCGGGTATTTTATATAAACGCCATAACCTGCTTTGATGGCGGCTTTAAATGCAGATCCATCAGTATTCATATATCCATTCTTCGGGATAGGCATCCATAGTTCTTTGAGCTGCTCGAATGAGAGTACTTGGATCTGAACTTCTGGTTGTATCATCTATTAATTTTGCCTGTATTTTGGTGTTCTAAGGAAAGCTTGTGGATGTATGTCTTTTACTACTCTCTGTAACTCTTGTCTTCTTTCTAGTAGATGGTATTTGTCTTTGATTTCACTAACATGGTGAAGTATAGTCTTGTATTTAATTCTGCTAATTTGCTGCCAGTTTTCCACAAGGAGTCTGATGATCGCGTTTCATTCTGCTACTTCGCTCAAAAAACTCAACTGCTTTATCCGCATCTCAAGGGGTTCCACTTGTACATGTAAGATTATGTCCTCGTTGCTTCATTATTGAAGCGTAGAGTCCTATTTTTACCCTGTCCAGAGATTCCAAGTTATATACATACTGATTCGATTCTTTGCTCCATCTGAACAATAGGGTCCCATTACATTTAGCAAATCTACATGAAGAATCAATTCAATCACTTGCAATGCCAGTTCAATAGTAATGTTCTTACGTGATGACGTTGCTAGCGCCAAGTTAAACCCTGTTGAGTCGCCTCTTACGACATGCTTAGAAGGTGACAGTGGCTATATTTTTTTCATGACATATAGCACTTGAGTGTGTCAATTATAGAGTTACTTCTAACTCTCACTGAGTTAGTCGCTTCACTTCTTCATTATAGCACGTGAGTGTGACTATTATAGAGTTATTTGTAACACTCACTGAGTAAGTCGCTTCACTTCTTCATTGGTTGTATAGGTATTCTTCTATCATTCTTGTGGCTATAAGTTTATGGAGGATTGTGTATCAGCGCATTGCCCAAACCTTCCCAATCCATTGTTATGTTATGCAGGGCAGATTACAGTCTAACCATTTTGCTCCCCTTCTGGGCACCGGTAACGTACGGATGTTTTGTAATAGTAAATAAAATCAGGCTCAAGAAATAACTTTACTTCTAAACTAAAGAGCTCTCCTTCACTTCTGGAGTACACGGTATGTCATGTATAAGATTTTTGTAGTTGTCCTTCGAAACATCGTAAACGACAGCTAACGAGTGTCATGCAAGAAACTAGCAAAATTAGAACGTGAAACCAATGCCATGAAACTACCACTGTACATTCTCAGAAGCAGGATTCATGTAAGAGTATCAGATGTAGTGTTGTCCCTACACCGCACTTGAATAGCCGGGCCAGTTGATAAAAGTGGGATACATTTGTTTATCAGAACGTTGCAATTTGTTTTTAAAATGTGAACAAACCATTTGTTGTCCTTCCATGTCAGTTCTAATGTATATTTGTTGTCCTTCCCTGTCAGTTCTGCTGTATATTTGTTGTCCTTCCCTGTCAGTTCTAATGTGTATTTGTTGTCCTTCCCTGTCAGTTCTAACGTATATTTGTTGTCCTTTCCTGTCAGTTCTAATGTATATTTGTTGTCATTCCCTGTCAGCTCTAATGTGTACCTTTAAAATTGTTACATCCATAACCAACTCAACTTCTGGCAGGTTTTACTGGGTCATCAACGTCGGTGCCCTAATTGCATATGCTGGCGTGTCTTACATTCAGCAAAATGTCAGCTTCGCCTGGGGATTTTTTGTGCCTTTCATCAGCATGATCTTGGCAGTGCTGATCCTTGTGAGCGCTAGAAAAAGTTACGTTATGACAGAGCCTAAAGGTATGCTATGTGTTCATTCTACAAACGGTCCATACAAGCGTAGCAACATGTGAACGTGTGATATGTAACAACATGCATTGTCACTAACATACCTCACATATACGTTTTCTTAGTCATGTTGAACACATAAGACTTTTTTTTAAACAACTCTATTGGCGATAAATTAATAAGTGGATGACAAAAAGTTGCTGCTTGCAAATATCATTTTTTTTTTTTTTAAAAAGCAAAGAAGGCTATATCAGCAAAGAGAACAAGGAAGTCAAATAGAACTGACAACAGTTGAATACCCACAAAACGAGAAAAAGGTGCAGACGGGAAATTCATAGAATGTCAACCTAATTACGAAGCAAGAATATCAATAGCAGCAGTAAAAGAAGGCGTCCCTGTAGACAACGTAAAAATGGAATGTACAAATGCAATAAGACACCCATCAAGAAATTGTAGTACTAGAAGGCTTCCATTTATACACTATAACCACGGAACAACGCACTAAAGGAGAACATACCAGGACAATTTGGAAATTATTACCTCCAGCACAATAATTATGACAACAGTGCTCTAATGAAGTGACTATAGGGACATGTGGTGACATGAAGTGACTATAGGGGCATGTGGTGACATGAAGTGACTATAGGGGCATGTGGTGACATGAAGTGACTATAGGGGCATGTGGTGACATGAAGTGACTATAGGGGCATGTGGTGACATGAAGTGACTATAGGGGCATGTGGTGACTTGAAGTAACTATAGGGACATGTGGTGGCATGAAGTGACTATAGGGACATGTGGTGACATGAAGTGACTAAAGGGGTATGTAGTGGCATGAAGTAACTATAGGGACATGTGGTGACATGAAGTCACTATAGTGGCATGTAGTGACATGAAGTGACTATAGGGAAATGTAATGGCATGAAGTGACTGTATGGGCATGTAGTGGCATGAAGTGACTATAGGGACATGTGGTGACATGAACTGACTGTAGGGGCATGTAGTGGCATGAAGTAACTATAGGGGCATGTAATGGCATGAAGTGACTATAGGGGCATGTAGGTGAATGTAACGACTATGGGGGCATGTAATGGCATGAAGTGACTGTAGGGACATGTTTTTTCTATGAAGTGACTGTAGGGGCATGTTTTGCCATGAAGTGACTGTAGGGGCATGAAGTGAGTATAGAGTCATGGAGTGGCATGCAGTCACTGTAGGGACATGAAGTGACTATAGTGAAACGTAGTGGCAAGAAGTGAGTATAAGATATGTAGTGGCATGCATCTCAAACGTGACGCATGCACACTGCAGACAGTAGTATGGCGGTCTACATGGAAATACGGTTGAAGCATAGTGTTGTCATTGAATTCCTTTCAGCAAAAGATTGAATGCTCATCACCATGCATCGAAGAAAGAATTCGGTATATGGTGACGAATGTTTGGCTGCCAATACTGTCAGGAGCTGGATATCGACTATACAAAGCGACAATCCAGCGACGATTTACCTGCGTGACAAGGCTTGTAGCGGACAACCGCTCACAGCTCCAGATTCAAAGCACCAAGCTCGCGTGAACGAATTGATTTGTGCTAATCGCTGTATCAAGAAGATACATGTCGATTATTATTTCGATTGAGTCCATCACATTACCCACTGCTAGGGTATAGTCGCGCCCCATGGGTCCAAGAAAGTATGTGCGAGTTGCGTACCTTGGGTTTAGGAAAGTATGTGCGAGTTGCATCCCTTGGTTATAGAAAAGTATGTGCGAGTTGCGTCCCTTGGGTATAGGAAAGTATGTGCGAGATGTTTCTCTCGCATGCTGACACCAGATTGGGAACAGCGCCAACGATGTTCGCCCAAGCGATTCGACAAACTGTGGCAGTATTGGAGCGTCTTAAGTTCGACGACGTGTCACACCACCTATTGTACAGCCTCGATCTGGCACCTTATAACTTCTACGTCTTCCAGAAGTTGATGCAACACATCAAGGGGCCCCGTTAAGCCGTATGTGCCTGATTTCAAGAGAAGATATATGATTTTTACCTCGACGGGATCCAACACTTTTCCGACTTTAGCGTTTGAATGTGGACCACGAGAAAGACTACGTTGACAAACAATAACACATCACCTAAACGACATTACAAGATTTAAGAAAATATATATAGCACATTAATGAAAATTATCTTCTCAGAGGCAACTCTTTTCAAATCGTATTCGCACAAATCTCAAAAAAAGATTGAATGTACGTTATCTGGTATCGATTACCTGTAATGTTGATTATTGTTTATTCATATAATGTAATGTATACATTCACACTATTTGTTTTCCGCATCTATGTCACCGAAAAAAGTTAGATATTAATTGTGAACGACATTACCATAGCAACAAATGCAGTCTGTGATAATGATGACTCTTCATGGACTAAGCCACAGCCTACATGAGGCGGGGTAGCCAGTTCCCTTCCTTGCTGCTTATACCTTTCTTAATTCATACACCAGGTACCTATTTACAGCTCTGTCGTATCAGGAACAAACCACGTCTGGATTTGTGTTCTGTCCGTCCGTGATTTCGAATCCTGGCGCACTACAAACCCATTCTTAGCAAGGCAGTTCACCGTAAACTATGCTACGCGCTCCATGTATAATTTGTTTACATGTTGTTTGGATATTATACGGTAAATAATTATTTATATGTTTAATGGTACATGTGTCTTTGTATATTCTTTACAATTACAATACATACTTACAGGTTATATAGATTCACAAAGAAAATGAAATCCCAAATTCACTTTCTGATAATCGGTCACTTAGAGTAACCTAACGGGGAGAGGGGACTAACGTCTGGTCAGGCAAAACATACTGATATGACATGTTAGTCAGGATCACGCAAAATATACTGATATGATATGTTAGTCAGTGTTAGGCAAAATTTGCTGATCAGCAATGTTAGTCAAGGTCAGGTAAAACATACTGATATGACATGTTAGGGTCAGGCAAAATATACTGGTCAAGACCCACACAACAGCTTCCATGCAGATCTCACTGCAGACGGGTTGTTATCGTGGCGGCCTGGCTAACGAGGATGGGGATCGAATAATCCCTGTAGCAGTGAGCCACACGCAGATGGAGTCAATCACTGCACAACCGGGATTCCGGTCCAGCTTTGCCAGCACACTCGGGATGTACAATTAGTAGCGGAACATATCGATGCTGGTAATTTGGTTATCCAAATACAAGTATCCAGCACATTTTTTATCAGTTTAGGGTACGCACTTAAAGACTTATATTATTGGCTACTAATAATGTAAAAATGTGCATATTGTGTAGTCGTAGTCTTAGATGACTTGTACTTCTATAGGGACGGTTGCCACTGTGCAGGTCCCAGCTCTTGCGTTAGCTGGATGTAGCTGGAAGAATAATTTCTTGCACAGTGGACTAGACTCGAGCAGCTTATTAATCTTTTGCGTTTTGACAAGTGCCGAAGAATTAGTTTACCGATGTGCGAGTCCATCTTAATAGACTCTAACACTAGAGAAAAGTAGACCAGCAGCCGGTTAGGCGCCATCTATGCTGCCCTTAACAGATCACCTAACCATGGCCGGTGTTATGCCATGTTGCACAGTTAGTCGCTTCTTTCTATTCCACAAGCTTTGTTTTGGGCAGTGGTGCCAGTTCTGTCTTTGCCATACACAACGACCTCGGTGGAGCACTCGGGAGTTGTGCAGCACATATAATTGTTGAGTAGTTAGAATTATAATAAGAGTATCCTACATATACATTTCTGGCTGCTCTGTAACCTATACCTTACAGGAGCTTATCATGCTTTGTTCTGGTTCTGTTTATCAGGCTGATGGGTTTCGATGGTTGAATGTTAGAGTACACATGTGTAGACATTCACATGCGTATGACAAGAAAGCTATACAGATTTATTATGAGCAGTCATTTCAGATAACTAATCAAGATTAATCAGCCTAAACTACTTCATTGACTACCTTTTCTCTTCTCCCATTTTTCAACTGGGTCATTCTCATTAGGTAATCCTGAATACGGTTTCCCATGATGTTTCTACAGCCGCAAGTGCAATGTATGTTTCAATATGTAATTTATGTTAAAGATATAACATCCTGGTCACGATGGCACGTCATGTTTCAGATAACATTATCAAATGTTAACGTGGGATCAAGATGCTAAGAAGCGCTTGAGCTTCAGCGGTCAGTGAACCATAGCTAACTGCTACTGTCAGGGCCTGCGAACCATATCTACAAAGATCCGTTTAAACCTCCACTCGGTGATCCTGGATAACAGGCTCCAATGAAACCTACTGGCTAAGTAAAAGGGATTGTAGAGCGAAGGCTAACCCGGTACTCAATAAATGCTTGCTGAAGTCGGATGTATTGGACTGAAAGGTGCAGATATCGCAGTCAAGCTGTAAACTACGACACAACGCATTCCGTTCTCTTGGATACATTCTGCTACTTAAGCCCTTTTCAGAACTTGGTAGTGGGAGATTGAGAACGAAGCCAGGTTTGTCGTCAAATGTTAACGTAAGAACATACTGGCCACTAAAACATGTCGTATTTCAGATTGTATTATCAAATTATCAATTCAACGTGAAATACCACTTCTGGCCTCCTCCTAGAGTGAGGATTTAAGAGTTGAGTAATAACGATAGCTTGACATTACGGTATGTCCGAAGTGTGCATACAGGATTGTATTTTGCTTTAGATTTTTTTTAAAACGAATGCTTTAAACATGTTTGGAACCGCGTCTCATTAGTCACGCGTGTCCTAGCAACTATGCCGTGCTCTCGTCCAAGTTGTTATCTATCACAATTGATCATCACTGCTAATAAACCTAATAATTATCAACTTTATTTTAACAGGAAGTGTTCTCACGACAGCCTTTTCCATATGTAGGCAAGGAGGATGCAAGGTAATATGATAAACAAGGTAGCGAATACAACTTCACAGATATGTTTATTTTCGCTTACTTTGAAATCATCTAAACTAAAATTGCTAAAACCAAATTCAAGCAACATACGAAATTGTATGGTGGTGTGGGGTCTAACAATTAACTTTAATATTTTATGTTTAACATAGTATGCTATATTAGGTTTTTTTTTCTACTCTCATTTGTTATTTCGATGACATTCGTAATGCCATAGCAACAAATCAAAACACATAAATACATTAAAAAACAGTGAGACATACATAGAGATATACTGCAGACCTTGCAAGCAATCTCATTGTAATATGTGTATCCTAGCACCCAAAACAATCCTAACATTGCCTGCATGATGTGGTGTTCCTTCAACAACCCTATAGTGAAGCCTGGTCTACCGATCGGTAATCTTTGATGGATGTACACTTGACAAGTGTGGGATGTTGAAATACCTTGTATTCATTTCTGATCGTAGCCTTTCATCAAGATACCACTTCTACCAGACCATACAGAGATGCAAACGAGGTCTAGGTAACCATGGCACTGATAAACTTGAAATAACACCGTGTCATTTTATATTGTCCGTTGGTACTGTCAGTTGTTGATTACGGACTAGGCATCCATACACGATTAGATTACAGTGTCAACAATTAGAACGTATCCAGAATAAAGAGATGCGACTAATTATTGGATGCACTAGAGATAATCTGATCGTGTAGATGCACTGCAATGCTGGGAATTCTGCATGTGATATTCAGACATAAATATGCACAGGTTAAAGCATATATGGATGTTACCACAAACAAGCGTCACACACTGTACGATAACACCTCATACATTAAGGGATCAATAATCAGGGGAGGAGCGTCGTGTATAGCCCAGACAGAGAGAAAAATTGGACAGGCTACCACAGCTGTGACGATACTATAGGTAGAAGACCGGTTCATAACTGTCGGCATAATGACAGAGAGTGATAATAGCTGGTGGTATAATGACAGAGAGTGATAATAACTGTCGGCATAATGACAGAGAGTGATAATAACTGGTGGTATAATGACAGAGAGTGATAATAACTGGTGGTATAATGACAGAGAGTGATAATAACTGTCGGCATAATGACAGAGAGTGATAATAACTGGTGGTATAATGACAGAGAGTGATAATAACTGGTGGTATAATGACAGAGAGTGATAATAACTGGTGGTATAATGACAGAGAGTGATAATAACTGGCGGTATAATGACAGAGAGTGATAATAACTGGTGGTATAATGACAGAGAGTGATAATAACTGGTCGTATAATGACAGAGAGTGATAATAACTGGTAGTATAATGACAGAGAGTGATAATAACCCTAGGCATGGAAAGGATAGTGGTGAAAAGGGATGAGGGGCGAGGTAATGGCAGAGTTCGAGGTTAACCAGCTGATAAATAAAAACACTCAGTATTGTGAAGCCATCTTAACTTACCCATGGATCGGGGCTACACAGTGAGACATATGGTTGAGGCTTCTCTGCTAGAGTCAGAGGTCAGATTGCTACTGAGAAGAGAAGTGCAAAAGAAAAAGCAGCCTGCAGTACGAGAATGGAGATAGACGCAGGGACTGCAGCCCTCAGATGGCCATCTGAGATCTCTTACATGGGTTGTCATCGTCTAAGACTAATACTCGTCACATCGCTAGGTACAGTAGGTACTATAAGGCATTAGTTGATGACAACAGCAGAAGCATCTAACTTGCAGGGGTGATGTGGATCTACAGTCCGGTCATGGTGGGGCCCAGTGCAACGAAGGAGCTGACATCATAACTTCACAAGCACTGCTTGCGGGTACAATGGCTACAGAAAAGAGTGACATATTGAAGTATATCGATGACCGCCTATTAGATAATAACACCCCTATAGCTAAATCAGGAATTCACAGGGAGCAACAAATTAAATCCAACAAGGTTCGCGCGGTCTGGGTCGAAATAGAAGATAGAGCAGATCTGAACATCTCACGACCACCAGAAGCCATCGTTATCCACATAATTCTTCGTATACAGAGTGTGACTGGAAACATATGGGTATACCTGAAGTGCAGTGAAGTCTATTCTTAAAAACAGAACAAAACAGACAGACCAATCGACATACGTAACTAAACTTTACGTCTTTATAGTGGTTTAGAAGACTCTGCAGAGTTTGTATACAACTAGTTCCTTTTACTTTACTTGATCTAAAAACTGCGCGCATTCAATATATTCTTCAATGTATTATTTGAACCTCCATCGTCTTTTTCCTGTGACAATGCACCTCAAGCATTCATCACTTTCTGACAAGGAAATATTTCCTGGTATCTAATATGCACCTTTATTTAATTAATTTGTAGCTAGGCCCTTTTGTTCTAGTAGGCGGCTGTACTTTGAAAAATGTGTTATATTATAATGTATCCTCTCCGTCTTGCAAACCTATGTTAAATGAATTAGAATTCTTCTTTTTTCCGGACACCGGTTTTTCTGAGTCTTTCCTCATAATTATAATTCCGGAATTCCACTCAGTTGTGTCGCTCTTTTGTGAATTCTTTCCAGTATGTCTATATCTTCTCTACAATAAGGATTCCATACCTGAACACAGTACTCCTATCTACGTCTAACTAATAATTTACATAGTTTCACTATTACTTCCGTGCTTTTTTGTTTAATTTCTGTTATTATCATATCTAACATTGCACGTGCCTTTGCACTGCTAACTGAACTTACTCTTTCCCCTTACCTGTCTGATCTATTCAAACCATTAGGTCCCTTTCCTTTTCTATCTTTCTAATATTGGTCTTTCCCATTTTGTAATTATGTTTCATATTGGACCTAACCATGTGGATGACTGTACATTTATCTAGATTTAACTCCATTTGTCAGCTCTCGGAGCATTTCCGAATTTTATCTAAATCTGACCTCAATATACCCACTTCTGCTTTAGATGAGACACTTCTGTATAGTTTTGTGTCCTCTGCGAAGTTTGCGATTATGGATACTATGTCATTGTCGAAATCGTTTCTTGTATATAAACACAAAATTAGTCCCAACGCCGAGCCCTTTGGCTCTGCACATTTTACCTCACACTACTCAGCATTCCCCTTCTGTATGCCTACATGCAGACATAAACACAGTCAGGAAGTCATACATACTTCAGACAATCATGTTCACAGACAGAATGACAGCCAAATAGACAGACAAATAGGCATGCAGACAGACACATGCCTACATTCTAACAGACACAGATATAAAGTAAGAGACAGATAGACATACGCATAAATGTATAAATCGACTAACATGACTTATACTTACGTTGTTTGATCTAATAGTCAGCCCCTGAACCAAACCCTAATCTTCCAGAAGGGACGGAACGAAGGATGTTGGCGAGGGCCAAGCACAGTTTCGGTGGCAATCACGAGGATCACCTTGTCGATGGCCTTGTTAGCGTCATCAGAGTGATACCCTTCTGTCTCTTGGTTATCATGTACTGGGCTATCTACTCTCAGGTAAGGCTGCTTTCTCTCAGTGAAAAGATACACGTGTTTGTCAGGAATAAATGTCATCTTAACGCGTGCTATTATTTGGGGTGTAGATGTTAACTGACATTCCCTCACACATTTGGATACCGCGAAATATTCACATCAACGATTAAGCATTCAAACACACACATCCCCGCACACTCACACACACACTATCACAAAATATCACACACTGTTACACCGGTACACCATTATATACTCTCACATTGAATCACTTACGGACCAACGCAATTGCAAAGTAACATGGGAACGAGAGGTAACATCAGCGTCCAGTGTTACATACTGGACAAGGTGGGATCCAAGAGTAACATCAGAGTCCCGTGTTACATACTGGACAAGGTGGGATCCAAGAGTAACATCAGAGTCCCGTGTTACATACTGGACAAGGTGGGATCCAAGAGTAACATCAGAGTCCCGTGTTACATACTGGACGAGGTGGGATTCAAGAGTAACATCAGGGCCAGGTGTAACATCCTGGTTATGGTAGGAGCCAAGAGTAACATCAGGGCCAGTTGTAACATCCTGGTTATGGTAGGAGCCAAGGGTAACATCAGGGCCAGGTGTAACATCCTGGTTATGGTAGGAGCTAAGAGTAACATCAGGGTCAGGTGTAACATCCTGGTTATCATAGGATCCAAGAGTAACATCAGGGTCACGTGTCACATACTTATCAAGGTAGAAGCGAGGAGTACCCTCAGGGTCAGGTTTAACATACTGGTTAAAGTGGGAGCAAAGAGTAACATTTGGGCCAGGTGTAACATACTGATCAAGAAACCGCCCAATCGCTTATCCCTGGGTCCAACGAGCTGGGAATCGACATTGTGATCCCTGAAGTTGGAAAGCATCGGAGGAGCCTCGTTTTGCACTACAGCCAGAAGGCAGGACCTACATCTCAATTCTTAAGTGCACTTCTGGATATAAGAAATGCAAACGTAACCTGGCAACAAACAGACGTTGCCAAGTGATGAAATTAACTCAGTCCCAACAACAACAATGCGAACAATGGAACAAATATACGCACAAACACATAGTCAAATTCAATCAGACACACACACACACACACACGCATGCACGCACGCACGCACGCACGCACACACACACACACTTTCACACACACACTTTCACACATTCACACAAATAAACACTCACACAGATACACAATCTCTTAGATACAAGAATTCACATACGCATATACACAATTACATGCACTGCCAAATCAACACATACATAAAGACCAAGACACACATATACAGTAAAATTCAAACTGACACATATACAAACTCACAGACACTGACAAACTCATACAACGCACAAACACACACACTGACACACATTCACACAGTTGTAAATTTACACATATGTACACTCACACAGACACACTGACACTTATTCAGACATGCTCCGGCATACACTTGCACATGTACACACTGACGGCACGGGCAAACTCATGCAGTGAAACACCAACACACACAGCCACATATTTACCCATACCCACAGAAATGTGCACATAAACAGACACACACACACACACAATACCATGCACACATACACACAAGCCACCACACACACACACACACACACACAGACCACCATGCACAGACACACACAAACGATCATGCACACACACACACGCTAGCCACCATACACACACACACACAGACCCCATGCATGCACACACACACAAACCACCATACATACACTCAAACGACCATAAACACACATACACATACACAAACCACCATGCACACACACGCGCACAAGCCGCCATGCACACACTCACACACACACACACACACAAACAACCATACACACACTCAAACCACCATGCACACATGCACCAACCACCATGCACACATACACACAAACCACCATGCACGCATGCACCAACCGCCATGCACACACACGCACAAACCACCATGCACACACACACAAACCAACATGCACACACACACACACAAACCACCATGCACACACGCACACAAACCGCCATGCACACTCACACACACACATACACACACACAAACCACCATGCACACACACAAACCTGTACACACACGAAAACCACAATATACACACACACAACACCATGCACACACACACAAACCGCCATGCACACACACGCAAACCGCCATGTGCACATACAAAAACCACATTACACACACACACACATAAACCATCATGCACACACAGACACACAAACCACTATGCACACACACACACCACATGCACTCACACAGACACACACACACACACACACACCACCACCACCATGCACACACACACACATAAACCATCGTGCACACACAAACCACCATACACAAATCATCATATACACACACAAACCACCATGCACACACACATAAATCACCATACACACACACACACACAAACCACCATGCACACACATACACACAAACCACCATGAACAAACGCACATAATCACCATGCACACACACACACCACCATATACACACACAAATCACCATACACACACATATCCCCATACACACACACACACAAATCACAATGCACAAAAAACAAATCACAATGCACAAAAAACAAATCACAATGCACAAAAAACAAATCACCATGCACTCACACAGACACACACACACACCATCATGCACACACATACACACAAACCACCATGCCTACACACACACACACATAAACCACCATGCACACACACACATCACCATGCACACAAACACACACACACACAAAGCACCATATACACACACACACACACACAGATCACCATACACATAAATCACCACATACAACCCACCATGAACTCACACAGACACACACAAACCACTATGCACTCACACACACTCACATAAACCACCATGCACTTACACACACACACACACAAACCACCATACACTCACACAAACACATAAACCACCATGCACTCACACACACACACACACACACACATATTTATATAATCGACATACTCTCTCTTGTCAGATGTCTAACACATTCTTCGCCCAATCAGAAAGGATGGACATTCGTATAAATGGTGGATACCTACCTGCCGCAGCTCTCAACGTCTTCAACACCATCGCCATTATCATACTCATCCCGATTGTTGACCGCATCATCTACCCGTGCTTTGAGAAGATTGGCAAACCTCTGACCCACCTCAAGAGAATGGGTAAACACATTTGCTAAACCTTGCATTGATTTGACGAGAGAGAGCAGGGAGGTTGTCAAGGTGCTTAGTTTATCACGAACCGAACAAACATGTGATCAGATTCAACACTACTAGTTGTAACCTATAAATAGTATGTGCTGACGTTGGATGCACTGTACTGTACGGCGCAAAACACAGTGCAATGCATTCCATCTTTGGAATTAAAAATAAAAGAAAACATCAAACGATTTTACTATGATAAACTATAGTTACTGGAGTGGTAACCTTGTGGTTGAAACGAATACTACCACTGTAACCTTCCAATCAAGAGGGCGAGAAAAGACGATTGCGCAACAGGCTTACAACCTTAGCATGGAAAGATGTTATTATTAAAACGACACAGCGAATGCTCTATAAACACCTGCATCTTCAATAGGAGCAAAGACCTTTAGGGAATCAAGAGATGCCGTCTTATGCAGTAAATCTCAATAGATTCAAGGGCCTAAATACAAACAAATGTAGTTTGTGCCAAGAGATATAAACAACTGCAATATTACACATTATATTAATATAAAAAAAGTGTATCTTATTGTTGTGAATCCACATGGCGGTGTATCATGACAACAGTAACTGGTGTTCGACTATGTAATTCAAACTGAGTTTATATCCGAGCAATGTAATGCACGGGTTATGAGCAGGGATGCCCTAGCTCATTCAACTTATGTTTGTGGTTTACATTTGATTTGTGGACTTAGCATGTGATAATGATCCCAGTATTCCAGTCCGGCGGACACAGTTTGAAACACGATAAAGGAAAACGATCTTTCTTTTTCGGGATGAAATACAAAGTTGACCTTCACACATCGCAGAGACTTCCAGGGAAAGTGGCATGTAGTCATCATCTCAATAATTCTAGGTGTAACCAAGCATTGTGAAACTCACGTAATAATAGTTTCTTTTTGTTTTTGGATTGTTAAAAATACTTTTACTAGCCATAAATTTACACATCGATGCATGATAGAGTATAGAAAACTGTCTTTGCTAGCCATAAATCTACACATCAACGCGGGACAGAGAATAGAAAACTGTCTTTACTAGCCATAAATCTACACATCAACGCGGGAAAGAGAATAGAAAACTGTCTTTACTAGCCATAAATCTACACATCAACGCGGGAAAGAGAATAGAAAACTGTCTTTACTAGGCATAAATCTACACATCAACGCGGGAAAGAGAATAGCAAACTGTCTTTACTAGCCATAAATCTACACATCAACGCGGGACAGAGAATAGAAAACTGTCTTTACTAGCCATAGATCTACACATCAACGCGGGACAGAGAATAGAAAACTGACTTTACTAGCCATACATCTACACATCAACGTGGGACAGAGAATACAAAACTGACTTTACTAGCCATACATTTAGACATCAATGTAGGATAGAGAATAGACACAAATAGAAAACTTAAAGAAATCAACATGAAAGTATTCAATTCTAGAAAATATCTCTTAGTAGCATGTTAGTTGAGTAAATTATATACTTGCAAATAACGCTAGCCATAGAAAGCCTTTTGCTCTAGGTTCTAAATCGAGAGCAAGCTGGGTTTGCAATTCCAATAAATCGGCTTCGTAACTACTTCGTGTACAGTTTTTGGGTATTTTTATTGTTATGACTACTTCCCCATATTCACATTACAAACATTAAACTCTGGCCAATACGTGCTGATAGAGCCAAAAAGACAACGGTCTGGTGTGGATAGATGCATGCCTTCGCCAGTATAATTTAGAAAGAATAACCTTTAATTTTTTTTTTAAATCATTGATGTTTGTCATACTTGAACTGCATTTGTTTCTTCTTCTTTCTCGTTGGTCATCATATATCCGTACCAACGACTCTAACAAAGACAAGTGTACAACACTTCAAGGGACGTTGATGATATGCCCATGTTGATTATTTGTAGGTATTGGCATGGTCCTTTCGTGGTCGCAGTTGTGGTAGCCGGCATAGTGGAGATATATAGGAAAGACACGACCGATTTTCACGTTCAGGAGTTGGGTGGAGAGCATTTTAATGCATCCAGCATGTCTGTGTTTGTTCAGATTCCACAGTTTGCTCTATTGGTGGCTAGTGAAATCTTCACAGCATAAGCAGTAAGTGGTTGTGTAGTGTCGTCTGTCAGCTGTATTGTATCGAGTTATTTCGGGAGTAGACAAACAGGGAATTAATTTTCTCAACAGATGCTCTTTCTGTTAAATACAACTCTCTCTCTCTCTCTCTCTCTCTCTCTCTCTCTCTCTCTCTCTCTCTCTCTTCCTCTCTCTCTCTCTCTCTCTCTCTCTCTCTCTCTCTCTCTCTCTCTCTCTCTCTCTCTCTCTCTCTCTCTCTCTCTCTCTCTTTCTCTCTCTCTCTCTCTCTCTCTCTCTCTCTCTCTCTCTCTCTCTCTCTCTCTCTCTCTCTCTCTCTCTCTCTCTCTCTCTCTCTCTCTCTCTCTCTCTCTCTCTCTCTCTCTCTCTCTCTCTCTCTCTCTCTCTCTCTCTCTCTCTCTCTCTCTTTCTCTCTCTCTCTCTCTCTCTCTCTCTCTCTCTCTCTCTCTCTCTCTCTCTCTCTCTCTCTCTCCTCTCTCTCTCTCTGCTCTCTCTCTCTCTCTCTCTCTCTCTATATATATATATATATATATATATATCTCACACACACACACACACACACACACACACACATACACAGATGCACACACAGTGCATAACATAGTATATCTATTACTATTTAGTGGTTCAGCATTGCCTTAATAGTTATTATTTAGTTGTATAATTTGGCATTAATTATGTTACTCTTAGTGATATAATTAGTCATTATTATGATTATTATTTAACAGAGGGGTATATTATTAACTAATTCTCATCAGTGAATGGTTTTTTCTATTATTTCTACTTAGATATGCTCTTTTACATTCAATATTACTGTTTAGTTGTATAAAATGACAGAATTAATAAATGTGTATCGGCATAATATTGTAATTGCGTATTATCGTTTAATTTATAATACACCCACTTGTTTCTTCTGTCTGTGTAAACAGCTCTTGAATTTGCATACACTCAAGCTCCAGTAGCCCTGCAAGGCTTGTTAACGGGCCTTTTTCTGGCTTCCTCTGGGATTGGCAATTGGGTCTCCACAGCCATACTAGCCATCGTTAAGGCTGCTACAGTGGATGGTAAGCCAGCATTTTATTGTGTACGCCAGAGAATGCTATATACATTATAGTTTTGTGTCGTCTATAACATTGTTGCTCGTCAACCATTTTATTTGTGTACGCCAGAGAATGATGCTATATACATTACAGTTTTGTATCGTCTACAGCATTGTTGCTCGTCAACCATTTTATTGTGTACGCCAGAGAATGCAACATACATGATAGTTTTGTGTCGTCTACAGCATTGTTGCTAGTCAACCATTTTATTGTGTACGCAAGAGAATGCTATATACATGATAGTTTTGTGCCGTCTACAGCATTGTTGCTCGTCAACCATTTTATAATTGGCGACCATTTTAAAACTTTCGTAACAGTACATTTTCGTTACCACTCACTCAAATCTAAATGGAAGACAATTTCCTGATAGTCTTTGAAGAAATTTTTTCTATAGTCCAGCGAGTCTGTGTAATTTTGATGTTTTTTAAACACATTATCATCTTGGTGCCACGGCCTTCATGGTCTGCCTCTGTCTCCCTTACCCGGCACCATACCTACCATTACCGTTCTGGCAAAACTGTTGTGCCTTTTGATGAGCACAAAAGTATTTCAATCATGTGTTAATGATGACATTTATGAACCGGTTTTCCTCTTGTCGTATGCCTGCATTTTCGTATTTTAGCTTTAACATAACCTTTCGACTGGAAGAACTCTATTCTCTTCCTTGAGTTTGTCAACATTTTCAACTGTTGGTTTGCTTGTATTCTATTATAGTTTTATCAGGTTGTGTAGCCTCTGTACTATACTAATAATAATAATAATAATAATAATAATAGTAATAATATCAATAATAATAATATAAAAATATGTTTTTAATACAAAATGTAATTATTCTGCTACCGCCCACCTGAAAGCTAAAATCGCCCACTAGTGAGAGTCTAGCGACCAGGTTCAAGCGCACTTGTCTACAGGGTGTTCACAAAATTTACCTACATTTTTATATTTTACGGTATATCAAGCTGAGAGAAACGTGTGCCCAAGTGGTTAGATTAGATATCTTTGCCAGTAGTAGACGTGCTTGAATCATGGTTAGACAGGTGGTTTAGTGCTAGGATCAAAGACAAATTGTGCATCCATATTGTGCGGCGATTGCAATAGGAAGCGTCCATTACTCCCACATCACACTCCCATCCAGCACACTGGGTGGGTTCAGTGAACGAGAACAGACGCAGTTATTATAACGTTTTAAATATATAGCAAAATCTATTTGGCTTCGTTCCATGCAGACCTATAGGTCTTCATTGTCTCTCACCTAAAGACGCGGGTGAGCTAGGTAAGCTATGTGAGCTAGGTCATGGGTCAGCTACGTAATCCAGGTGAACTAGCCAACTCAGGAGAGCGTGGTAAGCGATGTGAGTGGGGTCATGGAGTGAGCTACAAGAGGTAGGTGAGCTAGGTAAGCGATGTGAGTGGGGTCATGGAGTGAGCTACAAGAGGTAGGTGAGCTAGGTAAGCGATGTGAGTGGGTTCATGGGGTGAGCTACGAGAGGTAGGTGAGCGATGTGAGTGGGGTCATGGAGTGAGCTACAAGAGATAGGTGAGCTAGGTAAGCGATGTGAGTGGGATCATGAGGTGAGCTACGAGAGCTAGATGAGCTAGGTAAGCGACGTGAGTGGGGTCATGAAGTGAGCTACAAGAGGTAGGTGAGCTAGGTTAGCGACGTGAGTGGGGTCATGGAGTGAGCTACAAGAGGTAGGTGAGCTAGGTAAGCGATGTGAGTGGGATCATGGGGTGAGCTACAAAAGGTAGGTGAGCTAGGTAAGCGATGTGAGTGGGTTCATGGGGTGAGCTACGAGAGATAGGTGAGCTAGGTGAGCGATGTGAGTGGGGTCATGGAGTGAGCTACAAGAGGTAGGTGAGCTAGGTAAGCGATGTGAGTGGGATCATGAGGTGAGCTACGAGAGCTAGATGAGCTAGGTAAGCGACTTGAGTGGGGTCATGAAGTGAGCTACAAGAGGTAGGTGAGCTAGGTTAGCGAAGTGAGTGGGGTCATGTAGTGAGCTACAAGAGGTAGGTGAGCTAGGTAAGCGATGTAAGTGGGGTCATGGCGTGAGCTACAAGAGCTACGAGAGCTAACTGAGCTAGGTGAGCGATGTGAGTGGGGTCATGGGGTGAGCTACAAAAGGTAGGTGAGCTAGGTAAGCGATGTGAGTGGGGTCATGGGGTGAGCTACGAGAGGTAGGTGAGCTAGGTAAGCGATGTGAGTGGGGTCATGGGGTGAGCTACAAAAGGTAGGTGAGCTAGGTAAGCGATGTGAGTGGGGTCATGGAGTGAGCTACGAGAGGTAGGTGAGCTAGGTGAGCGATGTGAGTGGGGTCATGGAGTGAGCTACAAGAGATAGGTGAGCTAGGTAAGCGATGTGAGTGGGATCATGAGGTGAGCTACGAGAGCTAGATGAGCTAGGAAAGCGACGTGAGTGGGGTCATGAAGTGAGCTACAAGAGGTAGGTGAGCTAGGTTAGCGACGTGAGTGGGGTCATGGAGTGAGCTACAAGAGGTAGGTGAGCTAGATAAACGATGTAAGTGGGGTCATGGCGTGAGCTATAAGAGCTACAAGATCTAAGTGAGCTAGGTGAGCGATGTGAGTGGGGTCATGGGGTGAGCTACAAAAGGTAGGTGAGCTAGGTAAGCGATGTGAGTGGGGTCATGGGGTGAGCTACGAGAGGTAGGTGAGCTAGGTAAGCGATGTGAGTGGGGTCATGGGGTGAGCTACAAAAGGTAGGTGAGCTAGGTAAGCGATGTGAGTGGGGTCATGGAGTAAGCTACAAGAACTAGGTAAGCTAGATGAGCTAAGTAAGCGATGTGAGTGGCGTCATGGGGTGAGCTACAAAAGGTAGGTGAGCTAGGTAAGCGATGTGAGTGGGGTCATGGGGTGAGCTACAAAAGGTAGGTGAGCTAGCTAAGCGATGTGAGTGGGGTCATGGGGTGAGCTACGAGATGTAGGTGAGCTAGGTTAGCGACGTGAGTGGGGTCATGGAGTGAGCTACAAGAGGTAGGTGAGCTGGTAAGCGATGTAAGTGGGGTCATGGCGTGAGCTATAAGAGGTACGAGAGCTAAGTGAGCTAGTTGAGCGATGTGAGTGGGGTCATGGGGTGAGCTACAAAAGGTAGGTGAGCTAGGTAAGCGATGTGAGTGGGGTCATGGAGTGAGCTACAAGAGGTAGGGGAGCTAGGTAAGCGATGTAAGTGGGGTCATGGCGTGAGCTATAAGAGCTACGAGAGCTAAGTGAGCTAGGTGAGCGATGTTAGTGGGGTCATGGGGTGAGCTACAAAAGGTAGGTGAGCTAGGTAAGCGATGTGAGTGGGGTCATGGGGTGAGCTACGAGAGGTAGGTGAGCTAGGTAAGCGATGTGAGTAGGTCATGGGGTGAGCTACAAGAGCTAGGTAAGCTAGATGAGCTAAGTAAGCGATGTGAGTGGCGTCATGGGGAGAGCTACAAAAGGTAGGTGAGCTAGGTAAGCGATGTGAGTGGGGTCATGGGGTGAGCTACAAAAGGTAGGTGAGCTAGGTAAGCGATGTGCGTGGGTTCATGGGGTGAGCTACAAAAGGTAGGTGAGCTAGCTAAGCGATGTGAGTGGAAAACTTCAGGGCTATCAACCAGGTGGTCTTCTACCCTGGGGGCAACTCTTCTCTCTCACCTCACTCTGTTTCATTTGACTCTCCTACAGTCACACCCTTTCACAACTTTCACACGCGCCCTCGTGGTAAAGCCTTTCCATTGCACTTTGGTTGGGCTAGCTTCTGAGGGCGCAAAAACCTAGCATAGGTACATACAGATGCACACATGCATCCAAGCACTGGTTTATGCGTCCTGATATCGCCCACTTGACTACGGTCTGGGGTGGAAAATGGCGCGCCTCCGCCAGTAGAAACTAGTGAGGCAAACATCTAAGCAAAAAAAAAAAAAAAAAAGCGATGTGAGTGGGGTCATTGGGTGAGCTACGAGAGGTAGGTGAGCTAGGTAAGCGATGTGAGTGGGGTCATGGGGTGAGCTACAAAAGGTAGGTGAGCTAGGTAAGCGATGTGAGTGGGGTCATGGAGTGAGCTACAAGAGCTAGGTAAGCTAGATGAGCTAAGTAAGCGATTTGAGTGGCGTCATGGGGTGAGCTACAAAAGGTAGGTGAGCTAGGTAAGCGATGTGAGTGGGGTAATGGGGTGAGCTACGAGAGGTAGGTGAGCTAGGTAAGCGATGTGAGTGGGGTCATGAAGTGAGCTACAAGAGGTAGGTGAGCTAGTTTAGCGACGTGAGTGGGGTCATGGAGTGAGCTACAAGAGGTAGGTGAGCTAGGTAAGCGATGTAATTGGGTCATGGCGTGAGCTATAAGAGCTACGAGCTCTAAGTGAGCTAGGTGAGCGATGTGAGTGGGGTCATGGGGTGAGCTACAAAAGGTAGGTGAGCTAGGTAAGCGATGTGAGTGGGGTCATGGGGTGAGCTACGAGAGGTAGGTGAGCTAGATAAGCGATGTGAGTGGGGTCATGGGGTGAGCTACAACAGGTAGGTGAGCTAGGTAAGCGATGTGAGTGGGGTCATGGAGTGAGCTACAAGAGCTAGGTAAGCTAGATGAGCTAAGTAAGCGATGTGAGTGGCGTCATGGGGTGAGCTACAAAAGGTAGGTGAGCTAGATAAGCGATGTGTGTGGGGTCATGGGGTGAGCTACGAGAGGTAGGTGAGCTAGGTAAGCGATGTGAGTGGGGTCATGGGGTGAGCTACAAAAGGTAGGTGAGCTAGGTAAGCAATGTGAGTGGGTTCATGGGGTCAGCTACGAGAGGTAGGTGAGCTAGGTGAGCGATGTGAGTGGGGTCATGGAGTGAGCTACAAGAGGTAGGTGAGCTAGGTAAGCGATGTAATTGGGTCATGGCGTGAGCTATAAGAGCTACGAGCTCTAAGTGAGCTAGGTGAGCGATGTGAGTGGGGTCATGGGGTGAGCTACAAAAGGTAGGTGAGCTAGGTAAGCGATGTGAGTGGGGTCATGGGGTGAGCTACGAGAGGTAGGTGAGCTAGATAAGCGATGTGAGTGGGGTCATGGGGTGAGCTACAACAGGTAGGTGAGCTAGGTAAGCGATGTGAGTGGGGTCATGGAGTGAGCTACAAGAGCTAGGTAAGCTAGATGAGCTAAGTAAGCGATGTGAGTGGCGTCATGGGGTGAGCTACAAAAGGTAGGTGAGCTAGATAAGCGATGTGAGTGGGGTCATGGGGTGAGCTACGAGAGGTAGGTGAGCTAGGTAAGCGATGTGAGTGGGGTCATGGGGTGAGCTACAAAAGGTAGGTGAGCTAGGTAAGCGATGTGAGTGGGTTCATGGGGTCAGCTACGAGAGGTAGGTGAGCTAGGTGAGCGATGTGAGTGGGGTCATGGAGTGAGCTACAAGAGGTAGGTGAGCTAGGTAAGCGATGTGAGTGGGATCATGAGGTGAGCTACGAGAGCTAGATGAGCTAGGTAAGCGACGTGAGTGGGGTCATGAAGTGAGCTACAAGAGGTAGGTGAGCTAGGTTAGCGACGTGAGTGGGGTCATGGAGTGAGCTACAAGAGGTAGGTGAGCTAGGTAAGCGATGAAATTGGGTCATTGCGTGAGCTATAAGAGCTACGAGATATAAGTGAGCTAGGTGAGCGATGTGAGTGGGGTCATGGGGAGAGCTACAAAAGGTAGGTGAGCTAGGTAAGCGATGTGAGTGGGGTCATGGAGTGAGCTACAAGAGCTAGGTAAGCTAGATGAGCTAAGTAAGCGATGTGAGTGGCGTCATGGGGTGAGCTACAAGAGGTAGGTGAGCTAGGTAAGCGATGTGAGTGGGATCATGAGGTGAGCTACGAGAGCTAGATGAGCTAGGTAAGCGACGTGAGTGGGGTCATGAAGTGAGCTATAAGAGGTAGGTGAGCTAGGTTAGCGACGTGAGTGGGGTCATGGAGTGAGCTACAAGAGGTAGGTGAGCTAGGTAAGCGATGTAATTGGGTCATGGCGTGAGCTATAAGAGCTACGAGATCTAAGTGAGCTAGGTGAGCGATGTGAGTGGGGTCATAGGGGGAGCTACAAAAGGTAGGTGAGCTAGGTAAGCGATGTGAGTGGGGTCATGGGGTGAGCTACGAGAGGTAGGTGAGCTAGGTAAGCGATGTGAGTGGGGTCATGGGCTGAGCTACAACAGGTAGGTGAGCTAGGTAAGCGATGTGAGTGGGGTCATGGAGTGAGCTACAAGAGCTAGGTAAGCTAGATGAGCTAAGTAAGCGATGTGAGTGGCGTCATGGGGTGAGCTACAAAAGGTAGGTGAGCTAGGTAAGCGATGTGAGTGGGGTCATGGGGTGAGCTACGAGAGGTAGGTGAGCTAGGTAAGCGATGTGAGTGGGGTCATGGGGTGAGCTACAAAAGGTAGGTGAGCTAGGTAAGCGATGTGAGTGGGTTCATGGGGTCAGCTACGAGAGGTAGGTGAGCTAGGTGAGCGATGTGAGTGGGGTCATGGAGTGAGCTACAAGAGGTAGGTGAGCTAGGTAAGCGATGTGAGTGGGTCATGGCGTGAGCTATAAGAGCTACGAGATCTAAGTGAGCTAGGTGAGCGATGTGAGTGGGGTCATGAGGTGAGCTACGAGAGCTAGATGAGCTAGGTAAGCGACGTGAGTGGGGTCATGGAGTGAGCTACAAGAGGTAGGTGAGCTAGGTTAGCGACGTGAGTGGGGTCATGGAGTGAGCTACAAGAGGTAGGTGAGCTAGGTAAGCGATGTAATTGGGTCATGGCGTGAGCTATAAGAGCTACGAGATCTAAGTGAGCTAGGTGAGCGATGTGAGTGGGGTCATGGGGTGAGCTACGAGAGCTAGATGAGCTAGGTAAGCGACTTGAGTGGGGTCGTGAAGTGAGCTATAAGAGGTAGGTGAGCTAGGTTAGCGAAGTGAGTGGGGTCATGGAGTGAGCTACAAGAGGTAGGTGAGCTAGGTAAGCGATGTAAGTGGGGTCATGGCGTGAGCTACAAAGCTACGAGAGCTAACTGAGCTAGGTGAGCGATGTGAGTAGGGTCATGGGGTGAGCTACAAAAGGTAGGTGAGCTAGGTAAGCGATGTGAATGGGGTCATGGGCTGAGCTACAACAGGTAGGTGAGCTAGGTAAGCGATGTGAGTGGGGTCATGGAGTGAGCTACAAGAGCTAGGTAAGCTAGATGAGCTAAGTAAGCGATGTGAGTGGCGTCATGGGGTGAGCTACAAAAGGTAGGTGAGGTAGGTAAGCGATGTGAGTGGGGTTATGGGGTGAGCTACGAGAGGTAGGTGAGCTAGGTAAGCGATGTGAGTGGGGTCATGGGGTGAGCTACAAAAGGTAGGTGAGCTAGGTAAGCGATGTGAGTGGGTTCATGGGGTCAGCTACGAGAGGTAGGTGAGCTAGGTGAGCGATGTGAGTGGGGTCATGGAGTGAGCTACAAGAGGTAGGTGAGCTAGGTAAGCGATGTGAGTGGGTCATGGCGTGAGCTATAAGAGCTACGAGATCTAAGTGAGCTAGGTGAGCGATGTGAGTGGGGTCATGAGGTGAGCTACGAGAGCTAGATGAGCTAGGTAAGCGACTTGAGTGGGGTCGTGAAGTGAGCTATAAGAGGTAGGTGAGCTAGGTTAGCGAAGTGAGTGGGGTCATGGAGTGAGCTACAAGAGGTAGGTGAGCTAGGTAAGCGATGTAAGTGGGGTCATGGCGTGAGCTACAAGAGCTACGAGAGCTAACTGAGCTAGGTGAGCGATGTGAGTAGGGTCATGGGGTGAGCTACAAAAGGTAGGTGAGCTAGGTAAGCGATGTGAGTGGGGTCATGGGGTGAGCTACGAGACGTAGGTGAGCTAGGTAAGCGATGTGAGTGGGTTCATGGGGTGAGCTACGAGAGGTAGGTGAGCTAGGTGAGCGATGTGAGTGGGGTCATGGAGTGAGCTACAAGAGGTAGGTGAGCTAGATAAACGATGTAAGTGGGGTCATGGCGTGAGCTATAAGAGCTACAAGAGCTAAGTGAGCTAGGTGAGCGATGTGAGTGGGGTCATGGGGTGAGCTACAAAAGGTAGGTGAGCTAGGTAAGCGATGTGAGTGGGGTCATGGGGTGAGCTACGAGAGGTAGGTGAGCTAGGTAAGCGATGTGAGTGGGGTCATGGGGTGAGCTACAAAAGGTAGGTGAGCTAGGTAAGCGATGTGAGTGGGATCATGAGATGAGCTACGAGAGCTAGATGAGCTAGGTAAGCGACGTGAGTGGGGTCATGAAGTGAGCTACAAGAGGTAGGTGAGCTAGGTTAGCGACGTGAGTGGGGTCATGGAGTGAGCTACAAGAGGTAGGTGAGCTAGATAAACGATGTATGTGGGGTCATAACGTGAGCTATAAGAGCTACAAGAGCTAAGTGAGCTAGGTGAGCGATGTGAGTGGGGTCATGGGGTGAGCTACAAAAGGTAGGTGAGCTAGGTAAGCGATGTGAGTGGGGTCATGGGGTGAGCTACGAGAGGTAGGTGAGCTAGGTAAGCGATGTGAGTGGGGTCATGGGGTGAGCTACAAAAGGTAGGTGAGCTAGGTAAGCGATGTGAGTGGGGTCATGGAGTAAGCTACAAGAAATAGGTAAGCTAGATGAGCTAAGTAAGCGATGTGAGTGGCGTCATGGGGTGAGCTACAAAAGGTAGGTGAGCTAGGTAAGCGATGTGAGTGGGGTCTTGGGGTGAGCTACAAAAGGTAGGTGAGCTAGCTAAGCGATGTGAGTGGGGTCATGGGGTGAGCTACGAGATGTAATTGAGCTAGGTTAGCGACGTGAGTGGGGTCATGGAGTGAGCTACAAGAGGTAGGTGAGCTGGTAAGCGATGTAAGTGGGGTCATGGCGTAAGCTATAAGAGCTACGAGAGCTAAGTGAGCTAGGTGAGCGATGTGAGTGGCGTCATGTGGTGAGCTACAAAAGGTAGGTGAGCTAGGTAAGCGATGTGAGTGGGGTCATGGGGTGAGCTACAAAAGGTAGGTGAGCTAGGTAAGCGATGTGAGTGGGGTCATGTGGTGAGCTACGAGAGGTAGGTGAGCTAGGTAAGCGATGTGATTGGGGTCATGGGGTGAGCTACAAAAGGTAGGTGAGCTAGGTAAGCGATGTGAGTGGGGTCATGGAGTGAGCTACAAGAGCTAGGTAAGCTAGATGAGCTAAGTAAGCGATGTGAGTGGCGTCATGGGGTGAGCTACAAAAGGTAGGTGAGCTAGGTAAGCGATGTGAGTGGGGTCATGGGGTGAGCTACAAAAGGTAGGTGAGCTAGGTAAGCGATGTGAGTGGGTTCAAGGGGTGAGCTACAAAAGGTAGGTGAGCTAGCTAAGCGATGTGAGTGGGGTCATTGGGTGAGCTACGAGAGGTAGGTGAGCTAGGTAAGCGATGTGAGTGGGGTCATGGGGTGAGCTACAAAAGGTAGGTGAGCTAGGTAAGCGATGTGAGTGGGGTCATGGAGTGAGCTACAAGAGCTAGGTAGGCTAGATGAGCTAAGTAAGCGATGTGAGTGGCGTCATGGGGTGAGCTACAAAAGGTAGGTGAGCTAGGTAAGCGATGTGAGTGGGATCATGAGGTGAGCTACGAGAGCTAGATGAGCTAGGTAAGCGACGTGAGTGGGGTCATGAAGTGAGCTACAAGAGGTAGGTGAGCTAGGTTAGCGACGTGAGTGGGGTCATGGAGTGAGCTACAAGAGGTAGGTGAGCTAGGTAAGCGATGTAATTGTGTCATGGCGTGAGCTATAAGAGCTACGAGATCTAAGTGAGCTAGATGAGCGATGTGAGTGGGGTCATGGGGTGAGCTACAAAAGTTAGGTGAGCTAGGTAAGCGATGTGAGTGGGGTCATGGGGTGAGCTACGAGAGGTAGGTGAGCTAGGTAAGCGATGTGAGTGGGGTAATGGGGTGAGCTACAACAGGTAGGTGAGCTAGGTAAGCGATGTGAGTGGGGTCATGGAGTGAGCTACAAGAGCTAGGTAAGCTAGATGAGCTAAGTAAGCGATGTTAGTGGCGTCATGGGGTGAGCTACGAAAGGTAGGTGAGCTAGGTAAGCGATGTGAGTGGGGTTATGGGGTGAGCTACGAGAGGTAGGTGAGCTAGGTAAGCGATGTGAGTGGGGTCATGGGGTGAGCTAAAAAAGGTAGGTGAGCTAGGTAAGCGATGTGAGTGGGTTCATAGGGTCAGCTACGAGAGGTAGGTGAGCTAGGTGAGCGATGTGAGTGGGGTCATGGAGTGAGCTACAAGAGGTAGGTGAGCTAGGTAAGCGATGTGAGTGGGATCATGAGGTGAGCTACGAGAGCTAGATGAGCTAGGTAAGCGACGTGAGTGGGGTCATGAAGTGAGCTACAAGAGCTAGGTGAGCTAGGTTAGCGACGTGAGTGGGGTCATGGAGTGAGCTACAAGAGGTAGGTGAGCTAGGTAAGCGATGAAATTGGGTCATGGCGTGAGCTATAAGAGCTACGAGATCTAAGTGAGCTAGGTGAGCGATGTGAGTGGGGTCATGGGGTGAGCTACAAAAGGTAGGTGAGCTAGGTAAGCGATGTGAGTGGGGTCATGGAGTGAGCTACAAGAGCTAGGTAAGCTAGATGAGCTAAGTAAGCGATGTGAGTGGCGTCATGGGGTGAGCTACAAGAGGTAGGTGAGCTAGGTAAGCGATGTGAGTGGGATCATGAGGTGAGCTACGAGAGCTAGATGAGCTAGGTAAGCGACGTGAGTGGGGTCATGAAGTGAGCTATAAGAGGTAGGTGAGCTAGGTAAGCGATGTGAGTGGGGTCATGGAGTAAGCTACAAGAAATAGGTAAGCTAGATGAGCTAAGTAAGCGATGTGAGTGGCGTCATGGGGTGAGCTACAAAAGGTAGGTGAGCTAGGTAAGCGATGTGAGTGGGGTCTTGGGGTGAGCTACAAAAGGTAGGTGAGCTAGCTAAGCGATGTGAGTGGGGTCATGGGGTGAGCTACGAGATGTAATTGAGCTAGGTTAGCGACGTGAGTGGGGTCATGGAGTGAGCTACAAGAGGTAGGTGAGCTGGTAAGCGATGTAAGTGGGGTCATGGCGTAAGCTATAAGAGCTACGAGAGCTAAGTGAGCTAGGTGAGCGATGTGAGTGGCGTCATGGGGTGAGCTACAAAAGGTAGGTGAGCTAGGTAAGCGATGTGAGTGGGGTCATGGGGTGAGCTACAAAAGGTAGGTGAGCTAGGTAAGCGATGTGAGTGGGGTCATGGGGTGAGCTACGAGAGGTAGGTGAGCTAGGTAAGCGATGTGATTGGGGTCATGGGGTGAGCTACAAAAGGTAGGTGAGCTAGGTAAGCGATGTGAGTGGGGTCATGGAGTGAGCTACAAGAGCTAGGTAAGCTAGATGAGCTAAGTAAGCGATGTGAGTGGCGTCATGGGGTGAGCTACAAAAGGTAGGTGAGCTAGGTAAGCGATGTGAGTGGGGTCATGGGGTGAGCTACAAAAGGTAGGTGAGCTAGGTAAGCGATGTGAGTGGGTTCAAGGGGTGAGCTACAAAAGGTAGGTGAGCTAGCTAAGCGATGTGAGTGGGGTCATTGGGTGAGCTACGAGAGGTAGGTGAGCTAGGTAAGCGATGTGAGTGGGGTCATGGGGTGAGCTACAAAAGGTAGGTGAGCTAGGTAAGCGATGTGAGTGGGGTCATGGAGTGAGCTACAAGAGCTAGGTAGGCTAGATGAGCTAAGTAAGCGATGTGAGTGGCGTCATGGGGTGAGCTACAAAAGGTAGGTGAGCTAGGTAAGCGATGTGAGTGGGATCATGAGGTGAGCTACGAGAGCTAGATGAGCTAGGTAAGCGACGTGAGTGGGGTCATGAAGTGAGCTACAAGAGGTAGGTGAGCTAGGTTAGCGACGTGAGTGGGGTCATGGAGTGAGCTACAAGAGGTAGGTGAGCTAGGTAAGCGATGTAATTGTGTCATGGCGTGAGCTATAAGAGCTACGAGATCTAAGTGAGCTAGATGAGTGATGTGAGTGGGGTCATGGGGTGAGCTACAAAAGTTAGGTGAGCTAGGTAAGCGATGTGAGTGGGGTCATGGGGTGAGCTACGAGAGGTAGGTGAGCTAGGTAAGCGATGTGAGTGGGGTAATGGGGTGAGCTACAACAGGTAGGTGAGCTAGGTAAGCGATGTGAGTGGGGTCATGGAGTGAGCTACAAGAGCTAGGTAAGCTAGATGAGCTAAGTAAGCGATGTTAGTGGCGTCATGGGGTGAGCTACGAAAGGTAGGTGAGCTAGGTAAGCGATGTGAGTGGGGTTATGGGGTGAGCTACGAGAGGTAGGTGAGCTAGGTAAGCGATGTGAGTGGGGTCATGGGGTGAGCTAAAAAAGGTAGGTGAGCTAGGTAAGCGATGTGAGTGGGTTCATGGGGTCAGCTACGAGAGGTAGGTGAGCTAGGTGAGCGATGTGAGTGGGGTCATGGAGTGAGCTACAAGAGGTAGGTGAGCTAGGTAAGCGATGTGAGTGGGATCATGAGGTGAGCTACGAGAGCTAGATGAGCTAGGTAAGCGACGTGAGTGGGGTCATGAAGTGAGCTACAAGAGCTAGGTGAGCTAGGTTAGCGACGTGAGTGGGGTCATGGAGTGAGCTACAAGAGGTAGGTGAGCTAGGTAAGCGATGAAATTGGGTCATGGCGTGAGCTATAAGAGCTACGAGATCTAAGTGAGCTAGGTGAGCGATGTGAGTGGGGTCATGGGGTGAGCTACAAAAGGTAGGTGAGCTAGGTAAGCGATGTGAGTGGGGTCATGGAGTGAGCTACAAGAGCTAGGTAAGCTAGATGAGCTAAGTAAGCGATGTGAGTGGCGTCATGGGGTGAGCTACAAGAGGTAGGTGAGCTAGGTAAGCGATGTGAGTGGGATCATGAGGTGAGCTACGAGAGCTAGATGAGCTAGGTAAGCGACGTGAGTGGGGTCATGAAGTGAGCTATAAGAGGTAGGTGAGCTAGGTTAGCGACGTGAGTGGGGTCATGGAGTGAGCTACAAGAGGTAGGTGAGCTGGTAAGCGATGTAAGTGGGGTCATGGCGTGAGCTATAAGAGCTACGAGAGCTAAGTGAGCTAGGTGAGCGATGTGAGTGGCGTCATGGGGTGAGCTACAAAAGGTAGGTGAGCTAGGTAAGCGATGTGAGTGGGGTCATGGAGTGAGCTACAAGAGGTAGGTGAGCTAGGTAAGCGATGTAAGTGGGGTCATGGCGTGAGCTATAAGAGCTACGAGAGCTAAGTGAGCTAGGTGAGCGATGTTAGTGGGGTCATGGGGTGAGCTACAAAAGGTAGGTGAGCTAGGTAAGCGATGTGAGTGGGGTCATGGGGTGAGCTACGAGAGGTAGGTGAGCTAGGTAAGCGATGTGATTGGGGTCATGGGGTGAGCTACAAAAGGTAGGTGAGCTAGGTAAGCGATGTGAGTGGGGTCATTGAGTGAGCTACAAGAGCTAGGTAAGCTAGATGAGCTAAGTAAGCGATGTGAGTGGCGTCATGGGGTGAGCTACAAAAGGTAGGTGAGCTAGGTAAGCGATGTGAGTGGGGTCATGGGGTGAGCTACAAAAGGTAGGTGAGCTAGGTAAGCGATGTGAGTGGGTTCAAGGGGTGAGCTACAAAAGGTAGGTGAGCTAGCTAAGCGATGTGAGTGGGGTCATTGGGTGAGCTACGAGAGGTAGGTGAGCTAGGTAAGCGATGTGAGTGGGGTCATGGGGTGAGCTACAAAAGGTAGGTGAGCTAGGTAAGCGATGTGAGTGGGGTCATGGAGTGAGCTACAAGAGCTAGGTAGGCTAGATGAGCTAAGTAAGCGATGTTAGTGGCGTCATGGGGTGAGCTACGAAAGGTAGGTGAGCTAGGTAAGCGATGTGAGTGGGGTCATGGGGTGAGCTAAAAAAGGTAGGTGAGCTAGGTAAGCGATGTGAGTGGGTTCATGGGTTCAGCTACGAGAGGTAGGTGAGCTAGGTGAGCGATGTGAGTGGGGTCATGGAGTGAGCTACAAGAGGTAGGTGAGCTAGGTAAGCGATGTGAGTGGGATCATGAGGTGAGCTACGAGAGCTAGATGAGCTAGGTAAGCGACGTGAGTGGGGTCATGAAGTGAGCTACAAGAGGTAGGTGAGCTAGGTTAGCGACGTGAGTGGGGTCATGGAGTGAGCTACAAGAGGTAGGTGAGCTAGGTAAGCGATGAAATTGGGTCATGGCGTGAGCTATAAGAGCTACGAGATCTAAGTGAGCTAGGTGAGCGATGTGAGTGTGGTCATGGGGTGAGCTACAAAAGGTAGGTGAGCTAGGTAAGCAATGTGAGTGGGGTCATGGAGTGAGCTACAAGAGCTAGGTAAGCTAGATGAGCTAAGTAAGCGATGTGAGTGGCGTCATGGGGTGAGCTACAAGAGGTAGGTGAGCTAGGTAAGCGATGTGAGTGGGATCATGAGGTGAGCTACGAGAGCTAGATGAGCTAGGTAAGCGACGTGAGTGGGGTCATGAAGTGAGCTATAAGAGGTAGGTGAGCTAGGTTAGCGACGTGAGTGGGGTCATGGAGTGAGCTACAAGAGGTAGGTGAGCTAGGTAAGCGATGTAATTGGGTCATGGCGTGAGCTATAAGAGCTATGAGATCTAAGTGAGCTAGGTGAGCGATGTGAGTGGGGTCATAGGGGGAGCTACAAAAGGTAGGTGAGCTAGGTAAGCGATGTGAGTGGGGTCATGGGGTGAGCTACGAGAGGTAGGTGAGCTAGGTAAGCGATGTGAGTGGGGTCATGGGGTGAGCTACAACAGGTAGGTGAGCTAGGTAAGCGATGTGAGTGGGGTCATGGAGTGAGCTACAAGAGCTAGGTAAGCTAGATGAGCTAA
Source organism: Ariolimax columbianus (assembly GCA_036924085.1). Taxonomy (NCBI): domain Eukaryota; kingdom Metazoa; phylum Mollusca; class Gastropoda; order Stylommatophora; family Arionidae; genus Ariolimax; species Ariolimax columbianus. The sequence goes on along the minus strand of JAVGWX010000006.1, from coordinate 93,084,953 downwards.
GTAAGCGATGTGAGTGGCGTCATGGGGTGAGCTACGAGAGGTAGGTGAGCTAGGTAAGCGATGTGATTGGGGTCATGGGGTGAGCTACAAAAGGTAGGTGAGCTAGGTAAGCGATGTGAGTGGGTTCATGGGGTCAGCTACGAGAGGTAGGTGAGCTAGGTGAGCGATGTGAGTGGGGTCATGGAGTGAGCTACAAGAGGTAGGTGAGCTAGGTAAGCGATGTGAGTGGGATCATGAGGTGAGCTACGAGAGCTAGATGAGCTAGGTAAGCGACGTGAGTGGGGTCATGGAGTGAGCTACAAGAGGTAGGTGAGCTAGGTAAGCGATGTAATTGGGTCATGGCGTGAGCTATAAGAGCTACGAGATCTAAGTGAGCTAGGTGAGCGATGTGAGTGGGGTCATGGGGTGAGCTACAAAAGGTAGGTGAGCTAGGTAAGCGATGTGAGTGGGGTCATGGGGTGAGCTACAACAGGTAGGTGAGCTAGGTAAGCGATGTGAGTGGGGTCATGGAGTGAGCTACAAGAGCTAGGTAAGCTAGATGAGCTAAGTACGCGATGTGAGTGGCGTCATGGGGTGAGCTACAAAAGGTAGGTGAGCTAGGTAAGCAATGTGAGTGGGGTCATGGGGTGAGCTACGAGAGGTAGGTGAGCTAGGTAAGCGATGTGATTGGGGTCATGGGGTGAGCTTCAAAAGGTAGGTGAGCTAGGTAAGCGATGTGAGTGGGTTAATGGGGTGAGCTACGAGAGGTAGGTGAGCTAGGTGAGCGATGTGAGAAGGGTCATTGAGTGAGCTACAAGAGGTAGGTGAGCTAGGTAAGCGATGTGAGTGGGATCATGAGGTGAACTACGAGAGCTAGATGAGCTAGGTAAGCGATGTGAGTGGGGTCATGAAGTGAGCTACAAGAGGTAGGTGAGCTAGGTTAGCGACGTGAGTGGGGTCATGGAGTGAGCTATAAGAGGTAGGTGAGCTAGGTAAGCGATGTAATTGGGTCATAGCGTGAGCTATAAGAGCTACGAGATCTAAGTGAGCTAGGTGAGCGATGTGAGTGGGGTCATGGGGTGAGCTACAAAAGGTAGGTGAGCTAGGTAAGTGATGTAATTGGGTCATGGCGTGAGCTATAAGAGCTACGAGATCTAAGTGAGCTAGGTGAGCAATGTGAGTGGGGTCATGGGGTGAGCTACAAAAGGTAGGTGAGCTAGGTAAGCGATGTGAGTGGGGTCATGGGGTGAGCTACAACAGGTAGGTGAGCTAGGTAAGCGATGTGAGTGGGGTCATGGAGTGAGCTACAAGAGCTAGGTAAGCTAGATGAGCTAAGTACGCGATGTGAGTGGCGTCATGGGGTGAGCTACAAAAGGTAGGTGAGCTAGGTAAGCGATGTGAGTGGGGTCATGGGGTGAGCTACGAGAGGTAGGTGAGCTAGGTAAGCGATGTGAGTGGGGTCATGGGGTGAGCTACAAAAGGTAGGTGAGCTAGGTAAGCGATGTGAGTGGGTTCATGGGGTGAGCTACGAGACGTAGGTGAGCTAGGTGAGCGATGTGAGAAGGGTCATTGAGTGAGCTACAAGAAGTAGGTGAGCTAGGTAAGCGATGTGAGTGGGATCATGAGGTGAACTACGAGAGCTAGATGAGCTAGGTAAGCGACGTGAGTGGGGTCATGAAGTGAGCTACAAGAGGTAGGTGAGCTAGGTTAGCGACGTGAGTGGGGTCATGGAGTGAGCTACAAGAGGTAGGTGAGCTAGGTAAGCGATGTAATTGGGTCATAGCGTGAGCTATAAGAGCTACGAGATCTAAGTGAGCTAGGTGAGCGATGTGAGTGGGGTCATGGGGTGAGCTACAAAAGGTAGGTGAGCTAGGTAAGCGATGTGAGTGGGGTCATGGGGTGAGCTACGAGAGGTAGGTGAGCTAGGTAAGCGATGTGAGTGGGGTCATGGGGTGAGCTACAACAGGTAGGTGAGCTAGGTAAGCGATGTGAGTGGGGTCATGGAGTGAGCTACAAGAGCTAGGTAAGCTAGATGAGCTAAGTAAGCGATGTGAGTGGCGTCATGGGGTGAGCTATGAGAGGTAGGTGAGCTAGGTAATGCAGGTGAAATAGACAAGGTCAATGAGCTAGAAGAGCTGGGTGACTTGGTAACCCAGGTGAGATAGGCCAGCAAGGTAATCCAGGTGAGCTAAGTAACCCAGGTGAGCTAGGTGAGCTTTGTAGTCCAGGTGAACTAAGTGACCTATGTAATCTAGAATAGCTAGGTGAACTGTGCAATTCAAGTTAACTATGTAATCCAGGATAGCTAGGTAATCAAGATGAACAAGGTGAACTAGGTAATCAAGGGGAACTAAGTAATCGAGGTGAATTATGTAAAAACGGTGAACTAGATGAACTAGGTAAACAAGGTGAGCTTGGTAATGACAGGGAAATAGGTAATCAAGGACAACTAGGTGAATTAGGTAATCATGGTGAGCTAGGTTATCCAGCTGAGTCAGATATTCAAGGTGAACTAGGTAATCAAGGTGAGCTAGATGAACTTGGTAATCAAGGGGAACTAAGTGAGCTAGGTAATCAAGGTCAGCTATGCGAACTAGGTAATTAAGGTGAGCTAGGTGCACTATGTAATCAAGATGAACTAGGTAATCATAATGAGCTAAGTGAACTAGGTAATCATAATGAGCTAGGTGAACTAGGTAATCATAGTCAGCTATGTAAACTAGGTAATCATGAGCTAAGTGAACTAGGTAATCCTAATGAGCTAGGTGAACTAGGTAATCATAGTCAGCTAGGTAAACTAGGTAATCATAGTCAGCTAGGTAAACTGGGTACTCATAGTCAGCTAGGTAAACTAGGTAATCATAGTCAGCTAGGTAAACTAGGTAATCATAGTCAGCTAGGTGAACTAGGTAATCATAGTCAGCTAGGTAAACTGGGTAATCATAGTGAGCTAGGTAATCAAAGTGAGCTAGGTTATCCAGGTGAGCTAGGTTATCCAGGTGAGCTATGTTATCCAGATGAGCTAGGCTATCCAGGTGAGCTATGTTATCCGTGTGAGCTAGGTTATCCAGGTGAGCTAGGTTATCCATGTGAGCTAGGTTATCCAGGTGAGCTAGGTTATCCAGGTGAACTAGGTGATCAAGGTAAGCTAGGTTATCCAAATGAGCTTGGTTGTCCAGATGAAGTAGGTGAGCTTATTTATCCAGATGAGCTAGGTGTACTAGGTAATCAAGGTCAGCTAGGTTATCCAGGTGAGGTATGTGAGCTAGGTTATCCAGGTGAGCGAGGTAGTCTGACGTCTTTTAGACTCATTGATTGCATGATGTTACAATTATTCAGATTGCTACGTTACTGAGTCGACAATACATTCCAGAATATACATATAGTATCAGTGCAGTTTTTTTATCCCACTGCTATTCTTTCCTGTGCGCCTTTCTCAGCGACGTCTTATCGAAAGCTTTTTCATATATGGCCACGGTAGCTCATTTACATCCGCAGACATACTTAACTGTAGTGCAAATCGCGGCTCCTAAGTAATCTCACCACTATGCGGATTCAAGTTTCGATCCACACCTCGTTGGTCCAACTGCTGGGACCTACGAAGAAGTGAGGTGGGGGTTCCTTCATCAGGACATTTATAACGATACTGATGGCATGTATCGCTCTATTGTTATTGTGATGCACCATGTGTGCTAACATTGAGCTGTTATTGTTTTGCAAGTTATAGCGATGTTGGTTTATTTCAAGCTATTGATATGTTGGTTTATCACAATCTATATAGATGTTGGTTTGTTTCAAGCTATGTATATGTTGGTTTACGCAATCTATAGCGATGTTGGTTTATTTCAAGCTATTGAGATGTCGGTTTATTGTAAGCTATAGAGATGTTGGTTTATCGCAATCTATAGAGATGTTGGTTTGTTTCAAGCTATTGAGATGTTGGTTTATTGTAAGCTATAGAGATGTTGGTTTATTGCAAGATATAGCGTTGTCGGTTTATTACAAACTATTGAGATGTCGGTTTTTGAAACACAGACGAAACGTATTAGCATGCACTGAAGGACCATCCAATGTTCGCAGTGTTGATTTATTACATTCATTAGAACAGAGAAATCATATTTTTTTAGAGCTGAATACGTTATGAGGAATGCAGCGTTGGAAAATATCATGGCACCTGGCAAAGTTGCTTGGACAAGGGACATAGGTAGACTGAGAAAAAATACTTGACGGCTTAACGTGATGGCGGGTTGATAGTCCACGATAGAAGTAATAAATTCAATTCGGGACATGACATTGTGTAAATCTCTGACTGTATACACACATTGACATGATATTGTGTAAATCTCTGACTGTATACACACATTGACATGACATACAATGATGATACTGATGAAGATTGTGAAGGAAGTTGGTGATGGGTATATGCAATGAACTTCCTTTGCATTGTGGAAACCAAACATATGGTTAATCACGTTGTGTTATTGGTACACAGACCCGTGGTGGAGCGATGAAATCAACGACTCCAAGATGGAGTACCTGTTATTCCTTCTGGGTGGACTCATGTTCATCAACTTCCTCGTCTTCTGCATCGTATCCCACTTCTACACATACCAAGACCCATCAACCTTCGAGATACCTGAGGAGGCCAACAGTGATATCGATTATCATAATGAAAGTAAGTTTGTTCGTACTCCTTTCCCTCTATCAGAAAACCACACCAGGTCATCAATCAGACATCCATACGAGGCCATCCATCAGTATCCACAACAGGTCATGCATCAGACATCCACACATAGGCATCCATCAGATATCGACTCGAGTTCATCCATCAAACATCTACACCAGGTCATCCATCAAATATCAACACCTGGCCATTCATAAGACACCCACACTTGGTCATCCATCAAACATCCACACCAGGTCATCCATTAAACACCCACACCAGACTTTCTTTCAGACATCACACCGGGTCATCCATAAAAAATTTCAACCAGGTCATACATCAGACATCCACACCAAGTTATCCATCATACGTCCATACCAGGTCATCCATCAGATATCTATATATGGCCACCCATCAGACATCCACATCCACTAGGTCATCCCTCAGACATATACACAAGGTCAACAATCAGACATCCCCACCAGGTCATCTATCATACATTTACACCAGGTTATCCATCAAACACCCATATCAGAATATATGTCAGACATCCACACCAGGCCATCCATCAGACATCACACCGGGTCATCCATAAAATATCCCCACCATGTCATATATCAGACATCCACACCAGGTTATCCATCAGACATCCGCACCAGGTCATCCATCAGACATCTACAGAAGGCCATCAATCAGACATTCACATCCACCAGGTCATCCATCAGACATTTAACCACGTCATCCATCAGACATCCACACCCGGTCATCCATCAGACATCACACCGGGCCACCCATAAAACATCCCTACCAGGTCATCCATGAGACATTCACATCCACCACTCACCCACAAAAGGTTATCCATCAGATACCTACAAGAGATCGTCCATAAAACTCTTACATCAGGCCACCCAACAGACATCACACCGTGCCATCCATAGAACATCCCCACCAGGTCATCCTCGAGGCCATTAAGTCCCCCATCCGGGACGGACAACTTACCTCGAGGCCACTAAGTCCCCCACCCGAGGCGGACACCTTACCTCGAGGCCACTAAGTCCCCCACCCGAGGCGGACACCTTACCTCGAGGCCACTAAGTCCCCGACCCGAGGCGGACACCTTACCTCGAGACCACTAAGTCCCCCTTGTGAATATGGTGGAGATAAACTGCTTGCTTTCCATAAAAGAGACACCATAATAGATAATAACAAGATAAGTAGTGATTGTTTTAAAGACATAAAATGGCAAGTTGTTTGATGGGGGGTCATCGTAGAGTCAATCATCTGTATCAGAGGCTCTTAACGTATGATCGGCTGACCAATGGCTGTCCGCGAGGTTCTCTCAGATGGTCTGCGACGGCTTGAAGAAATGTTATAACATTTTATATTTTTAATCAAACAATAAATAGGAAGATATAAAAATGGAAATGCAGAAACAAAGACAAATACTGTAGAAAGTTACTTTAGGGCGGTTAGATAAATGCTAATTCAATAGAAGCCACCGTGAGAATGTTAGCGGATAGGAGACGTGATCGGATACACAGCAGAACTGTCGCACGTGATCGTGAACTTCTGTAAACGCCACCCCTGAGCTGAATACAAATAGATCCTTCATTTATATAATTAAGTTTTTGAAACCGTTTAAAAAACTTAGTCAGGACTTTGTATTAAAATTTCAGCTATTAACTCCATTACAACATGCTTTTTTAGTGAAATGTATTATCAGCGTTCTCATTAAAGAAAGTCAAATAGTTTAATAGAATATACAACAAATGTTAACACTGGAGAAAGACAGCAATCTAAGCCTCAGAGAGTTTAAATGAATGTAGGAGAGTACGGATTGGCAAGGGTCGGCAAAATTGATTCTGAAGAATAGACATTCGATAAAAAATATGTTGAACATCAGGGAACAGACTTGTCTTCACGCCGTCAGCACGATACAGTATTATTTAAATATTATTTGCACTAAACCGATTATAATAATTTCTTAGATAGTGTAAAGGTGGATATGTAATACAAGTAATTTAGTAGTGCGAGTTGCAGATGTGGAGGATTCATTCAAATCACACGGTAAGAAAAACTCGTTTCATTATGGTTTCTGATTTATTAAAACACTTTACCATTAATATTTTCAATTTTAGACATAGTAAATACACCGATAATTCATTCCTGAATATTTTCATATATGGAATATTTTGGTGATCCACGGCAATACATTATATTTAAAGGGGGTCCACACTATATGAAACAAAATTCTGTCAACAAGTATGGGTGTCCACGGTATATGAAACATAATTCTGTCAAAAAATATGCGTGTCCACGGTATATGAAACATAATTCTGTCAACAAGTATGCGTGTCCACGGTATATGAAACATAATTATGTCAACAAGTATGCCTGTCCACGTATATGAAACATAATGCGGTCAACAAGTATGCCTGTCCACGGTATATGAAACATAATTATGTCAACAAGTATGCGTGTCCACGGTATATGAAACATAATTCTGTCAACAAGTATGCCTGTCCACGGTATATGAAACATAATTATGTCAACAAGTATGCGTGTCCACGGTATATGAAACATAATTATGTCAACAAGTATGCCTGTCCACGGTATATGAAACATAATTATGTCATCAAGTATGCGTGTCCACGGTATATGAAACATAATTATGTCAACAAGTATGCGTGTCCACGGTATATGAAACATAATTCTGTCAACAAGTATGCGTGTCCACGGTATATAAAACATAATTATGTCAACAAGTATGCGTGTCCACGGTATATGAAACATAATGCGGTCAACAAGTATGCGAGCCCACGGTATATGAAACATTATGCGGTCAACAAGTATGCGTGTCCACGGCTTATGAAACATAATACGGTCAACAAGTATGCCTGTCCACGAAATAATTTTGTCTTACATCTACTACTAGGTTGTAATCCGCCATGTTGCAAATTAGAAATAATGTATTGTACAATCAAAGTGTCAGATATAGATATTTCTTATTTATATATGTATGTCTCTATGACCTGCCAATGTGTTTGTTATATAAGTATTTCTCTATTCGTGGATATGTTTCTATTTTCCAAATATGTATCATGCAAATGGTTATTTATTTGTTGAGTGGTATTCTCTAACACACGAGCCTTTCTATTTGTTATGTGAATGTTTCTTTTAAATGGTTGTCATTTGTCTGTGTATTTTTATATTATACGGTATTTCTATATTATACGGAAGTGTCTCAGACATACATCTATTTCACTGTTATTCTACCACTTTATTACAAGTTGATTACATGCATTAAAGCGATGCCATCATATGGACAGGTGCTACGCGTTGAGATATCTAGTAGGCGCTTCTCTGCTAGAGTAAGAAGGCTGGTCGTCGCAGAGGAGAGCGGTTCATACAGAACAGAAACTTCCAATAAGATAATTGAGGTGGAAGCAGTCCCTACAGCTCTGATATGGCTACCTGGAGCCTCTTTAACAGTGGCAGTCATCGGTTCAGACTCCCAATCATTGCTTTGGAAGGTACAGAAGGGCTGGCTATGGCATGAGTGTATGTCTCCTGTAGAGGCATCAACCATGCAAGGGTTTGTGTAGATGCACTGTGCAGGTTATTATGTGTCAAAGGAAGGACTTGTGTTCTGATTTCACAAGCACCAATTATTGATTCACAAGATATAGATAGGAGTGCCATTTTGGAGTCTGTCAATGACCATCTGTTAAATGACGACACCGGCATGAATCAGCTATTCCTATACCGCATATCTTTGATACTAATTTGAGAGGACTGTCCCGCAAGAGAGGGCGGAGCAGAAGTGTGTACCATCAACGAGCTGCAAGAACTATCAGCGTCCACACTTTTCGTCATGTACTGCGAGAGACTGATCACCTATGGGTGTTCCCAGAGTACATTGAAATCAATCTTTACGAACATAACAGAAAAGAACTTAATTACAATATGACTATCATATGTGTATTGTCCATTTTTTATTTCATGTCTTTCTTCTTTAGAACCTATCCCGTTCAAACCTGGCATGGAACCTGAACCTGAGAAAACGAAGATATAAAAATCAAAGATTGCAAGCAGAAGACACGATCAAGGAAGTAAACGATGACTGAAACACATGGAGACGTATCGAGGAAGTGGCCAGAAAAGAGACGTTTAATAAAGTGGATAAAAACTGACCAAGCAAGTTTACCAGTTGGAGATCAGGTGTTCGTCAAGTTACATGGCCACGTCAATGAAGCGTTTCACGATTACAAGCGAATGTGTTGTAGCTGAAGAAGGATTTATCAAAACGCTTAGTTGTGTGTGATGTTGACGCAAAATTAAAATTGAAATTGTTGCCATATGGCAGTTATATGTATATAAATATATTAGGAGAGATGTTGTTGTCATGGTTACCGTGTATATATATATATATATATATTGAATTAAAAATTATTGTTATGATTACGATTGCATATCTCTGTATTCTGAAATCGTTGTGATGCCTACTTGTATACATATAACTTCAGTTAGATTGTTAACATTACTACTGCTGTCTATATGATTGTTGATATATAGTTGTCAGGGCTACCCTTTTATGGCAGAAACGAGAATACTACAACTACGGCACATATTATACGAGACTTCTAACAGCTTTGATTAACCTCGTTGGGCTAGACTATTCCCAAATTGAGGATTGTTCATCCCCTCCCCCCTCCCACAAAGTGAGGGATTGATATGAGATCATGTTTCTGTAATAATTATTACATTAAAAGGGAAACAAAAATAGTTTAAAACATTTACCATCGAGTGGGGAATGAAGTTGTGTAAGAAATAAAAAATGTTAAAATGTATAAAACAAAACAAATTTCTTAACTTGTAAACATTGACAGGAAAAAAGCTAAGGATCGAAGGAGTAAGAAAGTGCAGTTATACTTTGTATAAGAAATCCTACCACGCTGTTGTGAATCTTAAACTATAATAACGGTCATTGTAGTTCCATAACAGCCACTGCCATTGTAGATGAGGTGTTAGACGCATCATTTTACTCTTGGCCCATATTCTTGTATAGTGGAGTGAACAGTTCCCATCTTCACTGCCACGTCTTCGCTATCTGTAAAGTCAGATATATATTTACAATTGAGTTAGTTGGAAAGCGTCGAAAAATAGTCATTGATCTCGGCCGTTTTACAGTGAGAAGCAATATCACTAACCACTGAACTACTTAGCCAAGCATGAATCCTAGATTCAACATTTAAAAAAATAGACACAACTCGTGCTGCATTATAAACTTGGTTTGTTTGGTCATTCTCGTTAAAATCATAGATAGTAGATACATCGAACGAGGAAACAATTAAGAACAGTTACAACAAATAAAATATATCAATGATCATATTATTGGATTGCAGGATTGTATTCTCAGCAACAATGAAGGATATCAGATGAAGAGCATAGAATTACCTATGGATAACATATTTGTCATCATTTTCAGATGGATGGAATCCCGACATCGGTCTGAAATGTTGACATTTGTATAGGTATGAATGTACTGGTTGAGGTCACTATTCTGGCCTACTGATCCTGATAACAACGTGTCACCAGATGAGAACATTAATAAAGCAGATCAAAGACTAAGGCATGATACAATAAACTGTGTCCAAATATTGAATAGGTCATCCCCCCCCCCCTCCCCTCACTACAACCAGGTCGAGTCACATATTCCGCTTTGGCCGTCGCGCTGACCAAGGTGGATTGCAGCCCCAGGCAGCATGCAAGACACAGAAGCGGTCTTGCGTCTCAGGCAGGTGTTCCGCGGGCGGCCATTCCGACGATCATGACTGATGCGGTCCTTATCCACTTCTGATGACCAGTTACAGGTGTAGAAGCTGTCGAGCCAGGACGCTCTAATAGATGAGTAAGATATTACTGAAGCTAAAGAGGCGGTGTCGATCCATGGGTTGAGGACATGATCTCGATCTGTGCTGATCGGGAAGCCCATTGTTAGTGATAAGATTTGACAGTAAACTCCAAGGACACGACATTGATTGCACACGTTGAAGACGTCATGCCACTTGCGGTGTTCTAGGTTCGGAGTCGCACAGTCGGTTTGGAATGACAGAGGATCTATTTATTTTTTTCTCAGACTGGTTTCCTATGAGATCTTAAGTTGTGACCAGACTGTGTGCAGAGTTCATATATGATGCCACAAGGCCGTACTTTTGAGTAATTTCCATATCACTTTGAGATGCAGTCTTCATTCAAAATTCTTGACAAACCCCACACTTCAGCACTTAGAACAGTCAGCTTTGCTACTATACAAAACAATAGAGCGAATACTCGGCAATGCTTCCTAGACAAACGTCTTCGCACGTAATTTGCTTATCTTAATGTGGCTTATCTTAATGTGGCTTATCTTAATGTGGCTTATCTTAATGTGCCTGGCCGCAATTGTCTCTCTACTGGTACATATGCCTGGACTTACGAAGATTCTGGTCTCGCTCAGTGATGGTTTCTATAGATATATGTTTTAAACCACGTGGTCGCTTGTCACAAACGTCTTTAGTTAATATATAGGCCATGTTTAGAAATCTTTAAACTTTGGTCCCCGTTTTACACAGGAAGAACATCGTTACTACTGGCTAAAATGTCTAACCACAAATTATGTATTGAAGTGAAAAACTTAACTATTATCACATATATATTTATATATGTGTAAAACATGTAATTCATATACAAATATATATGTATATATAAGTGCGTGTGTGTGTAAGCGCGCGTGAATTTGTGTGTGTATACATATTTTGATGACAAAGACAATGATAAATCCACTGCGCCAAAGAGAGCATATCGTAAGAGGCAACTGTGTGACATGGCATTACACCGGCCATGAATAAGTGGTTTGTTAAAAGCAGCATAGATGGCGCTTAACAGGCTGTAGATCTACCTTGCTCTACTGTTTGAGTCTATTAAGATGAATTTGCACATCGGTTAACTACCCTCCGCGGCACTTGTTCAGGCGCAGAGGAGTAATAATCTGCTCGAGCCTTGGACGCTAAGCAGGAAGTCCTCCTCCCGGCTACATCCAGCTCACACCAGAGGTGGGACCTGCACAGGGCATCCACTCCTGTATAAGTACAGGTTGACTAAGAATGAGAAATATATATATATATATATATATGTTTATATTTATATTTACACACACAAAAACATGCGTATATAAACTGTTATTTGGACGAGATGCTGTAGTTGTTCAGTTCTAATGAAGAAATCACAACTTACTAGTTACTATAGGACGGTTTCTGACAAAATATTTTTTTAATGATCTAATTACAGTTCTTAACTATTCACAGTTGAATAACAATACATTGAAATCGGAAACAGCTGGAGGTATTTGTTCAATGATTTCTTGCTTTGCTCCATCGTGCCTTCTATGTTGTGATTGTATCAGCTATTATTCTAAGCTGAGCTCACACCACAACACATATATGTATATAATGTTCAATAGTTACAACTGAAATATTAACAATTTGAAAAACATCAGCAGTAAAAATATGCGCTTTGTAAAAAGTTAAAAATGTTCACCAAGGTGATGGCAATATTTGATTTTTTCTTGTGACTTGTATTGTCACGCAAAAGTATTTATAAAAAAGGATTGAGAATTATATTTAGAGCCGTGTCTTTAGTCTATTTTACCGTCATAGCCAAAAAACTACAGAAGCCCACCCATTAGACCGTCATAGCCACAAACTACAGTAGCCCATACCTTTGAACGTCATAGCCACATACTTCAGTAGTCCACACATTACACCGTCATATCCACTTACTACATTAGCCCGCACATTAGAGCGTCATAGCCGCAAACTACAGTAGTCCACACATTACACCGTCATATCCACTTACTACAGTAACCCGCACATTAGAGCGTCATAGCCGCAAACTACAGTAGTCCACACATTACACTGTCATATCTACTTACTACAGTAGCCCACACATTAGAGCGTCATAGCTCCATACTACAATAGCCCAACAATTAGTCCACTAAAGTCTCATTCTAAACTAGCCCCGAAGTTAGTATTATAGCCACATACAATAGTAATGTGCGTATTTGAGATGAGGTCCCAATGAATGTTAACTCACATACGAGCGCATTAATTTATACACATAAAGACGACAGTAAATGATAATAAACCTTGATTTATGTGTAATAGATTTGCATCGTAATTTACTTGTACAATAGCCTTGTATTATTCCTCATGCGAGCCCTTTAATCAGTTTATTTATCGAATTATTTATTCACTGCACCTGAATATTAGACGAATTATTTTCAGAGTTGATTTTCAAACATGTTGGTTATCCGACATTCAAAAAGGTGTTAAACAAGTGTTGGGGAACCTTCTATCCCAAAGTGCTTAACTTAAGTAGTGAATTTTTGGAACACATTACCCCAGGAGGTGATGGAGGCAGACACAGTTAATGTATTTAAGAATAGATTGGATGTGCATAGCTTTCAAAGCAGGGCAATGCGAATGTGACTGGTTACTATATACTCTAATGAGTCTTCTAAACCAGTACAAAAACGTTAAGTTAAGTTAACAACATAATCTCCAAAATAGTATCTACAATGTTATCTGGGTTTTTATCATCACTCAATGACAAAGCTGAATCCATGAATGTTCATTTCTAGCTGCAGTGAATAGAACAATGATAACCCACAGGACTGCCAGCACGGGTACGCGCGACATTGTTACTACTCGTATCATCGTTCAGTGCAATTGTTATCTTTGAACGTGTAGTCAAACATGATAATGATCTGAGACAGAAACGGCAGAGACATTACGGTAAGGTGGGCTGAAACAAATTAGTCGTGTATTAAGCAAGATTGTAATGCGTAAACAGTTTTTAATCAGAACAAAATCACACAATGTACAGCCAACTAACCTTAACTTAAGAAGAACACTATCAGAACCGATCGCTTCTTGGGCGTTTACGAGAAAGAATAGCAGTTAGACTGTTACACTCATGTGTCATTTAGGAAGAAAAAGACTTGACATTTCGACCCAGATTAGTTATGCAAACAAAATAACTTCACCGGATTCAGAAATGAAAAAAAAACACAACACAGTGATGACAAATTATGTAATCACTTTGCAAAGTTTACAAACAATGACCATCAGAGCAATTCTAAGACCAACATAATTTTATCAAAAACCTTTTTATAATTCAATACAGAGGAGTTGTTTTCAGATAAGCACAATCCCTCCTCATAATTTCCCAAGTTACATTAATACATGAAAACATCTTCAAATCTCATGACAGTATAATCACTTCACTGTGCATGTCTTGTTGTTGTTTGAAGATAATCGTGTCGAGCTGTATTAACTCTTGATAACATTACTTTGGTAGAGTGGAGTTGCTTACATCCAGAGGCGTACTTAAGAAGGTGGACAGAGGTACTTCTGGCTATAGTGCAAAGCAGGACTTATCAGTAAGCTCAGCACTACGGGGATTACAGTGTTAATCCCCATGATATTGGCCAGACTGGTGTGACACATGTTTCCAGTGGCACGAAAAAAGACGTGAGGTGGCATCTTGGTTAATATGTTTCACCTACCGGTCATTATTTGTTTACCACCATATATAAAACTGTACTCAAACCTCTTCACTCCTACCACATTATAAACACGCCAATTCGTTGCGCTTTCACATGTCCTTCCACTTGGCTTGCTTCAAAGTATACTCAAATTGCTTCAATATTCATACAACTGCAGTCAAATCACTTCTAGGTTTGCTAAAGTATTGTCAAACGATTTACCATAACATACTCAAACTACTTCTTTATTTAGGAAAATATACTCAAACCACATCACCACGTATACAAATATATTCAAATCATTTAACTATGTATCACATCGTACTCCAGCCACATAACCATGTATCACAGTATAGCCCACCCACATCACTATGTATCACACCCTACTCCAGTCACATCACCATGTACCACATCACTATCTACCCACTTCACCATATATCACATCATACTCCAGCCACACCACTATGTATCAATTCACACTTCAGCCACTCCACCATGTATCAATTCACACTCCAGCCACTTCCCTATGTATCACATCATACTACAGCCACACCACCATGTATCACATCAAACTACAGCAATATCACCATGTTTCACATCAAACTTCAGCCACATCGGCATGTATCACATCGCACTCCAGCCACATCATCATGTATCACATCATGCGCTAACCACATCACCATGTATTACATCACACCCCACTAAAATTACAATGTATCACATCATACTCCAGTACATCACCATGCATCACTTCATAGCCTAGCCACATCACCATGCAGCACATCATACTCCAGTACATCACCATGCATCACTTCATAGCCTAGCCCCATCACCATGCAGCACATCATACTCCACCCACATCACCATGTATCACATCATAGTCCAGTACATCACCATGTATCACTTCATAGCCTAGCCACATTTATGCATCACATCATACTCCACCCACATCACCATGTATCACTTCATACTCTAGTACATCACCATGTATCACTTCATAGCTCAGCCTCATCACCATGTATCACATCAAAGCCCACACCCATCCCCATGTATCACACCATACTCCACCTACATCACCATGCATCACATCATACTCCACCTACATCACCATGTATAACATCATGCTCTATATACATCACCATGTATCACTTCATAGCTCAGCCTCATCACCATGTATCACATCAAAGCCCACCCCAATCCCCATGTATCACATCATACTCCACCTACATCACCATGCATCACATCATACTCCACCTACATCACCATGTATAACATCATACTCCACGTACATCACCACGTATCACTTCATACTCCACGTACATCGCTATGTATCACATCAAAGCCCAGCCACATTACCGTGTATCACATCACAGCTCACTCACATCACTATGTATCACTTCATAATCTATCTACATCACCATGTTTCACTTCATACTCTACCTACATCACCAAGTATCACTTCATACTCCACCTACATCACCATGTATCACTTAATACTCCACCTACATCACCATGTATCACTTTATTCTCCACCTACATCACCATGTTTCACTTCATACTCTACCTACATCACCATGTATTACTCCATACTCCACCTATATCACCATGTATCACTTCATACTCAAACCACTTTACTGTTTATTAAATTAAAGTGATTAGACCTTTCTATAAAAAATATGTATCATCACCCTAAAGTCAGTGAAAGACATAAATAATACATCAAATCACTTCTCCAGTTTTCTGTATAAATCGACCTTTTAATCTGATTAGCGATAATAGTCTTTTTCATTTTCTTGTTTCGGGTACATTCCTAAGACGAAGAACGTTTGGTATAACTGTCTATAGAACATATCACTTTCCATATCATTATTCCATATACATTCACCCTGCTTTATGAGAAATCCCAAGTAACAATTTATTTCCACTTCTGAGTAAACTATTATTGGATAAGTTTGACTGCTAGATTATGTCAGTCTTATATTGCAAATCCCAGCTGTTGACATATCTCCTAATGTGGGGGTAGTGAACGTCATGTTGCAAGCATCAAGCAAAGATAGCTTTACAGCTACCGCCAGAATTGCCAAGGGCAGAGCTCAGACCTTATTTTTCTGGGTCAGGCAAATGTCAACATGAAAACTGGATACCCGGGACATGTACATTCTACAGGTCTACCAAATAAAAATGGTCATCCATAAACTTGTCACAAATATATAAATATACAGCTTCAAAAGACAATTCGGAGAAGACACAGGAAGTTCTATAATAATGGCCGACCAGATATTTGTAGAACAAAAGGAACAGTTTTGCCTAGCTGGCAGCAGACGCTAATCTGATGGAATACATCATTTCCGCAATCCGGTATTCTAGTACGTTGCAAACTTTTCAATCCACTACTTTTCAGTCTTCTCTTGGAGCTGAAGTTTCCCGACCGGTCCAGCGCGAAGGTTTATCTGTTGAAAGCCCTTGCTAGTGTAACATTCAGACTATATCATCTGTTCTACCCTGGAGACATACTCACATCCTGTAAAACAAAACATTCTTCTGCGAGAGGACTGAGGGAGTCGCTGATGAGAGTTCATTTGAATTAAAATAAATGAAACGTAATCAGTTATATCGTGTTTTGTATTGGTTAGAGAAAGTAGTTATATTTCTACCATACATTGTCAAGCTATATGCAAGGCGTGTTCAAATGAAACCGGACTAAACTGCAACAAGTAAACATACGTACGATGTGCATGATGACGTCGCGTTTAGTGTAAATAGCATATACCAACCGTCAAGTTTTCAAAATTTCATTATCCACCGACTCATTGTTTCCTCAGCAGACCATTGAAAACATGGCGGGTGTGATAACAATCCGTCCAGAATTGATCATCAAGCGTTGACTCGATTTTTAACAGCTGAATGATGTCGAACAGATGAAATTCATCGCAGTGTATGGTGACAAAAGTGTGTCGAAGACAAGAGTGGAAAACTGGACAACGATGTTCAGAGAAGGACGTGAGTTAACCAACAATATGCGCCTGACTTGGTCTCAGACGTGAGTGAACGCAACAAAATGATCTCGACTTGGTCTCGGACGTGAGTTAACGCAACAATGTGCGCCTGACTTGGTCTCGGATGTGAGTGAACGCAACAATATGATCTTGACTTGGTCTCGGACCTGAGTTAACGCAACAATATGCGCCTGACTTGGTCTCGGACGTGAGTAAACGCAACAATATGAGCTTGACTTGGTCTCAGACGTGAGTTAATGCAACAATATGCGCTTGACTGGGTCTCGGACGTGAGTTAACGCAACAATATGCGCCTGACTCCGCTGGATGGGACACATTCGGAGGATGGAAGATGGCAGAATACCTAAATATCTTCTCTATGGGTAATTACAGTAGGGGAAAAGGTCTCGAGGCGGGCCACTACTTCGGTACAAGGATGTATGCAAGCGGGATATTAATGATGCAGGCATCGATTAACGCGGGATATGAATGATGCAGGCATCGATTTGGAATCCTGGGAACAGAACGCTACGAATCGTGTTACATGGAGAGGCATGATTAAGCATGGAATACAGACAAAGGAGATACTGATTGCTGATAGGCTAAAGACTCAGAGTTTGAGAAGACACGCCACACCATGCGATGCCGCAAACGGTCTTAGTTTTTCTTGCACACACTGTGGAAGATGCTTCTCTGCCCGGATTGGTCTTACGAGTCACATTCGTTACCGTCATGGACTGTAGTTGCATTCCTTTTCAAAGCACAATTACTATCGTCTGACAAGACTGAAAGAGTTAATGATGGTAATTATGAGCCTGACGTGGTCTCGGATAATCTTTCGATAACTCACGTCCTTCTTTAAACATCATTGTCCAGTTCTTCACTTGAAAAGACTCAAGAGGTTAGTCTCCACATCATGTCTGCCTACATAGCCTGAACCACCATAGCCTGAACCACCATAGCATGAACCACCATAGCATGAACCACCATAGCCTGAACCACCATATCATTAACCACGATAACATGAACCACCATAGCCTGAACCACCAAATCATAAACCACTATATCATGAACCACCATAGCATGAACCACTATAGTCTGAACCACCATAGCATGACCCACAATAGCAAGAACAACCATAGCATGAACCACTATAGCATGAACCACTATAGTCTGAACCACCATAGCATGAACCACCATAGCAAGAACAACCATAGCATGAACCACTATAGCATGAACCACTATAGCATGAACCACCATAATATAAACTACCATAGCTTGAACCACCATAGCCTGAACCACCATAGCATGAACCACCATAGCAAGAACAACCATAGCATGAACCACTATAGCATGAACCACCATAGCATGAACCACCATAATATTAACTACCATAGCTTGAACCACCATAGCATGAACCACTATAGCATGAACCACCATAGCATGAACTTACATTGTGCTTTACCGCCTTAAACCATTAAGGAGTCTTTTACATGAATCACTCTGTTTCATGTATTTCCTAAATTGGTGTTCATGTGTTTCTGTTGTGGTTTTTGTTGATTCTTCATTGCACAGGATTTTTTTAATACAGAATTATAATCTGCTTTTTCAATGTACATTTCCAGAGAGGACTCGATATCTGTGCATTTTGGTTCGAAACACCCGGTTTCAGCACACCCTTTCTGTGCAATGGGTTTGCCTTCTATTTGCAATCCCTAAGCTGTTAGCGATACTGCTTGTGTCGGGCTTGTTTCCGGGGCTACCACTTGAAGGCGGAATACAGTCTTGGTCAGCAATGGTTTGCTGACCTTAACTCAAGCAGCGAGCAACAAGTCATTGACTGATGTCAACTCATTATCTGCTGTATCATCAGCACAAAATCTAGATTCAGTTTCCCTGTTACGTCCTCCTTCTGTAAGACCCTGTTACACCCCCCTTCTGTAAGACCCTGTTACACCCCCCTTCTGTAAGACCCTCTTACACCCCCCTTCTGTGAGACCCTGTTACACCCTCCTTCTATAAGACCCTGTTACACCCCCCTTCTGTAAGACCCTGTTACACCCCCCTTCTGTAAGACCCTGTTACACCCCCCTTCTATAAGACCCTGTTACACCCTCCTTCTATAAGACCCTGTTACACCCTTCTTCTGTAAGACCATGTTACACCCTCCCTCTGTAAGACCCTGTTACACCCTCCTTCTGTAAGACCCTGTTACACCTTCCTTCTATAAGACCCTGTTACACCTTCTTTCTGTAAGACCCTGTTACACCCTCCTTCTGTAAGACCCTGTTACACCTTCCTTCTATAAGATCCTGTTACACCCTGCTTCTATAAGACCCTGTTACACCCTCCTTCTGTAAGACCCTGTTACACCCTCCTTCTGGAAGACCATGTTACACCCTCCTTCTGTAAGATCCTGTTACACCCTGCTTCTATAAGACCCTGTTACACCTTCCTTCTGTAAGACCCTGTTACACCCTCCTTCTGTAAGACCCTGTTACACCCTCCTTCTGTAAGACCATGTTACACCCTCCTTCTGTAAGACCCTGTTACACCTTCCTTCTGTAAGACCCTGTTACACCCTCCTTCTATAAGACCCTGTTACACACTCCTTCTATAAGACCCTGTTACACCTTCCTTCTGTAAGACCCTGTTACACCCTCCTTCTGTAAGACCCTGTTACACCCTCCTTCTGTAAGACCCTGTTACACCCTCCTTCTATAAGACCCTGTTACACCCTGCTTCTGTAAGACCATGTTACACTCTCCTTCTGTAAGATTATGTTACACCTTCCTTCTGTAAGAGCCTGTTACACCCTCCTTCTGTAAGACCCTGTTACACCTTCTTTCTCTAAGATCCTGTTACACCCTCCTTCTGTAAGACCCTGTTACACCTTCTTTCTGTAAGACCCTGTTACACCTTCCTTCTTTAAGACCCTGTTACACCCTCCTTCTGTAAGACTCTGTTACACCTTCCTTCTGTAAGACCCTGTTACACCCTCCTTCTGTAAGACTCTGTTACACCTTACTTCTGTAAGACCCTGTTACACCCTCCTTCTGTAAGACCCTGTTACACCTTCTTTCTGTAAGACCCTGTTACACCCTCCTTCTGTAAGACCCTGTTACACCCTCCTTCTGTAAGACCCTGTTACACCTTCCTTCTGTAAGACCCTGTTACACCCTCCTTCTGTAAGACCCTGTTACACCTTCCTTCTGTAAGACCCGCTTGCGCTCTATAGCGTGTTAAATCTTGACATTCAATGAAGCAAAATAAGCAGTGACACATAGGCTCAGGCAAAACATAACTATGTCTGTATTCAATAATAATATCAACGAAAATAAGCGATGAACCGTTTTCGCACTAGTTTCTGTACTCCAGGAAGCAGAAATAATTCACAATTTTTTTTTCATGGTATGGCAGATGTGGTATTATATAATTTATTTTTAATCCTGCTGGCTTTTCCGCAATTGGTAATAAAGGTAAGTGGTCTCAAACACACACCAGAATTAAGACAGGCTGGTCTTGCAGTTTGCGATCCTGTTTATCAGTTTTATAAATTCCATTTCTGTCGGGATAAATATCAAATACACGTGAATATTATCTAGTCGAAGGAAAGAAGGTTGTTTTATTTTATTTTAGTAAGGAGCTTTTGTGTTTTCAAAATTCTCGGAGTTTTTGTTTTATTTAATTAACCGAGTTACTGATGGGTTTACAAAAGCTTTTTTTTTTTTTTTTTAAAGTTTGTCTTATTTATCTATTCCCCAAGGCGTTTTGCGTTACACTGTGGTTTTTATTTTGCGCCTTTCGGCCCAGTGCATCCGACTTCAGCATGTATTTTATGTAATTGTCTGCTTTCTCCTGCATTTTCTAAGGGTTTGCTTTCCGGGGTAACGGCCGGTGCTGTGATGGGGATCGAACCCAGCACCTTCTTGTTGTGAGCCGTGTCACTTAACCACTAGCCCACGCTGTCCCTTTTACAAATGTATGACATCTCAAACATTCAAGCATGGTACGGACACAGTTAAAGAGAGTTGTGCATGGAGCTAGCAACCTCGTTATGTAAATCCTTCGCTACCGAACAGTCGCCGCAAAATTTCGGATACATGTTTTATGTTTAATGAATCCTTATACTTTACCTGAAGCAAAAAGGCAAATCTATCGATCATTAAAGTGTTATTACGTAAGATATTTCAGGAGCTGCCAACTTACTAGAAACGTATTCTTGGACAGCCAAAATTAACGAAATAAAAAGGAAATTTCAACTCAGCTGGGGAAAGTTCAAGCTAAGGTCACAGGCGGGTCTTCATTGGCGAAGCAGAGTTTCGACTAAGAACATGAGAGATAGAGGAATATAATCGTTACTGTGAGTTGGAGACTGTTGTCCAAATGTGGGTAATGAAGGTTTAGTCCAAACCATTCCTATTAACAAGTGTATCAAAGATGGGGGTAGTGGCAGTAAGCGACACGATATTTTAACGATATAATTGGCACTGGGAGATTAACAAGGCGATGATAAATCAGGGCAGTCAATAGAAGAAAGCAGAGGAACTTGATAAGATGGGCGAGGAAGAGACTGTGGTACCACAGGACCACCCCCCCCCCCCCAATTTGCTTGGAGACGAGCTAAAAGTCCAAGAGAACAGAGAGACAAAACAGAGAGAACGCAGAGATGGCGGGAGGTTAACAAATGCGAGTTGCATAAACATTGCAGTATTGTAAAATGGCAGGTACGGCGAGCTAACCCCAGTGACACGAACGAGAAATCTGATCACTTCGAGGGACAAAGTCGAGGTTGAAAACAAACTGAGGTTATAAGCTCGGTAACAGAGAGAATATCACAAACTTCAGTTATTCATGATCTGCTGGGGTAGAGAAATAACTAAATGTACAACCGATTCAGATCAGGCAGACCATAATTAGCTCAGATGGAACGCTGGCTGTAACTTGAATCATCATGGAGTAAACACATCCCCCCCACCCCCTAGCTTCTGAGGGCGCACAAACCTAGCATAGGTACATACAGACGCACACATGCATCCAAGCACTGGTTTATGCGTCCTGATATCGCCCAATGGACTACGGTCTGGGGTGGAATATGGCGCGCCTCTGACAGTAAAAACTAGTGCGGCAAACATCTAAGCAAATAAAAAAATAAAAAAACACACAAACTTTGTAAAACGCAATTGTTGCACGGCCGACGACCGCCAGCGATCAACTTCATCGCCAAATGCTGGAGGTTACCATTGGACATTAAGGCAGATAGTTACAGTAGAACAAGATTTGTACAGATTGAGTCAAAGTGAAATGTGTGTATAATATGAAGTATAGGAATAAGACCGACATGGGTAATTATATTCAGAGCCACATCAAACGCATGCTTATAAACTTTATGTTACAAATATTAAGTTATATTTAGTTTAGTTTAGTTTAGTTTAGTTTAGTTTTAAGCATGTTGTAAATGAATAGTCTCGTAATACATGAACTATCTTTGTCTGTATCATTCACATCTTTTAGTGTTTTTTTTTTGTTTTTGTTTTTTTGCGTTCGCCTTATTTCTCTAATCCCCAAGGCGGTGTGCATTGCACTGCGTTTTTATTTTGCGCCTGTCGGCCCAGTGCATCCGACTTCAGCATGCATTTTATGTAAGGGTCTGCTTCCTCCTGCATTTTCTAAGGGTTTGCTTCCCCGGGGTAACGGCCGGTGCTGAGATGGGGATCGAACCCAGCACCTTATGGTTGTGAGCTGTGTCACATAACCACTAGGCCACGCCGTCCCCTCTTTTAGTGTTTTGTTTCTATGTTCTTGTTGTGAGTAAAAGAATAGAAAGAGGGCTAGCATAGCTTCGCCGCAGCTGTGACAGCGAATAAGTCACCACAATTCTAGAAGTGGCAGGTGCTTTACTGTTTAAAAAAATATACATATGGGCTAGACATAATATACACATTAGTAAGCATAGTTGGACACCTAATGCGACGTTCTGGTTGCCTTAAGCATTTATC
This sequence comes from Ariolimax columbianus, assembly GCA_036924085.1. Classification (NCBI taxonomy): domain Eukaryota; kingdom Metazoa; phylum Mollusca; class Gastropoda; order Stylommatophora; family Arionidae; genus Ariolimax; species Ariolimax columbianus. Next base: position 93,061,730 of record JAVGWX010000006.1, on the reverse strand, counting down.
GTCATTTCGTCACTCAGCAATGAGATAGAGAGATGACTTGAGTACAGCCCTAGGTCCAACATGGTGACGTTGGGAAATGACCGAGCATGGCTGTCTTTTATCATACACACATTCTGTATGTTTAAATATCAGGAATACAAAGATGATATTATACAAGAGTTTGACCTGAGAGAACTGAACAGTTTGACCTGAGAGAACTGATCAGGATGATGTCAAATCAGCAAACAGCAGAACGAAATGTCATCTACAATCGCCATCATCTGCTTTAAAAGGACTAAGCACATGATTGCCCATATGAAGTACAGGGTTGCTAGTGATGATAATAATTAATTGATCATTACATTAAGGATATATTTCTATGCACATATGTTTGGCTATCAACATTCACTAACATTACATGTGCGCAGTTATTGCGTAGCTAATTGACCTACAAATATAATTCTAACGTAGGTGCTTGACTCTAGGACACCAAGAATGCGCAACAGGTGCTAAACTATTGATGAGGAAAAGTTCTTTATGTCAAACAAATGTATAAGGTCTTCTGTTAACGATGTTCCATAAAGAGGTCCGGTTCCCGCCTAACAATTCATAAACGAGTTATGTTATCGGTTTGGTCTAGGATATGAAAGTATTTACTATCGCGTGCACATCCCAGAATAATTGCAGTCACTTTCATTTGGGAAGATCAATCTTAACTGAAAGACTTCTCATCCGATGATCAGAGGATGTCACGGGTCTACCATCAGCATACTCAATTCATGTGACTCACGTATATCTACCATGACATGCAGAACGTATTTGATTATCTATCTCCGTGTAAACATATAGACCAATATGTAACCGTTTGATGTGATAATGAAAGGAGAGTTCACTAACAACACGACACTTCTATAGTTTGCCTAGTATTCAGCAACATGTACACACACGTATAACCCCAAATAACCCAGTCTTGCGTCACAGTAGTTCATCTCACTGGGCATTCATAATCGTTTATCTAATCAATAATCATCACGAGTAGGTGTACTTGTATGTTCTTTCTAGTACCGATCCAAAACGTCGCTTTGTATGAAAGCCCTGAAGCAAAGGAACACTATTTTAGATAATTCATGAAGTGGTTGCATGCACGTAAAAAATCTCACTTGATAAATACTTAAAGAGGTAACAATTACATGCTCAATCGTATATTTATATTTCATCAAATTCGTCGGGCCCGCATAATTCATAGGTGTGTTAGAACACGACATTGTATATATTAATAACGTATGTAGACGCACAGTGCTTCTTCGCCGTGATCGAGCTAACCTAGTGTTATGTGTCGGCGTTCAGTTGTAGGATACAGGATCTACATGTGTTAAGGCCTGTCCCAATGGGCATGCAGTGTTGGCGTTGAATAGTATTATATAGAGTTCAGTGGTTGTTGTTATTTGTGGTAATGGATTATTGTTTTAACTAAGATGGGGTAATGGCTTATTGATATTAACTAAGATGTGGTAATGGATTATTGTTATTAACTAAGATGTGGTAATATATTATTGTTATTAATTAAAATGTGGTAATGGCTTATTAATAACTAAGATGTGGTAATGGATTATTGTTATCAACTAAGATGTGGTAATGGATTATTGTTATTAACTAAGATGTGGTAATGCGTATTGATATTAACTAAGATGTGGTAATGGATTATTATTATTAACTAAGATGTGTACACGTGTGTCCTCATGTGCTGCTTAGCCTTTTGAATACGCATTTGACTCTTTTTTTATATTTATCTTCTCCAGGTGTACGTTTTTTGTGGTATTTGATCTTTAATTACAAATAATTATGTCAGGTGATATTCAGGCCTAGGTTATCAAACAAGGGATTGTTAGGTATTCAGGCCTAGGTTATCAAACAAATGATTGTTAGGTATTCAGGTCTAGGTTGTCAAACAAATGATTGTTAGGTATTCAGGCCTAAGTTATCAAACAAGTGATTGTTAGGTATTCAGGCCCAGGTTATCAAACAAATGATTGTTAGGTATTCATGCTGAGGTTATCAAATAAATGATTGTTAGGGTTTCCGCTTTTGCTTGTCTTGTAATGTTTGTACTATTTCGACTTGTTCATTTATTTATCATCATCATCCTGTGATATGTTATTTCCAGGATCTAGTCTCCGTCACGGTAGCTCTTTGTGTATTTGGGTTTAGAGTGAGTTGGTCCGCGTCTCCGTCACGGCATCTCTTTGTGCATTTGGGTTTAGAGTGAGTTGGCCCATGACAGCTCTTTGTGCATTTTGGTTTAGAGTGAGTCGGCCCGCGTCTCCGTCACGGCAGCCTAAGGGCATTTTGGTTTAGAGTGAGTTAGCCCACGGCAGCTCTTTGTGCATTTTGGTTTAGAGTGAGTTGGCCCGCGTCTCCGTCACTGCATCTCTTTGTGTATTTGGGTTTAGAGTGAGTTGGCCTACGGCAGCTCTTTGTGTATTTTGGTTTAGAGTGAGTTGGCCTACGGCAGCTCTTTGTGCATTTTCGTTTAGAGTGAGTTGACCCGCGTCTCCGTCACGGCAGCTCGTTGTGCATTTCTGTTTAGAGTGAGTTGACCCGCGTCTCCGTCACGGCAGCTCTTTGTTCACATTTGTATAAGATCCCCCCAAAGGAACAATATCTACATGCCAGGGAAATCAGCGCCTTACCTCTCAGCACATAATTACTTATCTTATTATCGTCATAAGCGTACGTGCGTTTCGTTCTATTATCGCCGATAGTTTTCTTACTCTATACAGCTCTTTAGCTGTGCTGTTTCAAAACACAATCCGTGTATACTGCTGTATAATGTTAACCCTGTAAAAGAGTGTAGGGCAATTACAATCTTCCAAGTATGTCGTCAATGAAACTAAAGAGGGTTGATCATGGGACTAGAAATATCATCATGCAGAACAACTGCTTTGATGCTGTCACATGCTTCCTCTGATGTAAGCTTCTGATAAAAGTGTCGGTTGTTGGGCTGGTTATGTGATTCACTTGCAGGAAATATGTGAATGTCATATCCGGTTATTATTCGTCTAGTATAACACTGATCTGATAATATCAAAGCAGTGACCTGTGTCAAATACGGTGTCAATCGGTGAATTGTAGAATGTGTCGCTATTAGCCTTTATCTAAATATCAATGTGGCTAAACTATTGTATTGTTAATCAGTTGCATATTGGTCAGAATGTACTTTCTATTGTGTATTGTCTAACATGGTTTACTATTAGCGGCATGTCTCTTTGACAGGGTGTTCCATTAACCGAGTATCGACGAAGTGGTGTTCTTTTGACCTGGTGTCTGAATAACATTGTGTTCAGTTGAAAGCGTATCTGCATCACATGATGTTTCATTAACAAAGTGCCTGTATGACACGTTTCCATTAGACCAGTACGTGTAGGACAGGATGTCTAATTGAGCTTGTATTTATTTGACAGTTTGCTTGTTTGACCGGATGGCTATTTGATTAGATGTTTCGTTGGCCCAGTGTCTGTATGATACAGTGCCCCATTGACCGAAAGCTGTTTTTACAGTGTGGTCTATTGACCACACGTGTGTCTGACAAGGTATCTCACCCTTTATACGTCTGTTTGACTTAGTATTTGTTCGACCTGGCGATTTTGTTTCCGCTGCTCGTTTGACCGGATGTTCAACTGTATGGCATGGACAATCCACATCCATATTGACTCTCTGGAAGCAGCCCTTGGTCTATGTGATGCGATGCACTGTTGACATGTTTGCAGCGGCTTGCGTTAACTTTGGTCTTGCAATCTCTAGTAGCATGACCGAAGTGATGTACCAAGCAGCCTCAAGAATTGAGTAAAGTGAGCCACATATCAATGGTCAGAAACTAAAGTCGGTAAAACGCTTTGCACACCTTGGCAGCACACTCCACAGAGCCGTTCATATTGATAAGGAAGTAAACTCGAGAATAGCCGATTTTCATCTGGGCTGCCTAAGGAAACTGTTGAACATAAAATGTCAAGACAGGATTACAGATGCAGATGTTATTTTGCGGGCTGGCATGACAAGCATCCACACAATTGTGTGTACATCGCACCTCAAATGGACTGGCATGTTGTCCGCATGTCAGATGAGCGGCATCCAAAGAAAATATTTTATGGCGAGCTTGAGTGAGTCAAGCGAGCTCACGATGGCCTGATACAACGTTACAAAGACACTCTGAAAGCCTCACTGAAGAACTGCCACGTTAACACTGATGGTTGGGAGAAAATTGCTGCTGACCACTCTGCCTGACGTAGTAATATCTCCTCTGACACGGCACCTATGAAGCAGACAAGAATCACGGAAGCTGCACGAAACGAGCGACACGAAAGGCAAGACAAAAGTTGCCTCAGCCTGAAGGTCAGACGATGCTTCTCTGCTCCCATTGTGACAGACACTTTCAAGCACGGATTGGTTTGGTCAGGCATCTACAAACCCACTCCAGGATTGACAATTGACAATGTCGTTCTCTTCTACAAAAAACAAAACATTGGCATGGTGTTCCATTAAGAGGTTCACTGAATGGCATGGTGTTCCATTAAGAGGTTGACTGTGTGGCATGGTGTTCTATTGACAGGTTGACTGTTTAGCATGATGTTTCATTGACAGGTTGAAAGTGGGACATGGTGTTCAGTTGACAGGTTAAGTGTATGACACTGTGTTCCATTGACATGTTGCCTGTACAACATGGTGTTCAGTTCACAAAATGACTGAATAGCATGGCCTTCAGTTGACATATTGATCGAATAGCATGGTGTTCAGTTGATAGATTGACTTATGACATGGGCTCAGTTGACAGATTAACTCATGACATGTGTTCAGTTGACAGATTGACTTATGACATGGGTTCAGTTGATAGATTGACTTATGACATGGGTTCAGTTGACAGATTGCATGTGTGACCTGGATCCAGTTTACAGGATGACTGTTGGCCCTGCGGTTTAGCTGACTGTATGATATGGTGTTTAGTTGACAGGGTGGCTGCATGACATCATGTTCAGTTGACAGATTGACTGTATGACATGGCCTTTAGTTGACAGATTGGCTGAATAGCATAAGGTTCAGTTGACAGATTGACTGTATGCCATGGTGTTCAGTCGATAGAGTGACTGCATGACATGGTATTTAGCTGATAGATTAACTGTATGTCATGGATTCAGTTGACAGATTGACTATATTTCATTGATTCAGTTGACAGATTAACTGTATGAAATGGATTCAGTTGACATATTTACTGTATGACATGGGTTCAATTGACAGAGTGACAGTATGGCATGGGGTTTAGTTGATAAGGTGACTGTATGCCATTATTTTCCATTGACAGGATGATCGTGTTGCATGGTGTTCCAGTGAAAGAGTGACTGTTGGTATTCAGATGACCGAGTGTAAATTGGGGATGGTATTTTCCATTTACGGGAATTATGTTTCACAATGTGTTTGATTGATCGAGTGAGTCATGGAAAGACGCAATACTGGTACCAGTACCAAAAACAGGAAAGGACAAAACAGATCCAAATGGATACAGGCTCTTAAGCCTACTGAGCTGTCGGCAAGCTGATGGAATGGATGATAAACACCAGACTGATGTGGCATCTGGAAAAAAAACGAATACTAATTCCACAGCAAGCCGGCTTTAGACAGCACAGATTCACTGAGGACCAGGCCATCCTCATAGCCCAGGAGATAGAAGATGCCTACCAGGCACAGAAACATACAGTAGCTGTTTGGGTGGATCTGGAAAAGGCATTTGACAAAGTCTGGAAAGATGGACTTAGAGTCAAGCTAAGAAGAAGTGATGTTTGTGGGAAAATGTACAAGTGGATCAACCACTACCTCAAACAAAGAAGGCCAGAGTCCAAGTACAAGGGCAGATGAGCAAAAAGGTGACACTCGAGCAGGGAGTACCCCAAGGGGGAGTACTGTCACCCACACTCTTCCTAGTATATATAAACGATATTACAGAGAATATACCAAGAAGAGTCCATAGCTCAATGTTTGCAGACGATCTGGCTATGTGGACCTCTGAAAAGAATCTCACCATAGCAAGAAATCGGATGCAGACGGCCCTAACATCGCTGGAAGAGTGGGCGAACTCATGGCTGGTAAAAATAAACGAGGAGAAAACCACATGCACAATATTCTCGCTTTCTTTAAAACCCCAAAGATCTGGGGTAGTTGTCTCGCTGCGGCGACTCAATTTCAACCAGTGTTCGTAAAGCGATCTCAGTCCCGCCAGGCGGAGCGATAGCGCGGGCTTGCGGAAAACGCTCGCCTGCCTTTCCCCGTAGTGCGAATTGGGTGCGGTTTGTGGTAGTGGCTCCTCCACCGAGGTGCGCTAGTCTGGTCTGTATCAGGAAACGTGGTCCGTCCGTGGTGATTTATCTAAGGCTTATAGCAGAGCTCGACAGTACGTCTCGCTGGTGGTCCGACTCTCGCAAAGAGCTTGTGACCGGCAAATGGAAAGCAGGAATCGTTGCCTCGAGGCCCTGCGTTCTCCCTACGGAGAAGAAGGGCAGGCCAAATTGTGTCTCTAGTCCCAGTGAAATTCGTCGCCGAGGTCGTTGGGATCCGTTCTGCACAGAGCGCTGCCATCCCTCCTCGAGCGAGCCCGGTCAGTCGGTCGTCTGGTGCGTGTGGGAGGCCCCTGTCAGGCGGTCCTAGGTCGACGGAGTGAGGGACGGGTGGAACAAACCGTCCGTCCCGTCAGTCGGTCCCTGCGGCCGTCGTCCCAGCGAGGCTTTTTACACACCCTTCCTCCGCCGACCGGTGTGTGCTGTACGTACGTCTCCGACAGATATCTGGTTGATCCTGCCAGTAGTCATATGCTTGTCTCAAAGATTAAGCCATGCATGTCTAAGTTCACACTGTCTCACGGTGAAACCGCGAATGGCTCATTAAATCAGTCGAGGTTCCTTAGATGACACGATCCTACTTGGATAACTGTGGCAATTCTAGAGCTAATACATGCTTACCAAGCTCCGACCCTCGCGGAAAGAGCGCTTTTATTAGTTCAAAACCAATCGTCGTTTCCCCTCGCGGGGTTGCGGCGTCCCCACTGGTGACTCTGGATAACTTTGTGCTGATCGCATGGCCTCATGTGCCGGCGACGCATCTTTCAAATGTCTGCCCTATCAAATGTCGATGGTACGTGACATGCCTACCATGTTTGTAACGGGTAACGGGGAATCAGGGTTCGATTCCGGAGAGGGAGCATGAGAAACGGCTACCACATCCAAGGAAGGCAGCAGGCGCGCAACTTACCCACTCCCGGCACGGGGAGGTAGTGACGAAAAATAACAATACGGGACACTTTCGAGGCCCCGTAATTGGAATGAGTACACTTTAAACCCTTTAACGAGGATCTATTGGAGGGCAAGTCTGGTGCCAGCAGCCGCGGTAATTCCAGCTCCAATAGCGTATATTAAAGTTGTTGCAGTTAAAAAGCTCGTAGTTGGATCTCAGGCGCAGGCGGGCGGTCCGGCTCGCGCCGGTTCACTGCCCGTTGTCTCCTGCCCTACCGTCTGCCGGCTCTCTCCCACGGGTGCTCTTCGCTGAGCGTCCTGGGTGGCCGGCGCGTTTACTTTGAAAAAATTAGAGTGTTCAAAGCAGGCCTCGGCTGCCTGAATAATGGTGCATGGAATAATGGAATAGGACCTCGGTTCTATTTTGTTGGTTTTCGGAACTGGAGGTAATGATTAACAGGGACAAACGGGGGCATTCGTATTGCGGCGTTAGAGGTGAAATTCTTGGATCGCCGCAAGACGAGCTACTGCGAAAGCATTTGTCAAGAATGTTTTCATTAATCAAGAACGAAAGTCAGAGGCGCGAAGACGATCAGATACCGTCGTAGTTCTGACCATAAACGATGCCGACTAGCGATCCGCAGGAGTTGCTTCGATGACTCTGCGGGCAGCTTCCGGGAAACCAAAGTGTTTGGGTTCCGGGGGAAGTATGGTTGCAAAGCTGAAACTTAAAGGAATTGACGGAAGGGCACCACCAGGAGTGGAGCCTGCGGCTTAATTTGACTCAACACGGCCAACACTGAAATGATTGACATGCCGAGACCACTCATCTGGAGTTTAATATGGAACTGGTGCTGGATTTAGACCCCCAGAAATCTGGGGTTATGTCCTATGTGGCTCGGTTTTGTCTGCATCCAGTGTTTGATAAAGGAATTGACGGAAGAGCACTATCAGGAGTGGAGCCTGAGACCTAAGTTAACTTACCACGCCAATACTGCAGAATGACTATCAAAAAGTACACCTTAGTGGGGTCTAATAGAGAACATGTGCTGCAATTAGACCCTCGAAAATCTTTGGGCTACCCTTTAAGAAACTTGATTATCTCGCTAAGGGAATTGACGGAAGGGCACCACCAGGTGTGGAACCTGCGGTTTAATTTGATTGAACACGCCAATACTGTAGAACAACTGACAAATTGAGAGCACTGCCGTTTGGGTCTAATAATGAACGTACGCTGGTATTAGACTCACGGACGACAAGTCAGCTCAAATAAAAGAACGCTACGGAAATCGTGTTTAACTCCGCAGATTTCAAATACCTGGTCATTGACAAACAAAAGCCCTCAATAAATTCGTCTGACCAAATAGTGAACGGGTGCTGGAAATAGATCTGAAGACAGGTCAGTTTTACCCTACAAATGACAGGGCGTTGCTACGGAAAACCAGCTCAAATCGAGAGGAGCCGCAGACACTTTGGTGCACGTACCAGGCTGATAAGCCAAGGGCGCGAGGCTACCATGTGGGGGATTACGGCAGAACCCTTGAAAGCCGCAATCCCGCCCAAAATCTCAGCACCACTGCAATGGGAGGCTCCTACATGCTCGGGACCTGGGGCTTGCGCCCCAGCCCTATCAGGTAGAGCCACAGTAAGAGGTCCTTGCCGCCCGCAAATCAAAGCGGGCGGAAAACTGCTTGATACTCACCCTATACGGCGATGGGGTGCGAAAAACACCAACCAAAGACTTAGAACCTGGTTGGGGTGTCGAAAACAGTAGAGCAGCCACCACACTGTGAACTGTCAAGACTCAACCACTGACCATGAGAGTTGTCCGCACACCAGGCGATCAACATCTCTGTGACATTACCAGGCTTGTCCTCTGGCTAAATGCACTCCGGTTACGATATCTACCTCTGTACGTTATCAGCCATAACTATCATGCTGGACGCAGAAGAGATGCAGACCAGCGGACATTGCACACCTGCCCCACTGTGTCAACACCCCAGGTGGCGGGGAATGCTAGGCGTACCATCCCTGCATAGAAGCCAAGAAAATAAAGGGACAAAGAGATACCCCACTCACATGCAAATGCTACGTTTCTGGCAGGACGTGACGATCCTGGGATACAGACACACTGGACTGCCTCTCTTCCGGGTAAACCAGTCCATCTCATATATCACATACCATCATTGCACCCTATAGACACGAGTAGTGAAGACTCGATAGTCTGGTAAGACAACTTCCATAGGAGAGAAAACTCTGATCGTAAACAACTGCTGCCTTGCAGATAGGCTGGGGACAGCCAAAGGCTAAGGAGGGCATCCCTACAGAAACGCCTGTTGAAATCGGATGCACGGGGCCGCAAGCCTAACAAAACAGTGTAACGTAAATCACAGTATGATGGCAGCACAACCTATTCGAAAAACGTATGGCGCTCATCCTGAGGAGACCCGCCAGGCAGCGATAGCGCCGGGCCCCATGCCTCGAAGGGGCCCACCCTTGACTACTGGTGGTCACCCACCCATGTGTCGTGGAGTCAAGGCACATGGCTATGGGGAAACGACTATTGGCCAAAACCTCAAGACCCTCAGAATATTACAGTGGAATGCGGAGGGAGTCATTAACAAAAAACTTTCCCTAACACATCACCTGCATGAAGGTAAGATTGACGTGGCATGTATCCAGGAAACGCACCTCAACAAAAACCATAAATTCTCAATCAGAGGATACCAGACTTTCCGTCTAGATAGAGAAGGCCACAAAGGAGGGGTCCTGATACTGACCAGAAACAGCATACCGAGTAGCGCGGTACCTGTCAATCACACCGGACAAGCAGAAATTGTAGGAGTTGACATAATGGCCCAAGAGACGAAGCTCCGCATTTTCAATCTGTACGGACCACCAAACAGAGACCTATCGCTCTCGAGTATGGAGGTCAGAGACTCCAACTGCATAGTGGTTGGAGATTTCAACAGCCACTCGGAGAGATGGGGATACTCTGACACAGACAGCAGAGGTGACGAAGTGGAAGATTGGGAGATAGATGCAAATCTCTCCCTAATCAATAGGCCAGAGGATAGCCCTAGCTTCTATTCAAGAACATGGCATACCACCTCGACTCCAGATTTGGCCTTCTCCACACAGGACATACACTATAAAATAGACCGCCAGGTGCTAAACCAACTGGCAGGTAGCGACCACAGGCCGATCAGGCTAACCATTGACATGGAAGTAGGACCACAGGAAACAAAACCGCTCCCACGTTGGAATTACAAACGAGCCGACTGGGACAGATTTGCAATCCTGACAGATGGGCTGTGTGAAACCATCAACACACGAAACACCAAAATGAAGCCCATGGTAGAGAGCCTAAGCAAGGCAATAATGCAAGCCGCCACTGAAACCATCCCAAGAGGAGCTAGGAAAAACTATAAGCCCTACTGGAATGATGAGTTACAGAAAGTGGAAGATGCAGTAACAAATGCGAGGAACATGGCAGAACGAGAAAAATCCGTGGAGGCAAACATCGCCCTCAAAGCCGCCGCGGCGAAGTACAAACACACTCTCAAGCAAACAGCAAGAGAAAGTTGGAAAAATAAAACGGAAAGTTTAAACCTGGACAAAGAAGGGAACAAGCTATGGAAGCTAGTCAGAGCCATGAACGACGAAACCCCGTCAAATAAACAAATTACTATCAAGCAAGGCGAGAACTTGATCACAGGTAAGAAAGCCGCAAACGCCTTTGTCGATCACTATGCCAGAGCAAACCACATCGAGGTCCCTGCAGATAAGCATACAGACATTAGCGAAGAGCTAAAGGGGCACGAAAACATAAATACGGCTCCTGAAGAGCACATGATGGCCAAACTAACAATGCGCGAAATGGAAGAGGCTATGAGAACACTAAAGAGAAGGAAATCTCCCGGAAAAGACGGGATAACAAACGAAATGCTGATGGGGCTGGGCCAAACAGCGAAGGAAAAACTACTATCAGTCCTGAACCAAAGCTGGAAAAGGGGTATTGTACCCCAGGCATGGAAAGATGCAATACTGGTACCAGTACCAAAAACAGGAAAGGACAAAACAGATCCGAATGGATACAGGCCCATAAGCCTACTGAGCTGTGTCGGCAAGCTGATGGAACGGATGATAAACACCAGAATGATGTGGCATCTGGAAGAAAAACGAATACTAATTCCACAGCAAGCCGGCTTTAGACAGCACAGATCCACTGAGGACCAGGTCATCCTCATAGCCCAGGAGATAGAAGATGCCTACCAGGCACAGAAACACACAGTAGCTGTTTGGGTGGATCTGGAAAAGGCATTTGACAAAGTCTGGAAGGATGGACTTAGAGTCAAGCTAAGAAGAAGTGATGTTTGTGGGAAGATGTACAAGTGGATCAACCACTACCTCAAACAAAGAACGGCCAGAGTCCAAGTACAAGGGCAGATGAGCAAAAAGGTGACACTCGAGCAGGGAGTACCCCAAGGGGGAGTACTGTCACCCACACTCTTCCTGGTATATATAAACGATATTACAGAGAATATACCAAGAAGAGTCCATAGCTCAATGTTTGCAGACGATCTGGCTATGTGGACCTCTGAAAAGAATCTCACCATAGCAAGAAATCGGATGCAAACGGCCCTAACATCGCTGGAAGAGTGGGCGAACTCATGGCTGGTCAAAATAAACGAGGAGAAAACCACGTGCACAATATTCTCGCTCTCATTAAAACCCCAAAGTACCAAATTAAGCCTAAATGGCAAAATCCTGCAGCCAAACGACAACCCAACCTATCTGGGAGTCACATTTGATCGGCGCATGACATGGAAAAGTCAGATTGAGAGAAACCGAATGAAAGCCAGAGAAAGAATGGCGATCATGAGGAAACTTGCTGGCACAAGCTGGGGAGCAGACGAAGGCATACTAAAGAAACTGTACACTGGAAGAGTGAGACCAGTTCTCGAGTATGGCATCGCGGCATGGACAACAGCAGCGAAGGCGAACTTCGATAAAGTTAACCAACTTCAAAACCAAGCCATGAGAATCATAACTGGTGGCATGAAGTCAACGCCAATTGTAGAACTTGAAAAGATTACAAAACTGCAATCCATGACCGACAGAAGAGACTGCAGAGCCCAGCTGCAGTCAGAGAAACTCCGAAGACTGACGGACCATCCAATGTACCAGAGGCTAAACAATTTGGGAACTGGGAAACTAAAGCGGAGAAACTTTGCAGAAATAGCCAAAGCAAAGATGCACGAAGATCCCATAAACGCACTAACAACACCAAAACCCATCACTACTGTACGAAAACCTACTTGGAGGCAGGATATATTTCCAGAGGTGGTAGAAAATATACCAGGTATTGCAAACAAAAACTGCCAGACCGAAAAAGAAAGGAGAGACACTACCTTAAGCTTCATAACGAAAAGCTACCCAAGCATGGACTGGACCCATGCATACACCGACGGTTCTGTAACAAACACTACACAGAACGGAGGGGCAGGAGCATTCCTGAACCTACCAAATGGCAGAAAAATAACACTGTCATTCGCTACTGGTAAGTACACGAGCAATTTCAGAGCAGAGGCAGAGGCACTGAGGGCGGCAGTGGAAGAAATGGTAACACACAGTGAAAATGAGAGCCATATAGTCCTGCTGACAGATGCTCTCGAAGTAGTCACAGCGCTAAAAAGCCAGAAAAACACTGAGCTTAATGACTTAAGAGCAGCACTCTGCAAACTGTGCCAACAGTCCGCACCAAAAAGGGTAGTGGTACAGTGGGTTCCGTCACACTGCAACATCCAAGGCAACGAGGAGGCAGACAGACTGGCAAAAGAAGGTGCAAGGCTACCACAAATAGATACCAGTATGACGTACGAAGAGTCAAAACGGCTTATCAAAGCCAGGTACATGTCCAAATGGGAAACCGAACATACTGGTTACACCAAAAACGATGCCTATTACCATTTGAACCGAAGAGAGCAGGTCGTTGTCTTCAGACTTCGCACTGGCCACAACAGACTGAGGTACCAGCTCTTCAACAAATTGAAGATAGGGTGTACCGACGAATGCCCGTGCGGTACTGGTAAAATGACCACTGAACATCTGCTGCAGAACTGCCCGACATCCGAGGATCAGAGAGAGCAGATGTGGCCATTGCCAGTGGAACTGCAAGACAAGCTCTATGGTAGTGGCGAGAGTCTCAGGATGACCGCCGCTTTTTTCGAGAAAATAATGGTTACTGTCTGACTGTGTACGCAGAAGAAGAAGAAGAAAACCCCAAAGTACCAAATTAAGTCTAAATGGCAAAATCCTGCAGCCAAACGACAACCCAACCTATCTGGGAGTCACATTTGATCGGCGCATGACATGGAAAAGTCAGATTGAGAGAAACCGAATGAAAGCCAGAGAAAGAATGGCAATCCTGAGGAAACTTGCTGGCACAAGCTGGGGAGCAGATGAAGGCATACTAAAGAAACTGTACACTGGAAGAGTGAGACCAGTTCTCGAGTATGGCATTGCGGCATGGACAACAGCAGCGAAGGCGAACTTCGATAAAGTTAGCAAACTTCAAAACCAAGCCATGAGAATTAAAACAGGTGGCATGAAGTCAACGCCAATTGTAGAACTTGAAAAGATTACAAAACTGCAATCCATGACCGATAGAAGAGACTGCAGCGCGCAGCTGCAGTCAGAGAAACTCCGAAGACTGACCGACCATCCAATGCACCAGAGACTAAACAATTTGGGAAATGGGAAACTAAAGCGGAGAAACTTTGCAGAAATAGCCAAAGCAAAGATGCACGAAGATCCCATAAACGCACTAACAACACCAAAACCCATCACTATTGTACGAAAACCTACCTGGAGGCAAGATATATTTCCAGAGGTGGTAGAAAATATACCAGGTATTGCAAACAAAAACTGCCAGACTGAAAAAGAAAGGAGAGATACTACCCTAAGCTTCATAACGAAAAGCTAACCAAGCATGGACTGGACCCATGCATACACCGACGGTTCTGTAACAAACACAACACAGAACGGAGGGGCAGGAGCTTTCCTGGACCTACCAAATGGCAGAAAAATAACACTGTCATTCGCTACTGGTAAGTACACAAACAATTTCAGAGCGGAGGCAGAGGCACTGAGGGCGGCAGTGGAAGAAATGGTGAAACATAGTGAAAATGAAAGCCATATAGTCCTGCTAACAGATGCTCTCGCCGTAGTCACAGCGCTAAAAAGCCAGAAAAATACTGAGCTTAATGACTTAAGAGCAGCACTCTGCAAACTGTGCCAGCAGTCCGCACCAAAAAGGGTAGTGGTACAGTGGAATCCATCACACTGCAGCATCCAAGGTAACGAGGGGGCAGACAGACTGGCAAAAGAAGGTGCAAGACTACCACAAACAGATACTAGTATGACGTACGAAGAGTCAAAACGGCTTATCAATGCCAGATACATGACCAAATGGGAAACCGAACATACTGGTTACACCAAAAACGATGCCTATTACCAGTTGAACCGAAGAGAGCAGGTCGTTGTCTTCAGACTTCGCACTAGGCAGGATATATTTCCAGAGGTGGTAGAAAATATACCAGGTATTGCAAACAAAAACTGCCAGACTGAAAAAGAAAGGAGAGACACTACCCTAAGCTTCATAACGAAAAGCTACCCAAGCATGGACTGGAACCATGCATACACCGACGGTTCTGTAACAAACACTACACAGAACGGAGGGGCAGGAGCATTCCTGAACCTACCAAATGGCAGAAAAATAACACTGTCATTCGCTACTGGTAAGTACACGAGCAATTTCAGAGCAGAGGCAGAGGCACTGAGGGCGGCAGTGGAAGAAATGGTAACACACAGTGAAAATGAGAGCCATATAGTCCTGCTGACAGATGCTCTCGAAGTAGTCACAGCGCTAAAAAGCCAGAAAAACACTGAGCTTAATGACTTAAGAGCAGCACTCTGCAAACTATGCAAACAGTCCGCACCAAAAAGGGTAGTGGTACAGTGGGTTCCGTCACACTGCAACATCCAAGGCAACGAGGAGGCAGACAGACTGGCAAAAGAAGGTGCAAGGCTACCACAAATAGATACCAGTATGACGTACGAAGAGTCAAAACGGCTTATCAAAGCCAGGTACATGTCCAAATGGGAAACCGAACATACTGGTTACACCAAAAACGATGCCTATTACCAGTTAAACCGAAGAGAGCAGGTCGTTGTCTTCAGACTTCGCACTGGCCACAACAGACTGAGGTACCACCTCTTCAACAAATTGAAGATAGGGTGTACCGACGAATGCCCGTGCGGTACTGGTAAAATGACCACTGAACATCTGCTGCAGAACTGCCCGACATACGAGGATCAGAGAGAGCAGATGTGGCCATTGCCAGTGGAACTGCAAGACAAGCTCTATGGTAGTGGCGAGAGTCTCAGGATGACCGCCGCTTTTTTCGAGAAAATAATGGTTACTGTCTGACTGTGTACGCAGAAGAAGAAGAAGACTTCGCACTGGCCACAATAGACTGAGGTACCACCTATTCAACAAATTGAAGATAGGGTGTACCGACGAATGCCCGTGCGGTACTGGTAAAATGACCGCTGAACATCTGCTGCAGAACTGCCCGACATACGAGGATCAGAGAGAGCAGATGTGGCCATCACCAGTGGAACTGCAAGACAAGCTCTATGGCAGTGGCGACAGCCTCAGGATGACCGCCGCTTCTTTCGAAAAAATAATGGTTACTGTCTGACTGCGTACGAAGAAGAAGAAGAAGATCGAGTGAGTGTATATTTGACAGGATATTCCATTGACTTAGTCTGTTTGACGATGTGTTAGATTGGCTACGTTCCTGTTTTGACAAATTTGTCGATTCCCAATACTCTGTTTAACCGGGTACTACATTGACTGGGTTTCTATTGTATCCGATAAATGTTTGACTGGGTTTCTATTGTATTCTATATATGTTTGACTGGGTTTCTTTTGTATACGATATATGTTTGACTGGATTTCAATTGTATCCGACATATCTTTGACTGGGTTTCTTTTGTATCCGATATATGTTTGACTGGGTTTCTATTGTATACTATTTATGTTTGACTGGGTTTCTATTGTATCCTATATATGTTTGACTGAGTTTCTGTTTGACCTAATCGCTGTTTTACTGAGTGTCTCATTGGCACTGTGATCAATTGACTGACTGCACCATTGCTCGGATATTCCATTGACTGGGAATCTCATTAACTATGTTTCCTTTAACATGATTGTCCATTGACGCTCTCTGTGTAACAGTGTGCTCTATTGGATGGTTATAAGACAGCACATGTGAACAATGTGCTCTAGTGAATGCTTGAAACACTGAACACATGTGAACAATGTGCTCTAGTGAATAGTTGTAACACTGAACATATGTGAACAATGTGCCCTAGTGAATAGTTGTCAGACAGAACACGTGTGAACAATGTGCTCTAGTAAATGGTTGTAACACTGAATACATGTGAAAAATGTGCTCTAGTGAATGGTTGTAACACTGAACACATGTGAACAATGTACTCTAGTGAATGGTTGTAACACTGAACACCCTGTGAACAATGTGTTCTAGTGAATGCTTGTAACACTGAACACATGTGGACAATGTGCTCTAGTGAATGCTTGTAACGCTGAACACATGTGAACAATGTGCTCTAGTGAATGCTTGTAACACTGAACATGTGGACAATGAGCTCTAGTGAATGTTTGTAACACTGAACACATGTGAACAATGTGCTCTACTGAATAGTTGTGAGACTGAACAGATATTTTTTTCTGTTGAGGTCACTAATAATAGCCGTTCCAAAATGGCAAAGGCCTTTATGGACTGCATCTGCTAGGCACACACAGGGACCGTGTACAAATCTAGACAGTCAACTGCACTGAAATATGTCGCGCAAGTTTACTACCAACAACTCGAGTGGGATGCATGTTATGTTTCGGACGTCCTATGTGAAACTGTTGTTTTAAGCAAACAAAACGTTAGCTCATTGTTCTTCTTTGCATACTTCTTCTACTTCCCTCTCAATTTATTTGACTTGTTCGTTCAAGCAAACAAGTGCATGTATGCAGTGAATGTTAAAACATGTATGTTTATTAGGTAAGTTAATGTCCTTTGTAATTTTTGTACTGATAATCCGTGTACTAAACTGTAGTATCTCATATCAGCAGTCACAGTATGCATTATAACACAAATATTATTAACAATATTATGGTACATGGAACTGGCAGTGTATTATTATTTGCAACCTGCTTGACGCGTATCAATATATTTGTTAGTTCTATTTGTCCATTTCAGTAGAATTCAGAAGTGCCATTGCCTATTTGTACAGGTCGTGATTCGTCCATTTCTAAAACAGTGCAGCAAGTAATCACATAGTCAGTAGTGCTAGGTTTTGTAATTAGACCTCACTTGTCCTAGTGACTTGAATTTGCAAAGTGTGCAGAGACTAGACAATGGCATCCAAGAAAAACTATGATGAAGGGGAGCTTTACAGCGAGACTGACAGACTTATTGATAATGAAGGAAGTAATAAGAGGACATACAGCGATGGTTCACTTTCAGAAAATGATGCACCACAATTGAGCAGGGCGTAAGTACGAATGAATATTTCAAATTATTTAAAGTCATTGATCTTTGCATCGACAATCAATCACATGATATGTCGTGGTAAGCAACATGTTGAAAAATATGTTTCAATGTTTAGATGGGGATGAGTTAGTCTAAACCGCTGATTTGTTGTTTTCATTGTTATCACACGTATCGGGTTTGCTTTTTTAATATCATTGAAATTGCTCAAAAATGAAACTACATCTAAAGTGTCATAGACACGTGTTTCAAACTTCATGCTGTAATGTGTATCGTCCATGTGTGATATCCTCTGTAAGGCAAGACAAATGTCGAACCGAAATTATCCTATTGTAGTTGCAGGTCAGTAATGATTCTCACTGAGTCATAATCCTCTCTATGTGGTTGTTTTTAAATGATCTTTTAATGTAATTTAGGTCATTAATGTTTATCGTGAATGTTGGTTTTTCTCCCATCAAGTATTGCAATTGGGGGTACCATGGCTTCTACTGACTCGTGCAAATGATTGTTTATTGACGCACAATAAACCTAATCCGCTACCCTACACTTTAGCAAACGCGTCTTGTATTTTATGTTTAAAATTGTTCTAGTTTATCACTGTTTAAGGCAACCCTATCAGTTGGCCATATGCAATGAACCTCTGTCAAATAACGTTGTGCCCTAATAGGGCTGGGTCCACTACCAACATGTTTACAATAATGTTTCCAGCACAATGGATGAACTTCCTTGTATGCCGTACTCCTTCTCAGGCGTATATCTAATCATATGCAGCTCCAACATTGCCTAACGAGGTCTGCAGCTCCAACATTGACTAACGAGGTCTGCAGTTCCAACATTGCCTAACGAGGTCTGCAGCTCCAACATTGCCTAACGAGATCTGCAGCTCCAACATTGCCTAACGAGATCTGCAGCTCCAACATTGCCAAACGAGGTCTGCAGCTCCAACATTGCCTAACGAGATTTATTTATGGACACTGCGCTGGTTGGCCACACAGTGATACTCTTCATTAATCGCTGCATGAAATGTGATTTACTTCCTTGCCGTCACCACTGAAACTACACGAACTCGTCAATGCTCAAGTGTAGTTGAATCCAGCACACACGAAACTGGACATAATATAAAATAATATCACCGGGTGATGTATTTCCCAACATAAAATTATACTGGCTTTTCTCGTCAACTTCGACAACATCTGCTTGCCACCGAGCATTAGACACAATCGCTTGTAGTTATGGAAGGTTCTCGTAAGGGAAAGAACTGTAGTAGCCGTCACATGCGTTCTACGGAACACACATTCAACAAGAATACAGCAGGTAACTACACGATTAACACAAGATACCATTCTCGTAATTCCTGGTTACAGTCACGTAAACACGTGGTACGTCAACAAACATATTAGCTGTGAAACAGAAGAGAACATTAATTAAACCAGAAGCAAAAGCGAGTTCTTGAAGTCATCAACGTGTGCTGAAACCATTTAATTATAAACTATGAAGACAGATTGGGCCATCCAGACAGTGCTGACTGTACTGGACAATACATTAGAACACTTTCTCAAATCTCAAAGTCCTGGTATTCAATCGGGCACGTGTGTCTGATGCCACGTAGCCAAATGTTGAATAAACTCATTTCGCTATTTTGCCTTGATATATCGTGTTGGGTCCAAGACGTTCATTATGCCATCTCTCTACCTCAGCCTCGGTCGCCCGTTAGGACGAATACAGTTGTATGACAATACGACGTCACTCTACGTGTCCATCTGTTATCCGACTTGCGCACCACGTGGCCTGCCTATCTGTATTTTTATAACAGCGCGATATCTATGATGTCAGAGAAGGAAGTTTGATGTCTGATTTTGAAGTTGCGGATTTGGTCTCGAATGGAGATGGTCAATGTCTTTCGCTCTTTGGGCAACGCGGGGTATATCTGCATCAGCTGTCCGTAGGTTCGACATCTCGCAGCCACATACCGTGATTGGAAGATCCACACTGTTGAAAGTGTGAGCCCTAGCCTTCTCTTTTCGCATCTGTTACAGTATGTGTTTATACAGTTAAAGCTGAGCCCGCCCGCGAGATCTCTCAATGTATTAAATGGTAATCCAAGATCTCTTGGCCCCAGTTGATAGAAGAATTTACTTTTTCGAAAGTATCAACTCTAAGACGAACATCTCCTTTTGGCCAAAAGGTGTTGACCATGAGCTGAGTTTTATTTCTATTGATTTGTACGCCAACTTCAAAGCTAGCTCTGCTGAGCTCATTCAGGCTTTTTTTCCGCTTCTCTGAGGTCGTGGCTGAGGATGACTATGTCATCAGCTAAGCTCAAATGAGTACAACTTTGCTCGTCTATGTGTATTCCTCTGTCCCCCCAGTTCATGTTTTTAACGACATCCTCAAGGGTTGATGTAAAGAGCTTGGTAAGATTGTATTATCCTGTCGGACGCCATCGCTGTATTAAATGAGAAAGTCATCAAATTGACACCACCAGCAACTCTGTGCCGACACCAAAAATAAAATCAGATGATGTGGCACATGCAATCATACAATTTAAACCAGGTAGAGCCCCAGGAAAAGACGGAATCCCAAATGACGTAATACAGGCAGGCGGGACACACTAGAGCAGCAGTTAAATATTGTGCTCAACATGTCGGAACGGATGCCTAATCGCCGACCAATGGAAAACGTTAAAAAACCATTCTAATCCATAATAAGGGTGACACGGAAAACATGCCAAATGACCGTCCGATCTGTCTGCTCTCTTCCTACAAATGACCGTCCGATCTGTCTGCTCTGCTCCTATAAATGACCGTCCGATCTGTCTGCTCTGCTCATGTTATAAACTCCTCACAACAGTGATCGTCAACAGCACAGAGAAGCTTCTAGACGAGAACCAACCACGAGAGCAGGCAGGTTTCAGGAAAGGCTTCTCAACCCCTGACCACCTCTTCACAATCAACCAATTAATGTAGGGGGGCGCATGAAGTATAGATCCCTTTACGCCACATGTTCATGGATTATGAGAAGGTTTTCAAAAGCATCCAAATAACTGCGATACTGAATACCCTGAGAAATAAGGGAATTGCAGAAAAATACGCTCAACTGATAGAGGAGATAAACAGTTGCTGCACAGCGGATATCAGCTTCTTCTATCGACTGATCACCATACCAATAACACTATCCTAACGTTACTTTTTTTTATAGAGATCATTCCATTTCTGAATCTCTTTATCTGGAGCATAATATCAATAGTAATGACATTGTTCTGTTATAAAGTGTATTGTTTTGTTATTATCTGAACTGCAATATGTCATTTTAATATTAATGATAGAATAACAAACGATTTAAACAATACATAACTTGTTTTATATTTATGCAGTTTGAAATCAATTCGAGACCACTTACATTTATCAAGTTTAATTTGTGAATATAATCAGTATGAGGTGTTGATCTCTTCCCCCCTACAGGAACCGCACGAAGACGTTGTTGGTCACCCTGTGTATTCTGGTAACTGAGATGTGTGAGAGGTTGACCTACTACTCTATTGTGGCTAACCTCATTCTGTATTGTACGAGTCAACTTGATATTAGTCAGACTGACGCGGCCACCATCAATCAGGTCTTCTCTGGTTGGTACTCAAGTCTAGATATCAATCTCTGAAATGTATGAGTTAAACAGACCAGTTACACACAGACTACGTGTCATGTGTAGGACATTTGTTTCAGTAATCACTTTACTTTTTCTCAAAGCAAATGATGGTTTTAGCATTACAACAAACTGTTGCACATATACGATGTGTATGTATGTTTATGTAAGACACACACACACACAGAGAGAGAGAGAGAGAGAGAGAGAGAGAAGCAGGAGAGAGAGAGTCGAATACGTCAAAGACGAAAGTACAAATGGATATTAGTAATGGAGACAAGAGACAATACAATTATCGACGGATTATAATACCATAACTGAGCACATAGAGCAGTATCAACATAGATGCGGTATTCAACGATATGACATTTGTAAAGGTTTGTGATGGCCGAGAACAGGTGAGGTAGCTTATAATGGTGTTCAATATGTACTATAACCTTTCAGTGTAATATATAAATATAATCAAAGTCTAAAGATATTTGGGCCATATCAGGTCTACAATGTCCAGAATCTTCTCCTGATTAATCACTGACATCGAGTCTAAACAAAAAACAATGTGGCAGTTGTGTGGAAGGCATCGAAAACCAATCTTAGGTGGTAGAAGGAGGCATTAAGATGCAGTGATTTCACCTTCATAGTTAGAGCAATCCTCTACGCAAGCATCGGAAAGTTCATCAAATGTTCTTTTCTGAGTATTCTCGTATATACGTTCCAGAACATGCCTTTATCTATGTTCTTTGCACACCAAATACGGGGTATAAGGCAGAAACAAATAATCTCCAGTTGGAACGGTGTGACGCCACTGTTTAGATCTTGTATGGTGCTGAGGCCTATAGTTGAGCCCTCTCGGGTGATTGTTTTTCTGAGTGTTTCCTTGGGTCTCCCTTTTTTCCGAACGCCCCCTTGATGTTCATTCAAGTGCTTCCAATGGAAGACGGCTATTATTCATTCTAAGGACATGTCCAATGTATGTCCATCGTTTTCTCCTGATGATGGTCGACACGTTTATCTCTGCTCTTATCGAGCCATTAGTTATGAACTGGTACCAGAGTGTATTCAATAATAAACATTTATTTTCAAAGATTTTTAGTTTGTTTTTCAGCGCTTTTGTTGTCCTCCAGCTTTCACATTCCTATGTCATTACCGATGTTATGATTGAGTTGAATAGTCTGAGCATGGTATGTTTGCTCAGTGTCGCTGATTTCCAAATGTTGGTAAGCTGATTAAACGCACACGAGGCCAAAGCAATTCTAGTAGAAATTTCTTTCGTGGCATCTCCATCTTGTGTCATCACCTGCTTCTATGACAGCCTTACTTGCAGATCCAGCAGTCTAGTCATGTATCGAACTCATCAGGAAAAGCATTCATTTGTCTTTGAGCTGAATATTTTGGTTGCATCATTAATTAATATTGTAAGTATCTCTGATGTTTCAAGTAATATTTGTGGTGGTATGTGTACACTACTTTCTGTAACTCTTGTCTGTTCCTGAAAAGTGGTATGTCTTTGGCTAGCAGGATTGAGTACAGACTTTCGTTTAAATGTATATTTTATCTGCCAGTTTTCCACAATGATTATGTTTGGATGATCCCGTTTCATTCTACTACTTCGTTCATAAGCTTCCACAGCAGCCATATCCATCCGCATCTTCATGTGTTCCACATTTGTGTTGATTTCGCAAGCTACCGTGAGTGTTTACCTCATTGCTCCACTAGTAAAGCGTAGATCATTGTTCTGAACCAGCCCAGGGATTCTAAGTTAGAATTTCAACAAGTTGTTAGGAGCGCACTATTATTTTCAATTGTTGATCGCACATAAGCAACATACAAGGCACTCAAAAGATCGTTGTCTGATCCCCATGCTGTAGCATCAAGCCTCTTCAACAGATGTAGACGTGTCGCGGCTATTACTTGACATCATGGATGTGATGTTTTTTAGACTTTGTTTTCGTTAAAGCGCGAATCCAAGATCTGTATGATGTTCCTCTCTAAAAAAACTAGCGTTCACCTTTTTTTTTTTTTTTTTTTTTTTTGCGTTCGCCTTATTTTTCTTATCCCCAAGGCGGTGTGTGTTGCACTGTGGTTTTTATTTTGCGCCTGTCGGGCCAGTGCATCCGACTTCAGCATGCATTTTATGTAAGGGTCTGCTTCCTTCTGCATTTTCTAAGGGTTTGCTTCCCCGGGGTAACGGCCGGTGCTGTGATGGGGATCGAACCCAGCACCTTCCGGTTGTGAGCCGTGCCACTTAACCACTAGGCGCTAGCGTTTATCTAATTTAAAAAGTATTTTTGTGTCGCTACTTTGTGGCTCTTGGTGAAGATGGTATACCCTGTCTTTTCATAATGTATTTGAAGTTTCCACATCTGGAATGTGATCTTTGTAGGTGAGTATTAAGCCTACGTGTGCAATTCTCAATACCTTCATGGCTCATCCAAATTACCTGTGATAAGCAAATGCAGTTTGTTTTAGTGTAACTCAAAGATGTGCCGTGTTGTAATCTTTATTCTAAGACTTCTTTAGAAGAGATCACATCCTTAATCTTCGTCTGGAATGTTCGTTCAGTCAGGAAGTAAATTATCCTGTTGTAGAGCTTGACAAGAATTCCCATAATTTCCACATTAAACATCCTTATCAGAAGACCTTTTCTCCAGACACAAATACCGTTTTTTTGTAGGTCAAAATGGTGGCAAACTGCGTGCGTATTGTTCTAGAACCCATCATCTATTTATTGGGTTACCCTAAAAATCTGGTCTTTTGTGCAATTGTCCATTCTAAACCCTGGTTGTACCCGGTAGAAGATGTTAGATTTCTTAAGTAACCAAAAAAGACGTTTGTTTATCATTATTTTCGGTAATTTGCTCAGGCACGATGATAGGAAATGGGCCGATTGCTGCTATGTTCATCCTGGTACTTGTTGCTTTTCAATCATCGTCATAAATCGGTTGGCCGGTCATAAAGCTTTTTTGTATGGTTGCCTGAGCAAGTCTTGTTAGGCTGTCCTCTGCAGATCTCTTTATTTCAGTACAAGTTGATACTTTAATGTCTCTGCCTACCTGAAATATAAAGGTGAGTTTTAGTTGCCTTCTACCTCTTTTACCCTCCATCTTGTCAAGTAGTGTTTTCTATAAAATACTGTCATAGCGCATAGTGTGTCTCAGCCAAGTGAATCTTAGTTTTTATTCATTCGTAATGTTTCTTTATTCGCATACTTCAATGAAGTCGTCATTTAATCCAACTGACTGGTTATATTATACAGTAACGCCACATTTCAAACACTTCCTAACTTTTATCGTCCTTGTTTCAACCCCATTTAGTGTAATTGACTGTACACGAGTAGTGTTAATTCTTTTTTTTCTTTTCTATCCTGATAGTTTACAATTTCTGTTTATCTATGAGGACCTTCTTCGGCAATGCAATGATTGTCTGAAAGTTCGTCTTATGTCAAGCAACATCTGTCATGGATTTGCTTTCAATATATAAACGTCTGTACTTGTTCAATTCATTCTCCAATGATGTTTACATTCATTTGGCTATTAACGTAACCTTTGTCTTCAATCAAGAACGACCACTATTTATCTGCTATTTTTATATAACGAGAATGCCTTTGATGTAATTCCCTGTAACAAACTTGTTCAAAAGTTGTAACAACTATTAAGTATAGAGAGACCAATCATTAGGTTAATCCAGAACCCGTATTACAATCAAGAGGCTATTATTTCAATCACATAAGAACTAACATATATTTTTTTCAATAAGACATAGGGTAGAACAAGATTGCTTGTTTTCATCGAGTCTCTTTACCGCATTTTCTGAGATGGTGATGGCAAATTTATTTTCAATATTGTCACCATATATTCGTCCATGCTTTGGGAAGCTTTGCGTTTCTCCTTGCCAGTTCGATGAATTTGAGAGCATCTTCTTTTCATCGACTCGCCAGGTGAAGTAAGATTTCATTGTTAATCTTACCTTCCCCCTCCTGAACCCACCCACCCCCACCCCACCCCCACCCCTGGGGCCGTTCTATGCTTGATTTGCTTAGTAGTTTATTAAAATTATTATATGTTAAAGTATACTTCAAATATGGAGGCATTGGCTTGTGAAGCTTTTTCTTTGCTCCTCTAGAAGCACACACCCATCTGTTCCTGTTCTGTACGTTTTCCTGCTCTATGTGATTGTGCAAAGTAACGATTAAAGTGCTCTGCATTTCTATTTTTTGTGTAGTTTCTTTTTGTCTTCAGTGATTGTTATGTCCCCATTTATCTGGCGGATCGTTCCCTGTTACCCCTGACACACTATCGACCAATGCCCAAGCTCTATTTTCATTGTGTCTGAGATCTCATTTGGAACATGACTGTTCTTATGTTTCACTTTTAGCTTCCTTGATTGTTAGTTTTACTTTGGCTAGCGTTTTTCTCTGTTGCATCTTTCCTTCCTGTGGTACCAAGTGAACTTGACATGTCTTTAGTAAATATCAAAATTAAGCAGGTTTAATAGTTCATATACATGAGACGTATTTTTACAGAATCTGGAAAGCTTGATAACGCAATTGGAATTAGATGTGAGAAAGTTTCTGCTGTGACTTATGGGAAAAAAACATGAAAAAAACTAGTAAAAGTTGATTAAGGTTGAGCTTAATCAAAATTTAAAAATGGGTATGGTCAGATACCGCACCGAGACGATTACACAAACAAAACCTACGTTACGACCAATAGGCCTTCATCAGGGACAACAACACTGAACTAACAAATCAACATATAAGAAAAAATGGTCAACTCATCTGTTTCAGGTGGGAGACGCTTTCTGTCTAAGCGACCGGTAGTGAATATGGAAGGTAAGACGACACAAGATAACGAGTAGTAGCAGCAATGGTGGTACAAATAAAATATATAATTAAAATAAGGCGAGGCTGCAGCGGTTCTGTGGATGTGTATAATGGGAAAAAAAAAGCATGTGACTTATCAACTGTCACAATTACATAAATTGGCAAAAATCAACTTTGCAGCACAGCGTCAACTTCTTCTTTGCCCTTATGACCCTGGGTTCTCCAAGCAGATCTGCCATTTGCTATTTGCTCAAGTTCTTTGCAGCTTCTCCAAATGTTTCATGTATCCCTTTATAGATTTCACCATATGTTATTTGTCCTTCAAGTGCCCTTTTTTTCTCATTAGTTTCCATTACAAAGATTGTTTAGTGAGACTTAGTTGTGGATATCGCAGTGTGTGATCTATCCAACATGTCATACTTTCTAAGGTGTACTGTCCGGCCCGTCTTTTGTCCTGGGTTCGCGTGTAAGCGTGTCGATCCACTGCAGATCCAGGATCTATCTAATGGACATATTGATGTAATCACTTGTTTTGTTAATACTACCTATCGTCGCTAGCAACGTTTCTTCTTCGTATAAAAGAACTAATTTCACATTTGAAATTAAGATCCTTACCTTTGTAAACATGTCCATATCTGTGAAGTTCCTTATGATTTTGAACATGACAAAGGTCACTCCTGCTTTGGTATTCTGGATTTCACAGCATCATCTGGACCTCCTGTCTCGGCTGTGTTGCTTCTCATATATGCAAAGCTCCCTAATCCAATGATGATCCTGGAATGTGATTGGAACGGTCTTATTGGCCGTATTTTACTTTACACGTTTTGTCTTTTCTGTTTGGATATTTAGACCTACATTTGGGTATATTGTGTCCCGTGTATCTGTCTTCTTCTGCGTTTCTTGTTGGATTTGAGGAATGAGAGATACATAATCCACAAAATCTGTGTCTTTTTTCTGATTGAATCATGTCCACTAGATTTCATTTCTCTAATAGGTTATATTGTTTTTCTGAATCCAACAATCTGCAAGGAGAAACAGTACAAACGATAGAAGATAGCCTTGACGAACCCCATTTTCAATGACTACATGATATTGTGAGTTGTTCCTCCCGCAAAATTAAATATGTCCTCATGCGTATGCTCTATATTCTGAAGTGCCTTTGTGACACCCCACAGTTCCTTAATAGTTCCTGGATGTATCTCACTCCAAGCTGTAAGCGGCCTTTTTCATAGCCAACAAGACTGATGTACAGACTTGAGTTCCATTCTAGTGACTTCTCGACAATTATGCGAAATGGGACAATCTGATCATCACATGATTGGTTTGTCTGAAACCTGCTTGGTTGTCACTCAACTTGCTTTCCGCATCCCTTTTTAGTATTTCTAATACTTTGCTTGACACTTTACCATCAACTGCCAAGTGCATTATATCTGTGTCATTCTGACATTCTTAAAAATCAGCTTTCTTCTGTAGCTTAACCTGACATCCTTCTCTCCGCTATTGTGAAACACATTCAGAGTCCCATATATATATATGAACATTAGAGAATATTGGTGGATGCTTCGATTTCTGCATTAATAGCGTTTGCTGGTTTCCAATAGGCCCTGTCGCCGTTTTAATCTCTGGCTGGCAATTTCTTCCCTAGACCACATCTTTAGGCAGTTTTTCGCAGCCCATTTTGAGGACTTCTTCAGCAGGTAAAATAGCAGATGGATTGGCAGGTTGTGGTCTATATAGGTTCTTTTCCCCAAATGGTCGCATGTCTTGTCCTCTATTCTCCAAAATGTGTTTTCCTTTTTTTCGTAACTTGTAATTTATTTGTCTTCTGTGTTGTTGGTGTTTTCCCGACAGTTAAATTACAAATGTAGTTTCCTCTGTTTATCTTAGTGCTCTTTTTAACTATTTTGTTTACTTCTGTACAGTTTTTCTGCGAATTAACTTTGGTGGCTCTAGTTTTCATATTGAGCAATTCGAAATGCGTATTGTCTTTTTCAATTATTGTCAACGTTTCGCGGTTTGTACGTCTTTGTTCTGGCGTCCGTTTTTTACCAAACACTGTGTCGAACGTTGCTTTCAGGACATTTTGTAGCTGTTATAAATTGTTATCAATGTCAGTCCCTATGCCCAGCGGTTCCACCGTTTCAAATGCTTTGCTGAATATGCAGATGAACTCCTTCTTCTTTTGCTAATTTGATATACATCGTATTATAACGACTGCTGCTGATTTGAGCTGGTCTGATCTTTTACATTGTAAGTTGAACTTTGACCTAAGTAGATTGTAGCCTGAAGCCCCATACAGGCTTCCGCAAAAATGGATTAAATGTCTATTTATACAGTTATAATCAATCTAGTTTTACGTTACGTGATCTGGAGATTTCCAAATTGTCTTATGGATTTTATTGTGTGTGCACGTGATTCGTCCAATGATTTGTTAATTTTTTTGTGCAAAATTATGTCTGAAAATATCTCACTATCTTCATTCATTTCTCCAAGACCAATTTTGTTCCATATTATCGTGGTGGCCTCTATCTCTCTCTCTCTCTCTTATTCTCTCTCTCTCTCTCCCTCTCTCTCTCTCTCTCTCTCTCTATCTATGGTCTTTCAGCATAACTACATTTTCTCTTGGTAAATCGGTCCGCAGCTACTCTTTGTAGTTCGTGCATGTTCCCTAGTATCGTGGTTGCATCACAGTTTCCTTTCGCCACTAGTTTTCCACATAATCACTTGTAGCGGGACCCTACGATTGCTCAGCCAGAGCACGTGCATGGTGTACAACCGACGTTTCGTCCTGGTGGCATTCAGGTCAGAGAAGGTAAGGTCAGGCCATCCCGTAACCGGTGAGATCGTTGGGGCACACATGAAGACATCCTCACAACCCCACGCAATCGTTCTCTGCCAGCTGCTGCTGCCTGTGCCTCTTTTGGTCGGAGATTGGTCCATTATTTTATGTTGTCCTCTCCTCTTTTGGGACGGCCTCTTCGTCGTCTGCCTTGCACCTTTCCGTATTTGCAAGGCCATTTGATCTAGATATGTGATCTTACAAAGCGAGTTTCCTTCTCTTGACAGCTGCCAAGAGGTCTTCTGAAGTCCCTATTGCCGATGTAATTCTATCTCGAATTTCCTCACTTGTAACTCGATCTTTGTACTTGACGTTTAAAAGTCTTCGGAAACATCTCATCTCCAAGGCCTGTATCCTTCGCTGAAGATCAGCTGTTACTGTCCATGTCTCATAAGCATAAAGGAAAATTGACATGACCAATGTACGCATTAATCTGATTTTCGTGCATAGTGCTAACCGTTTATCTTGCTATATTCTGTTACGCCGTGCAAGCACCGCTATTGTATGTGCTATTCTGGCCAACACCTCACGTTCCCACATGGTGACATTATAAACATTAATTTAGCTGCAACCTAATCGTACTTTCTATATAATCATGCATTCTGCCCAGTCAATACCCAATAGACGTCTACAACATTTATTGTCAAATGCATGTAATCTATTTTCAATCGAATTTTCAACTTCCAGCTTTCACAACCATGTGTGAGCACTGGGGTGAAATTAGCGTTGTTAATTTTGTTATCCCATAGCTGCTGCTGAGCAAGCCTGCTCTTGATAGCCCAATGCCATTCTTATATGTATATATATATATATATATATATATATATATATATATATATATATATATATATACACAGGTCTTTTTTAGTTGTTTCACTGCTTCTTACAGTGTGTTGACAATTGCCGGCAGCGCTTGTAAGAATCTTTTCCTCATGTCCGCAAGCGTCTTACACTCAATGACTAGATGTCGAATAGTCTCATCAGGATGAGAGCAATGCCTGCTTATGTGCAGGGGCTGGGGATTGATCCGGTTTAAGTGACTGTTGACTCTGGAATGTCCTGTTCGGAACTGAAAGATGAGACTTTGATCTCGTCTATGTAGTGTATTTAAGTCATCGTTACTTTTTGGCTGTGACATTTCGCTAAATACACTGCGACCTGTTGTCCCATCACCCACCTGTTCATCCAGATTTCCCGAGTATTATTCTTAATAATTCGTTTTACTGTGTGGCTACTGCAGGGTCTATCCAGTTGTTGTTTCGAGGCTCCTGTTGTTGTCAATTTGTCGACCATCTCGTTCCCTAGTAGCCCACTTTGTCCATTGCACGGTTACATTTATCCCGTGGGCAGTGATGATGTTGTTGATCGCCCTCCCCACCAAGAATATCTCTTTTTCTTTGTATGGGGTGTTCTTCTGCGCCCCCAGAACAGACTTGGAATCACTAAAAATTACAAAATCCATCAGCAACAATTTGCCCAAGTCAAAAACAGTTTGTACAAAAATCTCACTGCTGTGTTTATAGCCACGGCTTCTGCTTCATCGTCTGGACGGTTTTTGCAGCATGAATCACAAAACTCGTATATGGACCCATCCGGGTTTCATATGGATACCATACCCTGCAAAAGAGGTAGATTTGAATGCTGATCCATCCGTACAGACCAGGACTGTCGATTTTGAGTAGCTAGAGACTGTCCCCAAGGCACATATTTTCAGGATAGGTGTAGTCTCCTTGGTGTCTGCCTTTTCTGTCAGGTGTGTTTTTATGACTGGCAGGCAACGATTTTCCGAAGGGGGTGGTCCACAAAATATATCTTCCGTTTCTCTCTCCTCTGGTAGATGGTGAATGTGGCTTTCCTCTTCTGCTACATCCTGTGGGGACAGTTGCTTCAATCTTCTCTTTTGTTTCAAAGTATATATTTGTACCCTATTTGGGTGGTCATTTTCTTGTCTTGTGTATCTCTCTGCCGCTTAAGTCAGTGCCCCCTTTTCCCTGATATCTAGCGGTTCTATGTTGGTTTCTATCTCGCACGCCGCTGTAGAGGTTGATCTGATCCCCCCCACAAATTAGCCTGAGAGCTTGATTCTGCACCCGGTCTATAGATGAGATGTTATTTGTACTAACAGTGGTCTGTATGTAAAGCTTGTAGTCCCTCACCGGTCGTACATAACCAAGGTATAGTTGCCGAAGAGTCTGTTTATCAGCTCCCCAATTTGTACTAGCAAGTCTTTTGATTAAGTTGAAACGCTTGGTAGCTATACTGCTGACAATGCAGACGTGGCTGCCAATTTCAACTATCTGTCCAGTGTTACTCCCAGATAAACTGGAGTATCTTATTTTACTAGTAATTACCCATTCATGTTGATGTTAATGGATCTCTTTGCTTCGTTATGACTGTAGGAGAAGATGGGGTATTCGTTTTCTGTGTATTTATCTTTAGTTTCTCCCAGTTCGCAGTATACTGCATTTGTTAGTAGTGCTCTGTTGATCTTGGCTTTAGTCAAAATTGGATATTTCTCAGTGGTCCAAATAGCGAGATCATCAGCAAACAATGCTTTTGACACGTTTAGATGTCATGTGAGGTCATTTATGTAAATGAGGTAAAGCGGTAAGTATCCTGAGTTTGACACCCTTTACTCGGTGATGTAGATCTCCAAATATTCATTAATTGGTTGAAGGTATATTAGGCCAATACAATTCGAGTGAGAATTTACTATGTTGTATCCCCATTTTCCATCATTTGACTACCTAAATAGATGACATTCTCAACTCGCTGTATCACTTCGACCATTGAGCTGTATATCGGCCCCTCTAAGTATGAGATTCATGTTTTTAGTTTTGGTATCATTTATCTCAAGCCATATCTGTTTGGATAAGAGGCAGAGTTGGTTTATCTTCCAATACACCTCTTCTATATTAGAATTTAGGAGTGCCCGATCATCTGCGAAATCCAGGCCCCTATTGCTTTTCATCTGTATGAAAGTTCGCATAACCCAATCTTTGCTACTCCGAATATCCATCCAGTATATTTCGTAATTTATTTATAGAGCTTCGTTTTTTTTTTATCTACTTTTCCTTTCTTTGCAGAATAATATTCCATGGCGTTTATTGTTATCATATTTATTTGTGTTACTAAAAATAAAATGATTATTTTCGTCCACTCTCATGCCAGTCAATGAGAGCATTCTGAACGCCTGATGCTAATACCAGTTATATCCATTCACTGTGGGGGGGGGGGGGGGGGGCATTCTCTTGACCTGGTTAAACATTACTTCGTCTGATGTTACCTTAGCTTAACTTATTGATAATACTAACCATGCAATGTTAGTTAGGATTATGGCGAACATAGTGATCAGACATGCTAGCTAAGGTCAGGTTGAAGCATATTGATCAAATATGCTAGTTAAAGTCAGGCAGAGCATACAACCTGTTCTAACTGGCTGAAATAGGCTGTTTTATTTCAATCTGTCTAACGCGTTGGGAATCGAGGTGATCTCCGTAGTAGTGAGCGACACGTAGATGAAGAAATATATAGCAGACCAACCTGAATATCTCTGGTCTACTTTCTCAGTTCGCTCAGAATGTGAAGAAATCACTTCTTCACACAACTTAACTCCCTATTTAACCACGCACAAAGAGAACAGTTACTCATCGTGGGCTTTCAACAACAACAACCCCTTGATATCAATTTGAATTGTTCTCCAGTCTCCCATATCGTTCTCAAATTCGAGGTGTCATGTCCGGAGGTTTATCATGTTGATAGAAAGATGGTCGTGAAACAAGTTTATAGCGCTCTGTCTGGTCTCCATCATTGACCCTGTTTAATAGACTGTCCAATCCTCGTCATTGATTATCTTGTACGGACGTTGTCAGGGCATAAAAGAAAACAGAAGGCTAAACTTGCGATTTGTAATGGCAGAGTCAAAAAACGACATCTGACAAACAGTAAATGTATGCCAACTCTGGGATTCCAATGGTAGCACTGATCCTATTCCACTGTGCATAGGGGAACGACTTAGACTTTCAGATCCATAGGATAGCTTGTTTTCACTCGTATTTTCTCTATGTCAGACAATGGAATGCACATTGAGCGGGTGTGCGTCTCCTTACACTGTGGTGGTGTTGAAGTACAGGTTTCACTAGGGTTTAGCTATCTAAAATGTTGCCACATGCATCCATATCATTCACGACCACACACAGAAAATAACAAAGCAAACGGCAGGTGGCAAATTTATTAATATCACATTCAAGCAAACGTATTAAAGTGAGTGAAATACATCCTAATTAAATAATCAAAATGTATCGATTAATATTAATATTAAAAATTGCAGAGATTGTAAGCACAGGCTTTTGAATATTGCCCCCAGCAAATATATAACACAGTTCTAGCCGGTATACTCTCCTACCCGAATCTGCACACTCATCACATTCTAACAAACTTGTCTTCACGATCGTATTCTGTGCATTCACTCACACTCAGATCCCCTCAGGCAGGCGATCTTTACATTAAACTTTCAGATCCCCTCAGGCAGGTGATCTTTACATGAAACTTTCAGATCCCCTCAGGAAGGTGATCTTTACATTAAACTTTCAGATCCATTCAGGCAGGTGAGTTTTAAATTAAACTTTCAGATACCCTCAGGCAGCTGATCTTTATATTAAACTTTCAGATCCCCTCACGCAGGTGATCTTTACATTAAACTTTCAGATCCCCTCAGACAGGTGATCTTTACATTAAACTTTCAGATCCCCTCAGGCAGGTGATCTTTACATGAAACTTTCAGATCCCCTCAGGCAGGTGATCTTTACATTAAACTTTCAGATCCCCTCAGACAGGTGATCTTCACATTAAACTTGCAGATCCCCTCAGGCAGCTGATCTTTACATTAAACTTTCAGATCCCCTCATGCAGGTGATTTTTACATTAAACTTTCAGATCCCCTCAGGCAGATGATCTTGACATTAAACTTTCAGATCCCCTCACGCAGGTGATCTTGACATTAAACTTTCAGATCCCCTCAGGCAGGTGATCTTTACATTACACATTCAATCTGTTTAACGTATTCTCACATGTGATCACACACTCAATCGATCTGCGTATACACACACTCCGGAACATACATCGTTCCCTCGGTATCCTTCAAACACCACACACTCTTCCAGACCTCTTCTAGATACAGGGTGCCCAACACACACCTTATAGAGCGACTGGCCAAGACTCAAAGGTGTATGCTGGTTCAGTCACCATGCAATTCATTACATCACTTACACATTCGTAGAACAGCCTGCTAAACTAGCAGCAGGGTAACGATCGCTCTTCTAAAAAGTCGGTGAGCTAAACAGTCACCTAGCTAAACTCTCAGTGTCTCACTCTGCGTGGCCAGCCTTTATGAGTTAAACTTTGCTTAATATTATATAGTCTCAAGCAGTATCAAGGCAGTCTAATTGGTCTATGTGGGTTGTCTGACTCAGCCATTACTCGAGTTTGGATTTACATTACTTTCTTGGTATTGGAACGAATAACAATGAGTTCCTGTCACTCTAAAATATCGTAGCAAGACCTGATGGTCTCTGTCTGTCACTACCCCCCACCCCCACCCCCACCCCGTTACCCAAATTGGAATGCCAGAGTGGTCAGCTCCTAACCATTACTTGTACCAGACACATTCTTCCCCTCACCCCCCCCCCCCCCCCACCGTTTTCTTTTGTCGACTTAGTGTCGAGACGGTAAGTGACTTTGGCACACATTTAATTACCTTTGTTTCCAGAGTCGCCAATCCCCACCACCCCCCCCCCCCCTTAACGCCCATGCTCCAGCTGGAATTGTTGCAAGGGTTCGTTGATGTAGTTGTTTCCGCAGTTCTGGAAATTATTGGAAATCCGGAAGATTGTTTTTGAAGGCTTTCATCTTGTCTGACACAGTGATGCCCATGTGCTCTACAGTCCCTTTGTGTAGGCGTTGGTCAAAGACATGTCTTGTTTGTAACGTGATGATTGTTTGTATATCGATTAATCTCAAATTAATATGCTTTATTTGAGAAAAAGCCCATGTTCCTACGGCCGTAGACCATTAGCCTGATACTTGCTATCTGCAGTTGATGTAGATTATGTGGCGATGTTCGGATAGGACTTCTTTGCTACTTTTTGCCTGTTCATAAGTATTATTATTGCCTCTGATGCATGTGTGACCCCATGACCACTATTCGCTGGTGCTGATGTCATAGGGTGAGAAAACTGTGATCAGCGTAATAAATGTAAGAGGATTTGTTAGAGTTTGTTTGGATTATGGGATGGAGCTGTCAAGGGACTGGATGTTTGATATATCCTATACAGATGAATATGTGTTTTGTTTTGTGCTTGTATTTGTGGAGCCATGGTTACTCATATTGCTTAGCTCTCTGCATCGACATTTGAAAAGAATGATGCACAAGGTGAAGATAGTTGCTTTGTCTGGAAAAAAATATATAATCCATATGCTGTGTATATATACGTCTTAAGAGCTAAGCCATCTGTGTATACATTTGGTAGGGTTTGGGGATTTCAAGTGCGCAGAGTGCTAATAGATTTGGGCCATTTGATTTGCCTACAAAGTAAATCATGAGTGTGGTGCTTATTTCGGAACTTGTAAATGCTATGAATGGGGTAGTTAAGCAAATGTTCTAGTCCCTCTCATTGTTGGTAGATTGTGTTTAGCATTAATTTGTCGGCTATGTCCTTTTAAGATTACTGGTAGTCTTTTTATGTATCTCAATTTTTTGACCAGCTTTTTGTTGGGGTTGTTTTGAGAAGGCGATATAACCTTTTCACTGTTCAAAATGTTGCTTATTATTTTCTTATATCAAGCTGTTCTGTGTTAGCATCAATTGTTCATGCCGTTGTCTGTTTATAGATCGAGATCTCCCAAAATGAAGAATAGGGATTGCTTTTGTATTGTGTTGATATGGGTACACATCTTTTAGATGATTTCCACTGCAGATGAAGATTATATTAATGACATAATGTACCCCGAGCTGTGTGAGTACTGTCTTAAAAGATTTCCAGTGAGTGCTTCCAAGTCATTTGAGCAGGTTTATACTCGAAGATGCCTTTACTGAAACAATGTCCATACACCTTTTATAGGTTAGTTGACTATCTAACTAGATTCAAAGGTGTGTTGGATTGTCTTTGCAGCCAATTGCAGACCCATCAATGGTGTTCTCTGGCGTGTTCTTTGTTAGCTAAAGATGGTTGTATCTGTTGTTTTGTTGGTAATGATCTTCGGCTTCCATAATTTGCAAAAGGCAGAAATTATGATGAGTGCTCTTCTCGGTATCTCTGTAGCCATGTGTAGGTCTGACCAACTTGTCCATAAGATAAGATCATCAGCAAACAAAGATGTTGGGGTTTGAAATGATAGAGCAAGTCATTTCAGAAGTCTAGAAACATTGTACAGACAAGAGCCTTCATGAAAAGACAATCTTCTAGTGTACAGTTTGGAAGTCGTCGTTAATGTGCTGAAGTTCAGGCCAAAATGATGATGATCATCATGATAAAATGCCTTTATCTGTGAGCTGATATCTCTTGACCGAGAAATGTCTTGTGGAAAAAATTACTCGTCGTCCTTCGTTCTTGTGGTGATGTGTGGAGTGTGTTGTAAATCATCGGGTGCGGTTGGAGCAGCTAGTTTTGCAGGTCGGACAGCCGTGGGCACAGAGTAAGTAGGTGTTGGGTATATTTATCGTGGTGGCAACACGAAGTGGGTATATTCTTTTCAGATGTTTGTTTAGATAACCATGGTCTGCAATGTGATAGTAGGTAATGCCTGTGGTAGTATTGCTCTGCGTCTGGCCTGCTCATCAGCCTTCTAATTTCCGGGGACTCCATCATGGCCAGATTTACACTGCAGAATCTCTTACTCTCCATAAGATGTGAATATTTGGTTACTTAATTTGTAGATGTTCTTACTATCGAGAGAAAAACTGTTTACGAAGCATTGAAATAGCAGATATTCCCTTTGACATTTTAACAATGTTCTCAGTTTGTTTGATGCCGCCTTTAAAATCTGAGATTGTTTGGCACATAGCTTTGTCCTGTTGCTATTATTTCTGCTTAGTATCTGGAATAGGTCTCTCCGCGAGTGCCGCAGATGCAGTGATCGAATTTTTAATCAGGCTACGGCATTTAATTTTTGCGCCATATTCAGTGCTGCTGGTTGCCCCGGTAGTAGACCCTTCTGTGTATAATGTGCGTCTACATAGTTCTGTCACTCAGACTGAGAACTGGGCATAACAGACACAAGAGTCATCTTTACAACAAAATGAGGTT
Organism: Ariolimax columbianus; assembly: GCA_036924085.1. Classification (NCBI taxonomy): domain Eukaryota; kingdom Metazoa; phylum Mollusca; class Gastropoda; order Stylommatophora; family Arionidae; genus Ariolimax; species Ariolimax columbianus. The sequence goes on along the minus strand of JAVGWX010000006.1, from coordinate 93,024,246 downwards.
TGGGACAGATGACAGGTCCCCATGTGGGGAGCATATCATGACCGTGGAACACTTCCTACAAGCTGCATGCTTACGCAGGAAAAGAGAGAACAATGCTGGCCTCGTGAGCCAGATATGAGACAGAAGCTGAATGGAGATTAAACAGCCTTACAAACAACGGTGTCCTTTGTAAGAGAAACCGGAACCTTGATCTGAGGATGAAAAAAGTCTTACATATTTCATGTAAGCCCATCTTTTCCATTTTTGTTAACAGGTATCTTTTTCCAACTTAATTATAAGCTTCGTCTTAGTCGATGAAGACAGCCGTTTGCTAAGCATTTTTCTGTTGTGGGAAATTTGGAATAACCAGTCTTCTGTTCGGGATAGTTTTCAGACACCTGCTTAAAAATTGATTTTACGAATTGGTGGTTTGCAATCAACAGTACAATCTCTTGTTGATCATCTGCTCTGCCATGCTGACAATCTTAGACGTCAGCGAGATTGACCTCAGAGTTTAAAATCAGTCCCACACCCGTTCAGTTCATCACTTTGAGAAGCGAGTGCCCCTACCTCTCGACCATATTGACTCTCAATATGGGCACTCAGATGTTGTAGCTCTTTCCTCTAAGTTCAGAGATGTTGACTTGGAGGATGTTTACTTTGTCCTTCGTGCCTGGCTTTTGCATCAGGTTGCCGTGCGATGTAGTACCCGGCACTAACCTTTTATGAGGCAACGCCCAAGCTTTCGTGTATTCATTGTTCTGGTTTCTCAATGCTGAGCAGCGCATGAGCTGCAGTGCTCAGCGACCCATAGCTGACTGCTAGCGTCAGGACCAGCGAACCATAGCTGCTAAGACCCTTCTACACCTCCACGCGGTGATCCTGGATAACAGGCTGCAGCAGAGCAGACTGGCTATGAAGAAGGGATCGAAGAAGGAATGGTAATCCGGTACTCAAAAAATGCTTGCTGAAGTCGGATGTGTTGGACCGAAAGGAGCAAATATCGCAGCCAAACTGTAAGCTACGACACAAGCCATTCCGTTTTCTGGACTACATTCTGCTACTTACCCTTTCAGGGTTCGATAGTAGTAGATTGAGAACGAACGAAGAAGAAGTAGAAGAAGAAAAAGAACTTTCTTCAACGTTTGTGAGACAGTACGAACATCGTTCTTTTTGTTGTCCCCCAAACGCCCTGTCCCCTCGTGTCCACTATATCAGTCCAAATAAGACATGTGCCAATGAGGCTAGAACAGATAAACAGTGTAACATGTTCTCCATGTGGATCTGCTCCATGAGAGGAACAGAGTGACAACATCTTCTTCCACAACCAAATTGGTCGATAAGTTGTATGTCGATAAAAGAAGCCGTTGACTGATCGCGGAATTTATGAATGAAAAAGATGCGATTACTTGAGAACGAGAGGCGAAGAAAAGAAGAAGAAAAAGAAAAAGAAGAAGGAGAAAAATAAGTAGAAACAGGGGGACGGCGTGGGCTAGTGGTTAAGTGTACGGCTCACGACACGAAGGTGCTGGGTTCGATCCCCATCAAAGCACTGGCGTTATCCCGGGGAAGCAAAGCCATAGAAAATGCAGGAATAAGCAGACCCATGCATAAAATGCATGCTGAAGTCGGATGCACTGTGCCGACAGGCGCAAAATAAAAACCGCAGTGCAACGCACTCCGCCTTTGGGAATAGAGACATAAGGCGAACGCAAAACAAAACAAAGAACAACAACAACAAAAATTAGAAGCAGAAGAAAAAGAAGAAGAAGAAGATGAGGAAGAAGAAGAAAAAGAAGAAGAAGAAAATGAAGAAAATGAAGAAGTGAAAATACTGGACGCATGTCAAAGTAAATGTATCTGTTTTTCAAAGAGATTGCAATGTAACAGGATTAGTATTCATCAACCATTGGATCATTAACTATTTCAATCTTAGTTTGTACTGGTAAATAGGGGTGGGTGAGGGAGGGGGCGCTTGAGAATGTCCGTTCAATGCAGATTTAGATGAGGGAGGGGGCACTTGAGAATGTCCTTTCAAGGCAGATTTAGATGAGGGAGGGGGCACTTGAGAATGTCCTTTCAAGGCAGATTTAGATGAGGGAGGGGGCACTTGAGAATGTCCTTTCAAGGCAGATTTAGCATTGAAGCACTGCCTCTTGCAGGTGGTTCTTGAGAATCAGTCTGGCCAGTATGCTCTAGCCAATTGATGGGTCTGATCATTTGACCATAGTAGGGAAAGGGGTTGATTGGTAGTAGAGCATTTACCATGCGCCAGTCGGTACCGCTCACCACATCTACACCGTTGTGCTCTGTTGGGTAAGGAATAAGGCAGCAATGAAGGGAATTGGCCACCCCATGTTACAAAGCTGTGTCTTAATACAATAAGAGATCTAACACTTCATCCTTGACGGAACCGTCTGCTATGGGACTACATTTACCTTTACTTTGACGTCATCCTATGCTTATTGGTTGAATTACGACCCAACAAAATGACGTCAACCAACAATAAATATCCAATCAAAAATCGCAGCTGGCATCTTGGGAGATGACATCACACATAAAGACATTAGAAATATGGAGACAACAGTTCTAAATGCTGAATGCACAATACATACAAATACGATGATCCAGTAGTCTTTTGAAAAAACATTATTTTCTTCTTCCACTGAACGTTTACAGCGCAAGGAAAATATGATTACAGGATATGTGAAAATATGCGCTCTATGTAGCAGATGGTATAAGCAGAGGCATTGTAACACTTGCTTTCAAAATCGATGCAAAATATAGCACAACATGGGCGACTTGACCTTCCCTGGGGCTAAACGGAACAAGTAAATACAGAAGAGGTTAAGCAAGAGCAGTGAGCACCAGCTGTTTCGACTGAAATATCCATATGAAAAATGGACACAAAATCTATTTATAGCGCTTAGTATAAAGAACATAATCATGGAATATCATTTGACTACACATTTACATTCAGGACAAACCGGCCTAGCGTGTCTTGAAAAGAGAAAAATTCGAGGTAGATTAATACAAGTTAATAAGATAATCAACGGAAAGGTTAAATTGACTATAACATGTTTTGTTTTTTCAAAATACAACCACCAACAAGAACAAGAGGGCATATATACAAATTAAAGAAAGGTCAAGATTAGATATAAGGAACTGTCTATTTAGTCAGAAAGTGGTAAATGCTTGGAATAAATTGCCCCAGGAGGAAGTGGAGGCAAGGACAGTTAATGCATTTAAGAATACATTGGATGCGCATAGCTTTTATAGCAGGATAATGTAAATGTGACTGGTTGTATACACACTCTGCAGTGTCTTCTAAACCAGCATAAAGACGTTAAGTGAAGTTGAGTTACACTGAACCTCATTTGTGTTTTATTTACAACGTCTTACATTCTTCATGCACAAATTAACACCATTTTCACAGTTACATTGTATTCTTGGTGATGCAAGTTACAAAAACATGTTAGGAAATTCACACTTTTATTTTCACAGGTTTTGTGTACCTTATTTCTATTTTTGGAGGATTCATTTCGGATTCGTGGGCTGGGAGGTTTCTGACGATCTTGTTTTCCTCGTTCCTCTACATTATTGGTTAGTATTTTTTTAATAACTGTAACCACATTTCTTGCGAATACATTATCGGCTAGTATTTCATTATATTCACATTTCTTGTCTATACATTTTCGGCTACTTTTATCATTATAATCACATTTCTTATCTACTTTATTAGATTTGTCAGACAGAGCCGGTCACTCACGTGTCCTGATAGTCAGACAGAGCCGACTACTCACGAGTTCTGACAGTCAGACAGAACCGACCACTCACGTGTTCTGACAGTAAGACAGAGCCGTCCACTCACGCGTTCTGACAGTCAGACAGAGCCGTCCACTCACGTGTCCTGACAGTCAGACAGAGCCGGCCACTCACTTGTCCTGACAGTCAGACAGAGCCGACCACTCACGTGTTCTGACAGTCAGACAGAGCCGACCACTCACTTGTTCTAACAGTCAGAAACAGCCAACCACTCACGTGTCCTGACAGTCAGACAGAGCCGACCACTCCCGTATTCTGACAGTGAGACAGAGCCCACTACTCACTTGTTCTGACAGTCAGACAGAGCCGACCACTCACGTGTCCTGACAGTCAGACAGAGCCGACCAATCACGTGTCCTGACAGTCAGACAGAGCCGACCACTCACCTGTCCTGACAGTCAGACAGAGCCGGCCACTCACTTGTCCTGACAGTCAGCAGAGCCGACCACTCACTTGTCCTGACAGTCAGACAGCCGGTCACTCACGTGTCTTGACATTCAGACAGAGTCGGTCACTTACCTGTCCTGACAGTCAGACAGAGCCGGTCACTCACGTGTCTTGACATTCAGACAGAGTCGGTCACTTACCTGTCCTGACAGTCAGACAGAGCCGGTCACTCACGTGTCTTGACAGTCAGACAGAGTCGGTCACTTACCTGTCCTGACAGTCATACAGAGCCGGTCACTCACGTGTCCTGACTGTCAGAAAGTATTGTCAAAGACGGAAATCATAAACTCCCATGTGAATATGAAAGGCACCAGAAACCACCACACACCAAAAATCGTATATGCCAAAGATAAACAGATGTTAGTTATTATGATTATATAAAAATACATTTTACGCTATATTTCTGGGTAATGTTTAAGTTATCATACCTGTCATCATACCTACAATTTATTGCAAATCTACGTCATAAAACAGTCCTCACCTGCTCATTACTGGTTATGTCCATGTCTTCCGTCGTGTACATGCCGTCACTGAAAATTAATCTTTCATCAATACAAAAATTGTCATTTAAAACGTCATATGATTATATTGAAATAGTCCGGTGTACGTATGTTTCAATGCAATTTGGTTCTGAGATGTAACAAATGACAAGATACATGAAAACACTGGAAACCTGCAGCTCGAAACAAAGTTTAATTAAAAACACTAGAAAACGAAACAATTTTAAAGAAAAAATAGAATTGTTTAATATTTGAAATTAAAGATAGAATATACTGAATATATATATCACGTGGTCGCATAATCTGAGTTCGGTAGCAAGGCAATCCGTACCACATATATGGCAGAGACAGGGGACATGCGAGAGACGTTTGAGTATGTAATAAACAGTGCAATCATAGTGGTCTCGAGGTAAGATGTTAGCCTCGGGTATTTTAGTTCGCGTGTTAAAATCACGGCGTAGACCACGATTTTTTCACTTGGATCATCTGGCAAAAATGTCCCCTGATCTCTAGGTAGTGAAATGGACACATGTGTTCAATAGTGCGCATGTTAAACATGCCTTTTCAGTTGGAAATGGACAAGAGTAGGCTTAACGGCTGTTGCTCGGCCAAAATTAAAATTTAAAATGTACTAAAATTATGTAAGTACCATGTTCTTATACATAGTCTTCTTTAAATCGAATCTGTTCTGTCAAGTGTCCACTGTACATCCAAGGCTTTTTTATCAGTAGCAGAATTAAATTGCCTTTTTAACTCCTTCAGGCGTGGTACTACTTCCAGCCTCTGCAATCGATTATAATACCTGGGGATGGGATACTCTTCAACCCGTAAGTTCTGACAAGCATGTATCATTGCCTGCGTGATAACACATACTGTTTATTCATCAGCTATTGCTGTATTTTAATTTAAATCAATTCCATCGACATAGGTTCAGAGCCTCTAAATTATTGAAAATGTTCTTTATATATTTCAACTCCCTGATCAATCATACAACAAGGCTTCAGTGAAGTGATGCTCCTTGAACCACTATATAGGAAAGACTAGCCTAACTGGCATTGACTATGAGGGATGTGCCATTGCCAGGTGCAATAGGTTGAAACACCTCGGACTAACACGATCGCAACCTGTCATATTAGTACCAGGCTCACTAACCTATACACAATATGCAAGCGAAGGCTGTTAGAGTACATAAAACAGTGACAGTACACAAACTTAGAACAACGACTGCATCCCCTCCTACTTCTCAGTTTGTTCTGTCCCCTACTCATTACAGACTGGGCATCCACAAACTATCAAGAACACAGTGTGAAGACTGAAAAGCATCGTTATAATGAATTCGGATAACACTAAGCTGCATTATGGCTACTCGGAATAAGGTTCATGCTAGAATTTTAGTTATGTGACTTTCATTTAAGAATTGACAATTACCAAGGCCTACACGCAAGCTTCTGTAGACATAAAGCATCATACCTAAGGGTAAGATGAATCAAGAGAGGAATGTCATGTATGACATATGTTGAGAGACACATTAGACAGGTTACCACAGATGAGGCGATAATCAATGGAAAATAATGGGTTCACATTGATGATACAGAAACATAATATCCCACAGTCATCATAAGCGTAGGCAGGAAATTCAAAGAATTGTTCAATGGAAAAGTAGAGCATGATATTAACCAGTTGATAAGTGAAACCAGCATGGATAGTGATACCAAGTTATGTACCAATTGATCGGTACTTACATTCCGTGTTCTGGACACCACGTCAAATATCATGTTTCCAATGTTAAGCCACGTTGATTGCCTTGGTATTCCCCTTCAAAATATCAAACACTATAATTGTTTCCAGAAAGTTTTGCCAGATCACGTTGTCTGGGTATTGTATTATTCCACAGTCGCACGTATCCTCGTCCCTGTATCCTCATCTCTGTAATTTTGTTTTGCATCGTGATGCACCAGTTCACGGTCTATTTAGTGACTTCCGTGGATCGATGATACGTGGTGAGAAATCAGGTCACCTATACTCTTCTAAAGTAAAATCTCACATTAAAACCATGCGACCAACTACATCGAGTACCAGAATAGAGATGGAGGCAGTGATCTCAGCTCTGAAATGGCTTTCTGATACTTCTTTAACAAGGAGTTTATCGTGTCAGACTCATTCATTATTTTGGGAGGTGCTTAGGCTGAGCGAATAGTAGATGAAAAAGCCTTAAGCCCCCAAAGACTTAAGGTCGCATTGGCATCCAGAGCACAGGAAGAGCATCCATTGGTGGCACATGAGAAACGTAAATGTTAAACGTTTTGGGTTCTAGCAATATTGGATATGTATTTTTTTTGATTTTTTTTTTTGCGTTCGCCTTATTTCTCTAATCCCCAAAGCGGTGTGCGTTGCACTGTGGTTCTTATTTTGTGCCTATCGGACAAGTGCATCCGACTTCAGCATGAATTTTATGTAAGGGCCTGCTTCCTCCTGCATTTTTTAAGGGTTTGCTTCTCCGGAGTAACGGCCGGTGCTGTGATGGGGATCGAACCCAGCACCGTCTGATTGTGAGCCGTGTCACTTAACCACTAGCCCACGCCATCCCCATTATTGGATCATAAAACAAGCAATAGATAAATCGAAAACTCATTTACTGTAGACCATTTAAATCCAGACCACTGTCAAACGCCTTAGAGGACGGGGCATGAGTGTGTACAACAATCGAACTACAAGAACTTTCAGTGTCTACACATTTCGCTATTAACTGAGAGAGAATTAGCACGTATGGGCATGCCTGGAGTTGTGATTAGTTGGAACAGAACATAATGAGTAAAGTTGAACTAACTGGCTTCTTGTGTGCTGTTTTATTTTAACTAAATCTCTTTATAATGACCGTCGTTTGTACATATTTAGACCCACATATGTTGTTTTATTGCTGCTAATTAAAACTACTCTTTAAAAATGGGTGTTTTTCTATTCACCGTTGGAATGCAGTTTTACTGTAGCGTTCTGATAAGTATTTGGAATCAAAATATAAAATACTTAAGACAAAATTTACCTTCGAGAGATCAATCATTTTTACTATTCGTTTTTTGTTTTATCGGAAACTATATTAATTTGTCTTCCAAAATAATTGAAAGTACTTTTTCTGTCAATCGTATGTGGCTACATCTGATACACACTTTCTGTTAACTCGATACTCGTATAATAATCCAATACCTGTAAGATGAAAATGGATATTAGACCTTTAGATATCGTTTCCACATACTTTGTACCAGAGGACAGAGTCAAATAACATGCGAATGCCAGTGCAATAAAACATAATGGTAAACAATGAATACAGTCGGTGATTGCATGTAAATATCACGGGTGTATACAATTATCAGAATTGTACTGGATTTAAACCTGCCAGGGCAAGAAGAGTTCTGAAACAAAAAAGAAAGCTAAGGCAGCAGTGGTCTGATAGGCTGATCTCAAGAAGACGCTCCAAAATAGAAATTAAGGATTGTTGCAGACTTCTGTTTCTATGAAATAAAACAAAAGTGAAGTAAAGAGGTCGTTTTAACTGTGTATTTAAAGTAGTCACATGACTTCAGATGTGAACGATAATATTTATTCTACAGATTGCTAAAACCGGTATTTTCATGACTGGTCTGTTTTTTGTTGCTATTGGTACCGGAGGAATCAAGGCTAATGTTGGACCTTTTGGAGCAGAGCAGATTTCAGCCCTGGGCAAGGATGCTGTGCAATCTTATTTCAACTGGTAGGAACGAGTTCACAATTTTGTAGAAGCTTGACTTATGATCTAGGAGAATTGTGTGTATGCAGTTCAAAGTAAATGTAGGAATTATTGATGTAAATATTTCTGGAATAATTACATCAGAGAAAATTGCGTGCTTGTACCTAAAGTAAATTTATAGTTTTATGTATGGTAATATTTATCAACTAATTATCAACTAATTATGATCTAGGGTTGTTGTTGTTGTTGTGAATACCCACAATGTGTAGGTTTACTCCAGGCGGTTGTGCTATGCTTGGCTTCATCTGTGTGTCGATCACTACTACGGGGATCACGTCGATCACTCACCTCGTTAGCCGTGCTGTCATGTAAACAGCACGTGTCCAGGGAGAGATATAAAGAAGTCAAGGTGAGCGTTATGGCCAGTATATTTTGCCTGACCCTGACTAACATGCATGATGAATATGTTGTGCCTGACCAGAGATTAGTCTTCCTCCCCTCCATCTATGGTAATCTGTGCCATCTTTATGACAGTAAAGATCAGTAACAATATATGGATCAGAGATAAACAGGTCAATGTAATTGTATGATCACTGCCCCATAGTGATAATACCCCAGCGTTTTTATAGGAATGTTCAGATTACATCGATGCAAGAGCAGCATACACAGAAAGTTAGATCTGAATACGACAATAATTCCATTCACCAATTCGCTCCAAAAGAAGCATATAGACCCAACTAAATTTGTTGCTTTACAGGGCGCCCATATCCGAGCATTTGCAGTATCGGCTCCAATGTCATTCTTTCACATGACGAACTTGCTTCGCGCTTAATTTTTCTTGTTCGTCTTTTAAATAATATTTGAAAGAATGCGTACATTATTATAATAATATTGATAATAATAATAATAATAAGCCCCTCGCCCATATGCATAGGCCCCAAACCACATGTGAATCGACGATTTTCAGCGTTTTATAAATCAGAGGTCATTATTTTTTTGTAGCGTGGTTTTATATGCAATGGTTTTTCAGCAACTGAGTTTGTCAACCACATTGCAACCTTCCATAGTCGCATGCGTCCATTTTTCAGGAAAGGAACTATCGAAATTTCTAGGCGTGGCAGCCGAGAGATGATCAGCATTGCATGTAGATCTACTCGAGTAGTATCATCTGTTATATAGTTAGATCCACACGTGACTGCTGACTAAGTTGCAAACTATGACTATGCTCGAAGCTAATTTAAGCGCAGTGTCCCATATGCTGATACTGCGGTTGTTGTAGCCGATAGGAAAAGCACTCGCCTCTCAAAGTGATGCAGAAGTGGTAGGCGATCGAATCCTTCAAGTTTCAAGAGACCACTGGGCTCAAGGAAATTGAGACAAGAGTGCTCACAACCTAAGTTACCTCCAGTCTTTTTCGACTGATCGTCATTCTACTGGTCCTAGGCAGCTCGGGAAGAGATAGTGAGATTGATGACCAGCGCCGTTTCTTTCTCACTATAATCAAAATACAGCGCAATTTACTTCATCAAAACCAAATTATGTTGATTATGGTAACTTAACTAACTAACCAATCACGTTATCAAGACCAGTAGAAGATGAGATCTAATAAGGTTCTCAAGACCTGTAAAATGAGAGATCAAAACACTATGTCATGACCAGTAGAAGGAGAGGTCAGAACACGTTGTCAAGACAAGTGGAAGGGGAGGTCAAAACACGTTGTCAAGACCAGTGGACCAATGCAAGGGCAGGTCAAAACATGTTGTCAAGACCAGTGGAAGGAGAGGTCAAAACGCTATGTCATGACCAGTGGAAGCAGAGGTCAAGACACTATGTCATGACCAGTGGAAGGAGAGGTCAAAACACTATGTCATGACCAGTGGAAGGAGAGGTCAAAACATTATGTCATGACCAGTGGAAGGAGAGGTCAAGACACTATGTCATGACCAGTGGAAGCAGAGGTCAAGACACTATGTCATGACCAGTGGAAGCAGAGGTCAAGACACTATGTCATGACCAGTGGAAGGAGAGGTCAAAACATGAAGTGAAGACTAGTGGAGGGACGGTCAGAGCGCGTTGTGTCTCAGCTTAAAGCAAGGCAACGATATCTGTTCCAGTCAGCTCGACACATCCTATTTTAGCTGGCATTTCAAGTACAGGGTCTGCCTCCCTACTGCCACACTTGTTGTCTTAGCAAGGCTACATTGGAGCAGCCTGTATTCGGAGCCATTGTTTGCAAGCGGAATAATAGATTGGTCAGTTCTACTTCGCTGTCCCTGATGCGTGCAGTCATCTATGAGTCGATACATGACCATCTTTTTATAGAAATACCTGAGACTCAATTGGAAATTACTCAAATATCACATGTAGAGGCAACAAAATTACAGAACTCATCAGCACTTATTGTCTGCAAAGGTTTATAATCAATACATCCATCATCCATACAGAAACATAAAACAGATTAACAGTAGCAAACACAACAAATCACTGTTGAGAGTGATCCTTTCACAGAATCCTGCCCTAAAACAAACTGAATACCCATCTTCTTTTCTTGATTTATGGTATACAACAACCAGGGCTTGTAATGAAACCAGTCTTGTGAAACCCATTTAATGACAATGAGTAATTTTGGAGATACACCAATTGTAAATTGGAATAACAAAATAGACAAATAAGTTCTGTAACAATTAAACAATTCATTTAGTATTCAAATGCCAATAATTCTACTGCCTTCCATCCAAACTCGCCATAAATATTATCATCTTCACTTAAAGTTGAATCTAATTCACAAGATCATTCAATTTATATCTCTCTATTTCTGACAGAATGGGCATGGTCAGTGAACTATTAAAAGATTCAACGTCGATGTTAAGTTTACCAGAATGTAATCACAAACCTAACCTACAGTCCACTGGTTCCACCTTTTTTACGAAATCTGTTCAGCTTCAAACCCGAAAGCGCTCTAGTTTCGAAGTTATGTCAGCCTTCGATGCGTTCCATATGTAGTTAAAAATTGTGTCAGCATTTAATCTGTTAATAGTTTACTGACAAGCCCCATTCGGTCAGAAATAGAGAGATAGAAATTAAATGATCTTGTGAATCATATTACATTTTAAGTGAAGATGACAATATTCATGAAGAGTTGGATGGAAGGCAGTAGAATTATTGGCATTTGAAAACATTTTTTTTTTAAATTGTTACATAATCTGTTTGTCACTTTTGTTATTAAAATGTACAGTTGCTAAAGACAAAGAGTAAGGGCCTAGGCAGTGAGTTTGAATTACATTGTATCAGAAACAATTATAATATACATACTTTTCTTCATGTAATCAAATAAATGTGGGTAATGTGTGTGTGAATTCAAGAAACAGGTGGGTTGTATTAGCATTGAGATGTGTTTGATGAGGGCTTGTAGTCCTGCAGATGTTCTATGGTGTTATAAACCTGTCACTGCCAAATTAGAAAAACAGCCACAATAAATGGTGTCCATATAAGAAAGCTGTAGCAGATTAAACTGTTTATACAAAGACACCAATTACCTTCCCGCTGTTGTTATGGCTAATATAAAACCAGTATTTTAGGATCGTGACAGGAATGAACTACTTAAAAAAGTATCTTCAAGGAAATACACAAAATGTAAATGATTGACTGAACAGTGCCATCTTTAAATTATGTCAATGAATAAGAATCACTATGGACTAGCTTGTGAAAGATGCTGTTGATATTGCAGTTTCTGATTATGAGACAAAATCTATGTTGGTAGTGGAGTAAATGGAATTACGGACTTGCAGGTATCTGAGACAGCCCTGTGAACAAAATAAACATTTTTTTGCAAAAAAGGAACTGGAACTCAGAGAAAAGCTTTTAGGGACAAAGCTATTAATGCATCTTGTGATGTCATGATGGCAACAATGAGGAAGAGATTTGTACTGGATGATTGGTAAGCAGTTTATGCAGGGTTTCTATATCAGATTGGAGGTCTTTAATAAGAATCGAGGTATTAATCATCAGAAAATGGAAAAGAAATAGTGTCCTAAAATTGTCGTCACAAACCGTAATGTACAGATGGTTTGTGTAATTACTGTTGTGTGTTTCAACCAATTGTCCTGCAACTTTACACATATATTCTAGATAACAATGGTTTAGTTGTGGTTTATGGAAATCAAGGTATATTACAATATGTAAGAGTCATTATAATTTGGATTATCAAGATTTTAAACAAAATTTAGTTAATATTTTAATTTTCATAAAAACACAATTGTAAAGATGGTAGCTGTGTCTGTAGTCTATAATGAAGGGATAATCTTGAACAGCATTATAAGAACAAAATTAAGTGTGTATCATCGAAGACAGGAAAAATAACGTGCAGAGTTTTGCCTTTTTTCCAATATAAATGTTCAATGTTTTGTTTAATTACGTTTTAAATTACCACTTTGAATTCTACATTATAATACATTAAATCATGTTGTAGGGTGATAATCTTTACAGAACTTATCAAAATTGTATGTAGATGTATCAATGTTTCAATAATGTTACACTAATTAAAAAAATAAACCTCTCGCTAGGTGGTACTCCTTAAAGGACAAGTATCAGCTGAAAATAAAACTTTGAAACTACGCGAAATGAAAGAACTAAAATATGCAGCCTTCACTAATAAAGACAAAATATTAAATGGCTAAATGTGAAGACCGTGTCTTGAAAGAGGAAAAGGGCTATTGAAAAAAAGGTGGAATGTCATTCTTTCTTTCATGACCAGTCATCAATGTGTTGGAATCGTCCGACTATAATTATGTGAACAATTAACTTTCATGTTTGCGTTCCGAGAAATATCAGTGTCCATCACCTTGGCAAAACGATCCTTTTCATGGCCACCCCAATGAGCTAGAAGATGGATCTCAGAACTCAATTAAAATCATTTATTGTTTGCTCTGGCATCTATTTATAAAACGTAACTAATCTATCTGAAGTATGTACTTTATATGTTCTATATATTGTGTGCTTTTACACTTGCACACATTTCTACAAAATGCCCAGTTACTTGTTACAGCTCCTAAAAAACATGAACTACATTACAAAAGGGCATTATGTGGAACTTAATTTAGAAAATCTCATTCGATTTGGATATGTCTAAAGAAAAACATGTTTTGTTTAAAATGCACAGTAAATTATATTCTCAAGGGCCAAATAATTCATTTGCTAACCAATATCAAAAGAACTAGCAATTTTAAGAAAATGGCACTACCTGACACAATGTAAATTATTAAATCATTGGGACATTGACAAGATAAGTTCACGTTAAAAAAATCGCACATATATGTGTAATGGTTATTGAGATATTAGACAACAATTTTCGGCAACCCTTGTGAAACGGACAAAAGTTGATAATTGAAAGTTTCGTTATTTAGTCGGTGGTCTTTCAAGGGGGTTTTCCCATCAGTCCGAAGGCCTTCTATCTAAAGTTGGCCATGGTCGATTGGTGATGTCAGCTCATTCGCTGTGCTTGCTGCATCCTCTACCCAATGAAAAGACAGTAAAGTGGGGATCAAAAAGATACTTAACCACAGCGTGGGAGTCAAAAATAGCAGCCGTCTAATTATCGAAGATAAAGAGACCAGACAATTTGAGTCGGGGCAGTGTAATCGTCAGAACCTCTGTTTTTATCTGGAATGTAACATGTTCCCGCTAAAATTGCTGAAATAAACAGCATCACTAGATCACACCTTGTGGGCGATGAAAACGAGCATCAAATAACAATTAGGATAAAGATGCTGAGCAGCGTATGAGCTGCAGTGGTCAGCGACACATAGCTGGCCAACGAACTAGGGCTGCCAAGACCCTTCTACACCTCCACGCGGTGATCCTATATAACAGGATGCAGCAGGACAGACTGGCTAAATAGAAGGGATCGAAGAGGGAATGCTAACCCGGTACTCAAAAAATGCTTGCTAAAGTCGGATGTGTAGGATCGAAAGGTATAAATATCGCAGTAAACTACGACACAACGCATTCCGTTCCCTGGACTATATTGTGCTACTTAGGCACTTTCAGGGTTTGGTAGCGAGAGCTTCAGAACGAACAAAGCCAAGCCAAGGCAAATAACATTTTAAATACAAAAATATACAAAACTGTTTGTGAACAAGAGTCTTTCAACGAACGGAAGAGCATGGTTTCACAAGAGTTATTGCCCATTTCAAAATGTCAGTTTGAGATGTACTCATCCATATTGCCGATTGCTGTTTACACCCTACTCACGGTTTTTCTTTCATTTATCAACCCATCAGGTTCTACTGGGTTGTCAATGTGGGAGCTCTTATTGCCTATGCAGGTGTGTCTTACATCCAGCAGAACGTCAGCTTTGCCTGGGGCTTTTTTGTTCCCCTGGTCAGCATGATACTTGCTCTCAGCATATTTGCTGCTGTGAAATCGAAATACGCCAGAACTCGTCCTCAAGGTATAGTTGTCATATTACACTGCTAACAATCACCTGTTTTACGTGTATGTATATATGTATATATATATATATAAATATATATATATATATATGTGTGTGTTTGTATGTATGTGTTTGCTTCTCTGTATACACCCAGGTATTTTGACAGCGATGTAGAATGACGAGTAACACTTTATTGTTTGTAACTTGACAATGCACGTGTTTTCGTAAAGTATAGGATATGTGTGTGTGTTGTTTTAAACGGAGAGCGAAGAATGATCAAGGTTGGGTGGAACATATCAATCAAGCGCACGCACCTCACGTTCCGGGGGCTATGCTGCTGGAAACAGGCTGTCCCAAAACAGTCTGCAAACGAATTGGGGATCAACAATGTGATTACCGTAGTGGTAAGCTTCTTGATAAACCTCGTTTTGTACTACGGCAAGGAGAATCCAGTTGCCCTGCTCAGGTACGCATCGGGATGTCGGAACAGTCACTGTACCCAGCTTAGAAAGAAAGGCCAGAACGAGAATCATCGAACAACAACAACAAAGGTAAAGTTAATATTGAGTTTGTTGTACTACAGTACAGCGAAACGATCAAGTGGCCGAGTAGCTAGCGGGGTTGCTTCACACAAAACATACACCAGTATCACTAACGACTTCCATATTCTAGTCTACCCTGTAAATGAGTACCTGACTTTCAGCTAGTTAATCAAAGTTATGAAGAAGGGCACTAGTTACCTTTCCTCACAACAGCATTTTGACCAGCTGCATGACGTAAAGCAGCACTATTTTACCTTATTGTCCATATTATTTGCTGCCTACGCCCTAGTGCATCCGACTTAAGCGATGATTTTGGTAATGGGATCACTTCAGCTAAGGATAATACATTGCTGGTTTATGAATCACAGCACAATTACAATTTGGGTTGCGTGCAGTGCGACTAACTACTACGGTACGTAACCTAATTATCATATATACTATACAACATACGAGGTATGTTCAAAAACTATCCGACCTTTGGGCCGGAAAAATAAAATTCTTTCATTGTGGTTTAAAATCCTAAGTCCTATCAAAGAATTCACATTGGGACTCCACACACTTTCAAAATACATGTTGGATCACAAATTCCTCTCTTCAAACTTATGCAGCCAGAATACATTGAAAACCACAACTTTCTCTCAAGTTTTAACGTTCTGTTCTATGGAACTTCCAACACTTCATCCCCGATTTCAGCTTATGATATGGCATGATCTTGACCTTGGTTTTTATTATTGCAGGTAGTATTCTGACTACAGCTTGGAAAATTATTGTACAAGGGACCAAGAAGGTAGGTCAATGTAAATAGTCGAACTTGTTGATTTTAAGTAAGGATATATAAATATATATGTATGTGTATATCATGAATCATGGCCTTTGCAGCACCTGGATTTCATGACATTCAATTTGTAAGAAATTCGGTTCCTGGCCAGCTCTCCCGTCTCTGTCATAATCATCAGCAGGGCCTTTGTGATGTCCTCTACTCTTCTCCGTAGCCTGCATCTGTCTCTGTTGCCAGAACCATACCTTCAGTATCGTTCTGTCAAAGCCAATGTGACGTTTGATGTGGCCAAAGTATATTACATATCTAGATGTAATGTCGTTTTAATAGTCAGATGTATCAAAGTTCGAATTGTGCATGGTCACATTCTAAAGAAAAAGGATTTGGCGAGGTCTAGGAGCGACCAGCCTGAACGGTGGCGCCTGCAAAAGAGATTGGGCCTGCCTCCAAGAAGGGCCTTGAATTCCCCCACGATACAATAGTCTACAGTGTTGAGGAAGGCCTAGGTCGCAATGACACGAGAGTGATGTGCAGTGCGATAAACAATTATCAGCTCAGACCACTTTCGACGTTTCTTCGGCGCCAACACCACCTCCTCCCTCCCCAGCCTGAATAAATCCAGTGATACCCACAACACCTTAAGAGAAGAAATAGCTAGCAGATTGCGTCGAACATTACAACGCAGCCTTGAACCCACCCTACCGGACCTGGTTGGCAAGTCTCTCAAAGCAACTTCTGAAGTACAAGAGCAAGGACTCCCGACTGGTATGCTGCAATTGCAGGCTTAATACCATATTGTCTGTCTCCGGCAAGGTCTTCCCACATGCGCTCCTGTCAATGGTACTGCATCGCGAGTTTAACCGCCCTGACCAGGTCACCTACGTTGACCGACGGCTGTATTCGCCTTGTGGAGGGGAGTGTCGTAAGGCACCAGTCGGCCCTAACTGGGGATCTCCACAGTCACTATATGTCTAACTATCTTCAATCCCCGTGTGTTGTAAGACGTTGTAGGGAGGTGTGACCTCATTTGTTTCATATTTTTTGCCAGGCGAAAATTGGCCAATCCCAATATCTGTTCAGTTCAGTTCATCCCGTAACCTATCAGGTCGTTGGGGCACACATGAAGACATGAAAATCCCACGCCAACTCTCTCTGTCTGTCGCCGCCTGACGTATCTCACCGGGACGAAGGCCTGACCACTCAGTGATGTTGTCAACCCATCTCTTCCTTGGACGTCCTCGCCCTCTCTGTCCCGGTACGGATCCAAAGAGTATCGAGTTGGGAATTCCGTTGGACCTCGCGACGTGTCCGCACCAGGCCATCTTTCGTCTTTTGATAGCTGTGAACAGATCTTCAAAAGGACCAATAGCGTCTTCAACTCTCTGACGAATGTCTACTTTCGTGACACGATCCTTATATGTAACATTTAGGAGTGTTCTATAGCACCGCATTTCCATTGCACGTATTCTGCCTTGGATATCTGCTGTAATGGTCCAGGTCTCACAGGCATACATAAATATTGACAGCACCAAAGAGCGCAGTAGTCTGACTTTTATGCCGAGGGCGAGGCGCTTGTCTCGCCAAATAGGTTGCAGCCTAGTCAGCGACGCTGTTGTTTGTGCTATTCTTGTTACCGACCGATAAATGGCCCGGTCTCTCTTACATCATCAGATCAATGCCCGGTCTCTCTTACATCCTCAGATCAATGCCCTGGTGTCTCTTACATCATCAGATCAATGTCTGGTCTCTCTTACATCCTCAGATCAATGTCTGGTCTCTCTTACATCCTCAGATCAATGTCCCGGTCTCTTATACATCCTCAGATCAATGTCCCGGTTTCTCTTACATCCTCAGATCAATGTCCCGGTCTCTCTTACATCATCAGATCAATGTCCCGGTCTCTCTTATATCATCATATCAATGTCCTGGTGTCTCTTACATTCCCAGATCAATGTCCCGGTCAATCTTACATCCTCAGATCAATGTCCCCGTCTCTCTTACATCATCAGATCAATGTCCAGTCTCTTTTACATCATCAGATCAATGTCCCGGTCTCTTTTACATTCTCAGATCAATGTCCTGGTGTCTCTTACACCATCAGATCAATGTCTCTGTCTCTCTTACATCATCAGATCAATGTATGGTCTCTCTTACATCCTGAGATCAATGTCTGGTCTCTCTTACATCATCAGATCAATGTCTGGTCTCTCTTACATCCTCAGATCAATGTCTGGTCTCTCTTACATCCTCAGATCAATGGCTGGTCTCTCTAACATCCTCAGATCAATGTCCCGGTCTCTCTTACATCATCAGATCAATGTCCGGTCTCTCTTACATCCTCAGATCAATGTCCCGGTCTCTCTTACATCCTCAGATCAATGTCTGGTCTCTCTTACATCCTCAGATCAATGTCCCGGTCTCTTATACATCCTCAGATCAATGTCCCGGTTTCTCTTACATCCTCAGATCAATGTCCCGGTCTCTCTTACATCATCAGATCAATGTCCCGGTCTCTCTTATATCATCATATCAATGTCCTGGTGTCTCTTACATTCCCAGATCAATGTCCCGGTCAATCTTACATCCTCAGATCAATGTCCCCGTCTCTCTTACATCATCAGATCAATGTCCAGTCTCTTTTACATCATCAGATCAATGTCCCGGTCTCTTTTACATTCTCAGATCAATGTGCCGGTCTATCTTATTTCCTCAGATCATTGTCCCGGTCTCTCTTACATTCTCAGATCAATGTCCTGGCTGCTCTTTCATCATCAGATCAACGTCCCGGTCTCTCTTACAAAGGTCAGAATGTGTTATCACCGTGCAACTTTTGTCTCCGTTCAGTCTTACGAGACCAGTATTGTTCACGCTTTTCCTATGCGAGCATGCAACTTTGTAGTATGTGCTCCACGGTCATGTTATGCTCCTCACGTGGACACCTGTCACCTTTCCCAATCCTCATTTTGTTGTAAAGATAATCTTTGAATTGATTATCCCAGCTCTAAGTCTGAAGATGGTGGCTAGCTGCTCTCTAATTACGTGCCATATTTTGTCTTTCTCATAAATAGAGACCCTTGTTAAAGACAGATTGCATAATTCAATAACAAGATGAAAAAGTCGACCATCTTACTGGCTTTACTGTTGTCCCCATGGTGCCTCTGAAAGGTGGTTGGCGCCACGTCTACAGCTGCAGAACTCTCGTGTGTCAGTCAATCATGTAGTGATGGTATTTGAATCTTTCAGTTTTTCAATAAAACTCTAATATAAAGTCTAATATGTGACGGGTAATTTAAGTAGTATGTTTTTAATCAGTTAAAGTGCCATTAGACTTCCCATTTTTTTGCATTTGTGTACAAACATTTCTTAGTAAATGATTTTTAAATGATTATTATTAAACTGTTATTCAAGGATCCGAGACGAAACGACGTTCGTCAAGGAGCTACCTTGCCAATGCTTGCTAGAGCCAAGAAAAGCTTCGGTGGCGACCACGATGATCACATAGTGGAAGGTGTCGTCAGCGTTATCAAAGTGACCCCTTTTTGTCTGCTGGTCATTATGTACTGGGCTATTTATGCGCAGGTGAGAGCCACATTACTGATGAAAGATAATGTGTAATATAATGTTACATAGTGAAGATACTGCAATACGAATTAAAACGTTTAACAATGGTTGGTTATGACAACTTTCACAGGAACTTCAGGTTATAACTTATCCTATTATTTGGCTGGAGGAACCCATGGAAACTGATATATTCACTTTCTGATTAATGCAGCGTACTTAGAATATTCATTTTGGAGTGTACTTTCAAACGGAGAAGACTACGTCCCACTGAGCACATTGTTTGTGTGGTTAAATGGACAAGCGTACACACTGAGCACATTGTTTGTATAGTTAAATGGACAAGCGTATACACGGAGCACATTGTTTGTATGGTTAAATGGACAAGCGTACACACCGAGCACATTGTTTGTCTTTGTGAATGGACAAGCGTACACACTGAGCACATTGTTGGTCTTTGTGAATGGACAAGCGTACACACTGAGCACATTGTTTGTCTTTGTGAATGGGCAAGCGTACACACTAGGCATAATATTTGTATATGTGAATAGGCAGGCGTATTATGACGTGAGTTCGAGAATTTCTACAATAAACTATAACAATAGATATAAATATACAAATAAGATTCAGACTAGACAGTCAAACAATCCTTTCAGCATGCATGCATGCACAATAGAAGTGACCAATTGCTCGATACACACACATACACACGCACGCACGCACGCACACCCACTGGTTCGACCGAAACGTGCAAATATCGCAGCCAAGCTGTAAACTACGACACAACGCATTTCGTTCTCTGGACTACATTCTGCTACTTACCTTTTCAGGGTTTGGTAGTGGGAGATCGAGAACGAACGAAGAAGAAGAAGATAAAGTAGAGAAGTTATCCACCGTAATGCTCGTAGTCCTTCTCTAGTCTCACTATGGTGGCAACATCATGACATACATGTTGGTGGTGTTGTTGTTCAAAGCTACTTTTGGCGACTATTCTTTAGTTGTTGGTTACAGTAGCTCTTCATGCATCCAAATACATTTGTGATACGGTGGACCAAAGTTCTTCTTTCTGTAGTGCAATGCGAGACTCCTCAGTAAGCTCACTGCTACGGAGAATGAAGTACCGCTAACCACCTCTTTGGTCATACTGCTACGACATACTATTTTCTAGAAATACCAGCAAGCTTCACTTGACCCTCAGTACTCGCCTTTCCCTAATAATATCAAAAGAAAAAAAACATGACATAAACTAGTAAAAGTTGATTAAGGTTGAGCTTAATCAAAATTCAAAAAATGGGTATGGTCAGATACCGCACCGAGACGAGAACACAAACAAAACCTACGTTGCGACCAATAGGCCTTCATCAGGGACAACAACACTGAATTAACAAATCAATTGGTCGCAAAATAGGTTTTGTTTGTGTTCTCGTCTCGGTGCGGTATCTCACCATACCCATTTTTTGAATTTTGATTAAGCTCAACCTTAATCAACTTTTACTAGTTTCTGTCATGTTTTTTTTCTCATTATACACATCCACAGAACCCTCTGCAGCCTCGCCTTATTTTAACCTAATGATATCAATAACAGTTATGATAAGTTGTCTGCCAGAGACAAATGCAAAAATAATTGATCTACATCTAGGTTTTTGTGAAAGATCATATGGTATTCATGTCTTTCACAACTCATCTCGTGAACTCAGCCAGATTTAATCGCTTGCAATCATATTATTAAGATAGCCATAATATAATGGAATTACCTACTTTCCTTTGCATCATTCTAAGAATATATCATGATATTGTCATGTATGCCTCGTTAGTTTGTTTATTGTTTAATTATAAATCCCACGATCGTTCAATTTAGATCATGAATAAACAAGATCAACAAATAAACTCCCAGTCAAATATAGATTTGGCCTTGGTAAATTAAAGTCATAAAGCGGGATCGGGGAAAAATGTCAGCTCACCGTGAAAAAGATAGTTGATGCGTTATTGAACAGACAAAATGTAGAGAATCTGTGACAAGAAATGCAATTTTCAATTTTAAGATTCAGCGATAGAAAACTCGACACATAAAGAGGACAGGAAAAAACATTATTAGATGACTGATAACATGCTAACACTAATTGGCATGAGAAAATAATATAATTCAAGTATCTAAGAGAATTGCAAATTTGTTTAGCATCGAGGCGTCAGGTAAAAAATATAGACGCCAGACCTGGCACTGGGTGGAATGTTCCAGGCTGGGTTGTGTAACATTCCGGAGGGTATGGGTGAATTGTTCTTGAAAATGTATATTATAAAACGACAAATGTAAGTTCATTTTCAAAGTAATTCTGACTTATTTCTGCTGTTTCTTATCTGTGTAATCCTTGTTTGCTGAATAACACGAAACTGTGCATGTAAGTGCGACACATATCCTGAAATGTTAGACGCAACAATATTTCTATGCGCCATGGCGACTTGGCGCCCGGGTATTGTCGTGCACTAGGGTATCGGTATTTATGAAGTTGATAGAAAAGATGCTAGAGACAAATGCAAAATGGATCAATATACCAGATCATCGAAATGTGTGATAATAAAGGCAACCACCATCTCTATTTGTTCAATAAGGTGGGAAACTGAGACGTTAGTCCGGTCAGGCACAACACACTGAAGAGGACGTCACGTCAGGGTCAGGCACAATATACTGACCAAAACCACTATTTATCTTCCATATAGCGTTCCTCCCTGGAAACAGGCTGTTTTAAAGGAAGTGTGGTTGACAAGATGTGGATTGACGAGATCCCCGTAGGAGCGAGCGTCACACAGACGAAACCAAGCTTATCACAACCGCCTGGAATACCACGGTCACCATCTCAAGCACGATTGGGATGTGAGGAAAGTTACTACAACCTACATTTTAACTAAATTTTCAGGACTCACAAAAAAGTAAACTTACTCATTGTAGGCTTTCAGCAACAACAAAATCCAATTAGATATATAAAAAAAAACATTCAAAATGTATAAAGCCTACATTCGAACACATCTAAAGTCCAAATATCAAACAATAGTTATGAAATGCTAGTCGAATCAGATAAAAATCCTAGACTAGTCAGAAATGTGAATGATTTGACGACGAACGATAGAAACGATGAGTTTCCAATACTTAATTACGAGAAAGAAGATAGAATACACAATCCCACGAATGCTCTTGTCAAAACTTGGGATGTGTATAATACCAAGATAGTCACATCAAAGAGGGAAACTGTTCATATTCACAGTACACCGAGCTCACTTAGCGGGCATGCAAACAATATGAGGCTTAACAAGGCTCAAGAGTTCATATACTCCATAACTATTTTTACAGATCGAAGTCTTGATTGAATATTTGAAACTAGGCGTCAACAATTATCTGGGACTTATAAACTGCTTAAAAGCTGTTTAAAAGCTCATACATTGACCTGGCAACAAAATAGCAATTGTGAAACATAATATTTATACTATTTCCAAGGATCCCTGAGGGTTTGCCTGGACACCTCATGGAGTCCGTGAAGGCTTGAAGAAATGTTTTAAGCTTTAACATTGAAAATAAAAAGATAAATATATTTTATTTTTTTCAATAGAAAGATAGAAGTAAAGACAAAAGGCATCAGAAGTTAATATCGACAGCTTCCATACAATTATATAAATAGCGACTAAACAGACGATCGGTAGGAATTTGAGCGGATCAAGCAGGAGACCGGATGTCACCTCCGAACCGTCGTCCATAACCGTAAACTTCTTAAAAACACCGCCACTGTGTCAAATATCAAAGGATGCGGAACAGACAGAATCAGAATATTCGACTGGAAGATAGAGAAATAGTGTCTGATGGTCGGAGAAATTGAATGCAACTACAAGATAGATTGTTTGTTAGATCCCTACAAGAATGTAACTCCGTAAGAGGATTGGCTGAATCGATCTCGGAAAACATAGGGAAAAATAAGATCCCGTTGAATTTCGCTACATTTTGGCTGACCCCTCAAGAGAAGTTTCTGGCTGAATTTGAAACGCAAACGTACTGATAATGATGATGGAAGTGCATCCTTTTCAACACAAAAGGAAGTTTTTTCCTATCATCTTAAAAAATAATCGTAGTTATAGCAAAGAATGTATGTCATGCCGATTGGCTTCACTTGTGCAGGCCCAGAAGATAATTGACTACTTTAAGGCGGGTTATGTTGCGACATATTGTCAAATGACCCCATTAAACCACTACAAATTGGAAGACCTTCACTAGAAAACATAAAGGTCGTGACCGAAAGAGCATCGAATTATTTTGTTTTCAAAACTAAGGATCGGGAGCTTTGGCAAAGTAAGGGAATAGTTAAAAAGACTGCAGCTTGTTCTAACAATTGAAATGCAGCGAGGGCCTCATTAGGAATTGTGGGACAGGAAAGATCGAGCCCAAGAGAAACAGGTGAAGATATAATTAAAAGATATTTGACATTACTATTAATATAGGGAAAGAGAAAGCATCGGAAGTGTTGATGTTCCGTGGACAGACAGTTGCAGAATGAACTGACATGTTAATTTATTAATATGTATCAGTTTCTAAGAAAATATTAATACTAATTTCTTGTCTGAAAGAAATTGTTTATAACTTTGATCAGCTATTTCTAAATATAATCTAAATTAATGCACAATTAACATGGATTTGAGTTTAAACGAGAAACCAATTGTGACTGAATCCTCTATTTCAATAACAACATATATTTCTAAAAGATGAGGAGAATATGCGTGTGCAACACCAGAATCAGACTAGGACCAACTATCGTGTACACATTTACTGACGCTTCAACAAATGGAAGTGTTTTTTTTTTAAGAACTGAACAGGACAGAAACAGCACAAACAAAATAAATTAAATAATCTAAGTGAATAACCTATTTAAGAAATAATGTATTTCAGTAAAGTCCCTATAGCAGAAAACTGAATGCTGATTTGAGCTCTCAGGATGTCGTCACTGTATCAAGGATAATTTAGAATCATAATCGCATTCTGTAATATTGACTTATAATTTGATATTTAGTTTTATTTCTGTTATACTTTTTTACCGCTGCTGAAAAAGAATTGTATTTGTCGATAAGTTAAACCTACATTCTTTCTTCTTGTTCTATGTACAAGCCTGACTATGAGTTAATCTAGATTGGTGTTGGCCTTTACAGGAGCACATTTTGTTCTTTTGTAGGGCTTATTTACGGTATACGTTATATGCATGCTGGTGTTGATGCCCCTATGTACAATACCACTTAATCGCCTTATACGATAGGCTGGGAAGGCTGCAGTGGCTCCATTCTTTGTTTCCTGGCCGAAACGCTGATGTCGCCGATGTCTGCTATTATGTTAAACGATCTCCAACCGCTGCTTGTAATTTAATTAACCAAGAGGAGGCCAAAGATGAATCAGGGAATGAACTGACAGCAGCCAGTGATTCATAGCTGGCTGCTTGGATCAGGGTGAGCTACACACAGCTGACCTAGACACTAATTCACGTCCCACTGGCAGCCTTAGAAACAGACTGCAACCATGCAGCATGGCTAAGAGATTCAGCATGTAAGAGGGAAGGCAAATCCAGCTACAAAAATATCGTGCTGAAACCGGATGTGTAAGACGAAAAGGCGCTAATATCTCAGCCTTTCTATAAACTGCAACACAACGCCACGAACGGCCTTTTTATGACAAACGACGATGAAAGAGACGAATTACAAAGAACATTTTTTAAAAATAAATCCAGTAAGATATAATACACTTCTTTGTCACAGATGTCCAACACTTTCTTCGTACAATCTGAAAGAATGGACGTGCGTCTTGGAGATGGTGTGACCGTTCCAGCAGCTGCATTGAATGTCTTCAACACAATCTGCATCATATTGATGATTCCTGTAGTTGACCGCTTCGTCTATCCCCTATTCGAGCGCATTGGGTTACCACTGACCTACCTCAAGAGAATGGGTAATGTGCTGAGTTAACACATGCTATTCTAAAGCAACATTTGAATTTTAATGCACGTTTGCTACTGGGTCATTTAAATTTCTTATATATATATATATATATATATATATATATATATATATATATATATATATATATATATATATATATATATATATATATGTGTGTGTATGTGTGTATATATATATATATATGGTTTCCGAAACAATCATAAGTGGCCGTACAACAAGTAACACAGATGGTATTGGGTAACAAGATAGCACAGAAAACAAGAAGCTATGGGTATCAACTGAGATGGTAAACGAAAATGGGTGAACAGTATTGCAGAGCAAGAGTGGATTATATTGAGAATGTAAGATGGCACGAGAAAAGTGATGGATAGACGGAAGCGTGGAAATTGAAGACTTGAAAAGAGAAGAGAAATTTATAAAAAGTACTTAAGAAAATTAAACAATCCTTTCGTAAAAACAAAGGCATGAAATCCCTAACAATTAAGATGAGAAGGGGAAACCAATATCAGACACAGAGAGAAAGAGAGACGGAGAAAATATGTTAAAGAACTGTGTGAGGATGGGGGCCCGTATCAGGCTAACAAACTCTTAAATGACAAGCCTTTCATAAAAGAGAGGTTACTTGTGAACATAAAATAATTGAATCATTCATTTCAACGAGCCCGAAATATAAAGCTCAAGGGATAGAAGGAAGATGAGATTCCTACTGAGTTCCGCGAAACAGAGGCAGAGATTTTCCATAATTTAATTTGTAAGCACGTTAATGAAGTCTACAGCAGTGAAACATGGACAAAGGACTACATACAATCAATAATCATTCCTTTCCTAAAATGAATAAGAGTAATGAAGTAAAATGTGATCAATTCCCAACGATATGCGTAGAACTATATAACTTAACTTAACCTTAACATCTTTATTCTGGTTTAGAAGACTCTGCAGATTCTGTATACAACCAGTTTCATTTACATTTCATTGCTCTAACCGATATGTGCATCCAATCTATTCTTAAATGCATTAATTGTCCCTGCCTCCACTACTTTCTGTGGCAATGCATTCCACGCATTCACCACTCTCTGACTAAAAAAAGTATTCCTTATATCTAATCTGGATCATTCTTTAGTTAATGTGTAGCTATGCCCTCTTGTTCTTGTGGGTGGTCGTATTTTTAAAAACTTGTTATAGTCTAATGTTTCCGTTCCTTTGATTATATTATAAACCTCGAATTCTTCTCTCTTCTAGACACTGTACACCGGTTTTTCCGAGTCTTTTCTCATAACTGTAATTCTGAAATCCCACTATCAGCTTTGTCGCTTTTTTTGTGTGTACATACATCTAATTTAGGAGAGAATCGATGGCAACATAGAGGATGTGCTGAATGATAATACGTTTTGATTGTGCAAGGCCAGAGGTTCGCGGGATACCATTAGATCATTGCGGCTTCTCGCAAAAATAATGATAGAACCAGGACGACTACTATTTACCTGCTTTGTTGACTATGGGAGGACCTTTGATTGAATCACCAGGAACCAACTTTTGCAAATATTGCAACAAATTGGAATAGCGAAACCAATCATTCAGTAAGTTAATCCAGAAATTGGGTAAAAGTTAAAAGATGATTATTTAAATCAAAGTAGAACACATTCAGTTTCAATAAGAAATTGGGCATCACAAGGTTGCTTGATTTCACCAAGTTTCTATAGCACATGTTCTGAGATGATGATGGAACAAGTTGTTCAGAATTGTAATAGGGTTGTCAAAGTCAATGGTGTCAAAGTCAATGGTGTCAAAATCAATGGTGTCAATGTTAATGCCATCCAATTTGCCGTTGATCAAACAATAGTAGTAAGATCAGCATTGACGCTGCAAATCCTATTTGAAGAAATTAATAGCACAAATAAAGTAACAAGTTTGACATGAAAATAAACACATTGAAAAACAAAGACTACGGTAATAGACTATCAACATAAGCAAAATCAATATAATCATCAATGGTGAAATAGTTCAACTTGACAGAAGTTTACATATATGTGGTAAACAATAACAGTTGATGCAAACAGTGAGACGGAAATTAGGACATGGGGTGAATTGGCAAAAACATACTTTCAAAGAAAAACAGAAATTACTAACCTCAAATAATAACGAGATAAAACTGAGGAAAAGAGTAACCACTACTCGGGTCAGGCCAGTTGCACTGTAGTGTGGCTAAAACATGGACTCAATCATAAACGGATAAAGAAACAAATGCTTGGAATCGTTTGTAATGTGCTGCTGTCGTAAAATGAAACGAGTGAGTTGGACAGAAACAAAACATCAAATGATAATGTTCTCATCTAAAAACAAATACTGAAAATAACAGTGTTTTTAAAAAACAAATATTTTTCTGCCTTCTGTGTTGTGTCCTAACTCAAGAGAGAGGCTGGCGTATCCTCTTCACGGCACTGAATAGAGAGACACTTGTTGCCCAAACTGCGGGATCCCCCCTCTCGGTCTCACTGGTGTAATCCGATGGAATGGAAAGCATGACAATTTAGCACCAGCTCAGCTGCACGAATGAGTTCTCAATTTTTAAAACATCCATCGTAGGTACTACCATTCTGGTATTTCTGTCTGGGTTTACTCTCGCAGCCCTACTCTCTCCCGAGGTTTCTACATTTCAGTGGGGTCGTTGCTCGTGGTTGTTAATGTCCGTGGATATCCTTAACAGAAAGCGAGCCATTGGAGCTAGAACAATCGGCCGTCCCACACTGCGAGTCAAGGACGCATGCAAGAGGCACATGAAGTCATGCGAAATTCTAACCGACGGTTACGAAAAAATGTTTTTGAGTCAGCTGGAGTGAGCAGTGGTTGCTGACGCTCGTAGAGACATCCTGACTCAAGAGAAAACAGAATGACTGAAGAGATCAATGAACACCCCGACAACCCAGCCTCCGCAGTTTGGGTGAACGATCTGTGACAGGAACTGTCACTCGCGATCATAGCTTATGTAACTTAACTTAACTAAAACGTGTTTATACTGGTTTAGAAGACTCATCAGAGTTTATAGACAACCAGTTACATTTGCATTACCCTGCTCTAAAAGCTATGCGCATCTAATTTATTCTTAAATGCACTAACTGTCTCTGCCATCACTACATCCTGGAACAATGCATTCCAAGCATTTACCACTCTCTGACTAAAAAAATATTTCATAATATCCAATCTAAACCTTTATTAAATTAATTTGTACCTGTGCTCTCTTGTTTTTGTTGGTGGTTGTATTTTGAAAACAATTTGTTAAAGTCTAATTTAACTAATCCTGTGATTATTTTATAAGCCGGCAGTAAGTCACCTGAATTCTTCTCTTAGATAGACACTGTTGGCCAGTTCTTTTCAGTCTTTCCTCATAACTGTAATTCTCGAATCTCACTATTAGTTTTGTCGCTCTTTTTTTGTATCCTTTCCAGCATCTCCTCTTCGATATGGACTCCCCACCTGTACACAGTACTCTAATCTAGGTCTAAATATTGCTTTATACAATTGAACAATCACTCCCTTACTCCTATGTTCAATATTTCTTTTTATCGAACCTAACATTGCATTTGCCTTATTAACTGCTACCTGAATTTGCTCACTCATTGTACCTGTATGCTCTATTATAACCCCTAGGTCCCTTTCCATATCTATCATTCTAATATTGTTCTCGCCAATTCTGTAATTATGTTCCAGATTGGAACTACCCATTTGGATGACTGTACATTTTTATATATATATATATAAAACAATCCATTTGCCATATCACAGACCAGTCTCAAATTTGATCTAAATCCGACCTCAATATAACCACTTCTGCTATATATGAGACACTCTTAAATAGTTTTGTGTCGTCCGCAAATTTTTCAATTATGGATTTTATATCAATGTCCAAATCGTTTAGATACATCTAGAAAAATATTGGTCTCAAAACAGAGCCCTGTGGCACTCCACTTTTTACTTCACACCGCTCACACTACTCCTTATATCCCCTTTTGTACTCGTATGCCCACTCTCTGCCTTCTTTCCGTTAATCAACTGTTAATCCATTCGGCAACTTTCCCACCTATTCAATGTGATTTTAACTTTTCAAATAATCTTCGAAGAGGTACTCTATCAAAAGCCTTTGCAAATCTAGTACCACTGGTTGTCCCTTATCTTTCGTTTTAGTAACCTCATCCATGAATTCCAATATATTTGTTAAGCATGATCTCCCTCTAGTAAGCCCATGCTAACTATTTCTGATTAGATTAAACCTGTCTAGATGCAATACAATGTTTTCTTTGATTATTGATTCTACAAATTTACAGACTATGCTCGTTAAACTCACCGGTCTATAATTCGCTGGATCTGATTTTTTCCTCTTTTTAAATAAGGGGATAACTCCTTCATTTTTCCATCCTTTTGGAACAATAATGTGTCGAAAGACAAGAGACGGAACTGCACAAATTCACAGGGCTCACGCGCATAGTCTTCGGAGACTGAAACTCCTGTGAATGAATATAAATATATTTATATACGCGAGGAGCTATCCGAATGTAACGCGTCTATTTTGTATTCTTTATGAAGTAATTATTAGTATTTGATTAAGATATCCATGACGTCAAAAGTAGATTATGGCAGTATGTCAGTAAATTGTGAACCTTCTGGCAAATATATATACAATTGTGTTTCCGCCCGACAGATGGCAGTAGAGGAGCGATCTCACAAAATGTTGTATGTCATGGAAATGCGTTATAAACAGAGATTAGGTATTCAATTCCTCCCTGTAGAAAAAGGTTACAACAACTGACATTCATTGACGTTTGCTAAATGTAAACGTTGACCAAGCAGTGGATGTTAGCACAGTTAGGCGGTGGGTTGTTTTTTTCAGCAGTGTAGAATGCGACATGAAGTACAAAACGCGTTCCCAACAACCATGCTCAGCTATCAGATCACGCAATGAAGAACGCCTTAATCAGCTCGTCAGCGCAAGACAGAAGATTGGAACCACGGAACTACCCGAATACCGGCTTCATTCCGTTGGAAACGATGGGGACAACGTTTGAATCTCGCAACGCTCGCGCCAGTTACGAATGATCACACAGGAACAGAAAGAACATCTATGCACGTTTATCATGACCTCTTGAACCTTTACAAGGATGAAGGTGATATTTCTTGGATCGCATCATCACTGGCGATGAGTGCCACCAGTACAGATCTGGGTGAACACTTTAGTTCATGAAGTGGCAACATTCCTCCCCGATGAAAATGTTCAAGATACAGTCATCATGGGGTAAAGTGATTTGCATTGACCTTATCAATACGAAAGGGGTAATAATTCTTGATTTCCTGGAACCTGCTGTTTCTGTTTCTAAGAATTGATGTCACTTCACTCCGGGAAAACCCATAAGTGCTCAGTCTCTCTCAGCAAATGGCGTAATGTATGGATGCTGATGTCCCTTCAGCTCGCTGGTTGTATACTCTCCTGCTCCGTCCTCGCATGCGCCATACTCCGCTCGAACCTCGTTTAATGTCGAAACTTTGCAGCCTGTGGATTGCTGCTTCATCTGTCACGGTGTCCTCATCTAACAGGCGATCATTGGTTCATTTCAAAATGTTACTTCCATCCGTCACTAATATGCCCATGATGGGAGCTTGAGAAGCCATAATGGCAGCTTTCATTGTCCTGAACCCCAGCATGAACAGGACAGTAGAACCTTATCAACGACTGGAGTTTTGAGGCCTCAACAACTGTTATCCACTCGTACCTAATCTATCCCTTCTGTACGTCTGTCACGATGACTGCCCTTGTTATAGTGTCAAATATCAATTTCAGTGCTGAGGTCACTGCTTCCGTCTCCATTCTCAAACTGGAGATTGTTGCCATGAATGCCCTACTACGCTCAGCAACGACATGTCCTCTCACTCTAACCGAGAAGCCCCAGCCTGGTGTCCCACTGCGCATCACTGATCCTTCGGTGTATATGACGGAATCACTCTCTTGCGTGTTCTCAGTTATGAGCTGATTCACCTCGTGCTCTACTCTCCCGCTGCTCTATTCTCTGCATTCCTTGTCTAAAGTTATGATGCCTCACTTGTGCTCTATCATTCTATCACCAGTGGGGTACCATTCTTCCTCCTTAGCTATCGTATCAACTGGAATGACGAGTCATATTGTTGTCGTTGCCTGGTTCCGCCATCAGTATCAATCAGTAAGTCATGACAACATCAGTACCAACCAGTAAGTCAGGACACCATCAGTACCAATCAGTAAGTATAGCGAACATCAGTACCAATCATTACGTATAGAGAACATCAGTACCAATCAGTAAGTCATGAGAACATCAGTACTAATCAGCAAGTTATGGAATATGAGTTTTAGTCAGCAAATTACTTACTGATTGGTATTGATATTGTACTGACTTACTGATTGGTACTGATGCTGTCATGACTTACTGATAGGACTGATGTTGTCATGACTTTCTGATTCGTGCACAACCACACA
Organism: Ariolimax columbianus; assembly: GCA_036924085.1. Classification (NCBI taxonomy): domain Eukaryota; kingdom Metazoa; phylum Mollusca; class Gastropoda; order Stylommatophora; family Arionidae; genus Ariolimax; species Ariolimax columbianus. The sequence goes on along the minus strand of JAVGWX010000006.1, from coordinate 92,991,991 downwards.
ACAGGATTCTTATATTTTGTTACTATAGATATGCTTCTTAAGCAGTTATACGATCATGTTAATTTGTATCATGCCACGCAAAGGAAACAAAGAACTGTTTTTGTCGGCTGTACACAAACAAAATTAGTTAAAAATGTAAACCGATGGTTAATACATATTCAAATTTTACAATATGCTTGTATCTATTATGCTGCTAATATACAAGACTGTATTACTTGCAGGTGTAGGAATGGTTCTCTCTGTGATAGCTGTCGTTGTGGCTGGGATAGTAGAGATTTACAGGAAGAAATATTTGGACAATCCTCATTTCCAAGAGTTGGCTGGCGAGAACTTTACATCCTCCAGCATGTCCGTGTTTGTACAAATCCCACAATTTGCCCTCATTGGTGCCAGTGAGATCTTCACCAGCGTGACAAGTGAGTGCTATAAAGTATGGTGAACAAATTCAGAACACCTTTTCTTCTTCTTCTTCTTCTTATTATTCTTCTTCTTCTTCTTCGTTCGTTCTCAATCCCCCACTACCAAACCCTAAAAGGGCTTAAGTAGCAGAATGTAGTCAGCAATGGTTCGCTAACCATTGCAGCTCATGCGCTGCTCAGCATCATGATCCGAGAATACCATTTGAACCACATTGCTTGATGTAACGAGGTAGTTGAATATTATATTATGTTGTGTGGTGTTATACTTAACTTAACTTAACGTCTTTATACTGGTTTAGAAGACCCTGCAGAGTCTGTATACAACCAGTTACATTTACATCACCTAGCTCTAAAAGCTATGCGCATCCAGTTTATTCTTAAATGCATTAACTGTCCCTGCATCCACTACCTCCCCTGGCAATGCATTCCAAGCAGACACCACAATCTGACTAAAAAAATATTTCCTAATATCTAACCTGGACCTCTCTTTAGTCAGCTTGTAGCTATGCCCTCGTGTTATTGTAGGTGGCTGTATTTTAAAAAACTTGTTATAGTCTAATTTATCGATTCCTCTGATCATCTTATAAACCTGTATTAAGTCACCACGAATTCTTCTCTCTTCGAGACACTGTAGGCCGGTTTTTCTGAGCCGTTCCTCATAACTGTAATTCTGGAATCCCACTATCATCTTTCTCGCTCTTTTTTGTATTCTTTCTAGCATGTTTATGTCCCCTCTATGATAAGGACTCCACACCTGTACACAGTACTCCAATCTAGGTCTAACTAAAGCTTTATACAGTTTGACGATCACTTCCTTGCTCATATGTTTAATATTTCTTTTTATCATACCTAACATTGCATTTGCCTTTTTCACTGCTACCTTAACTTGCTCACTCACCTTTCCTGTATGATCTATTATAATCCCTAGGTCCCTTTCCTTATCTATCTTTCTAATATTGTTTTCTCCCATTCTGTAATTATGTTCCATATTGGATCTACCCATGTGAATGACTGTACATTTATCTACATTAAACTCCATTTGCCAGCTTACATACCATTCTCGAATTTTATCTAAATCCGACATCAATATATCCACTTCTGCTTTAGATGAGACACTACTGCATAGTTTTGTGTCATCAGCAAATTTTGCAATCATGGATCTCATATCAATGTCCAAATCATTTATATATATCAAGAACAAAATTGGTCCCAAAACCGAGCCCTGTGGCACACCACTTTTCACTTCACACCACTCAGAGTACTCCTTATTTATGCCCACCCTCTGCCTTCTTCCCGTTAACCAATGTTCAATCCATTTGGCAACTTCCCCACCTATTCCATGTGATTTTAACTTTCGAAATAATCTTTGATGAGGTACTATATCAAAGGCCTTTGCAAAGTCTAGATAAATAACGTCCACTGGCTCCCCTTTATCTATGATTTTAGTAACCTCCTCCATGAATTATAATAGATTTGTTAAGCATGATCTCCCTCTAGTAAACCCATGCTGACTATTTCTAATTAGATTAAATTTTTCTAAAAGCATTACAATGTTTTCTTTGATTATTGACTCTAACAATTTACAGACTATGCTCGTTAAACTCACCGATCTATAATTTGCCGGATCTGATTTTTTGCCTTTTTTGAATAAGGGGATCACTCCTGCATCTTTCCGATCCCGTGGAACAATCCCTTTTGTAAGTGATTGAGAACATAATATAGCCAATGGTTTTGCTAGTTGGTCTCTAATTTCATACAGCAATTTTGGGTGAATACCATCTTGACCTGGACATTTATTCACTTTCAACCCCTCCAATTTTTTTAAAACCATTTCCTCTGTAATACAGATTGATCTTAATCCCGCTGTATCCATGTCTCTTTGAAAAATATCTTTAGGCTCTGGGATCTCGGAGCAGTCCTCCTTTGTGAAGACTGTGCCAAAGTACTGATTGAGCAGATTAGCAGCCTCCCTATTCTCACTTATTATTTTTCCTGTACTGTCTATGAGAGGGCCTACTTTGTCTTTCGTTCTTTGTTTATTTCGAACATAAGAAAAGAAGCTCTTACTGTCAGTCTTGATCCTCTGAGCAAGTTTTTTTTTAAAGTCTATTTTTGCTGTTTTATTCGCTTTCTGAGATATGTTCTGCTTGTCCAAATATTTTACATATGTTTCTTTTGATTTACCTGCCTCTATATATTTTTGCCATGCTTTATTTTTTGCTCTTCTACATTTCACTACAAATATAGTTATCCACTTTTTACGCTTGGTGTTTACCTCCCTACATGGAACACATTCCTCTTTTAGCGTTTCTAGAACTGTTTTAAAACTTTCCCACTCCTGTTCAACATCTGTTCCTACAACAATATCTTTCCAGAGTATGTGGTTCGCTGCCTCTTTCATCATTTATGGTAGAGCAAGAGGCGGCACCATTGTGTTCCGTGGTGACCCGTGTGCTCAGCCTAACTCAGAAAATGACAAATACTATTAAAACTCGTGGTCCTTGTATCTCGCTGCTTGTAAAAAAGCTTGCCTTTTTTCTTCAAGACACCCCTCAATGATTTACTAGATATCAATGTCCAACATTTACCGTTTCTCTGAATGAATAATTCGTAGACATTATTCACCGCTTATGGGGCGGAAGTGGTGCTCCAGTGCAAGGTCCAAGGAAATGATAAGATTGATGAGCGGCCAGAAGCGGGGCAATGCTGCTACAGCTACTACCTAGCATCACACTATAGCACCACTATAGACCTTCAAACAAATTCTGAAAAAATAACTATAGACAGGAGTGGCGAGATCTGTGGGCTACATCCCAGACAGACCGAGTATATTTTTTAAAACCAAGCAAAACCAGAAACACAAGACTCAAACAAGAAACTGAAACGAAAAGACCAGAGTTTGATCTTCAAACCGAGAACAGGCAATGCCCCTCGTAGCAAACGTCTGAATAGATTAAACCCACTACATGAACCAAACTGCAGAATCTGCCACGACCACGAGGAGTCAGTCCTGACTTTGTGCCCATGGATGGCCGATTTGCGGAACCTGCTGCTACCACAACACCCCACCATAGACCACACACAATACACATCACTACAACAATTGAGAACGTGGAGTATATTTGCCCGGGAGACATTGTGTTGTCAAGATCTGGTAGCTCACAGCTACTAGATTATGCCATCATCATCATCATCTTTTAAGGTTATCAGGAGATTGGTGTTGCTGTAATGTTACTTTGATTATTATTTATTGTAAAGTTGGTTGATTATTAGTTCATGTAAACCTATCACGACTATTTCTCTATGAGAGGTAACTAACATTATTATATTATTCGTAGTAATTAAGATTAATATTTCATTTTAAGTTACTAAGATTGTTAATTTAAGTAAAGTTAGTAAGATGGAACGTCAAGTTTTTGTTGAAATAACAATTATTTTTATTAAACATTCGTTGACTTGACTGGAAATATTCATCAATAGCAGTTAAAGGTTTTCTGTTATATACCAGCTTTATATTCTCTCGATATATCTGTTGGTATACCATTTTTAGTTACTTTTCTTATACTACTTATCAAATATGGAAATCGTATCTCCTTCCGTGGTGGAAATGTGCTGCTTGACCTTAGGGACTTGTCTTTTTCTGTGCCAGGTTTGGCATGGAGTTTGGTGTTTTTGCCTTTCAAACAGAGACGTTTCTTTGGAGTCAGCTTCATCAGCTCCTTCCAGCTTTTTAATTCATTGGATGATTTGGGAGACGTTTGAATTTGTCCGTCAGTTGTTGTTCCCCGTAATATCTTCTGTCGGCCAAGGCTTGTAGCTTTGACTATTTCTTTATTGCTGTTATTGACTTTAATTTCATATCTCCTGTTACAATTCTTTGTCCTGGTTTTTGAATGTAACTGTTTTCTTCAACTTTAGATTTTATAACTGTTGTACAGATTCTAAACCACGTCTAACATTTTCCGTGTACAATATTCAGTTGATGATATATGTACTCCATGTAGCTCCCGCTGTGTTTTTCCTTCCAGTCATTATCTGTTGACATTTTGTTTATAATTGTCTTTTGGATTTGTCTATGTTAGTCTGCCGTCTAGTGTTATTTATAGATAGGTTGACTTCTTTGATAATTTATGCACATTTAGGGTCAATGTTGCCCTGGGTAGACCCGGGGACTTCTTACTGGGGAAGATAGGATAATGCCATTGCACTTCCTTGCATGTCAGAAAAGACTACTAAAGAGAGTTGTAAATGGGGCTGGCAACCTCATCATGTAAAACACATTGTAAATGGGGCTGGCAACCTCATCATGTAAAACACAAGTTTACAGAAGCCATTACTGCCAAATCACATAAAGTGTTGTGATGCAGATCAGGTTTCCTTTAAGGTAAACTGCTGTGATGACCCTATACTCCGGATGGAGTGAAACAGGTACAATAAGGTATATCCTTTATACGTCTGCCGTGATGACTTTCTTTCACACTGAAAACTCGATTTTCTATTGTCACTGACCTGCAGGTCCTTGATCTGTTTAGACCAGGGGTTCTCAACAAAAGAGGAATATTAAGGTTTCGGAGGCTTTGGGGTGGAGGTGAAGCGGTGGCCGTCATGAGACCACTATTCAGCAAAGTTTGATGACATTTTGAGTTAGACTATCTTGTGAAGTGAAAATAATTTTATGAACAAAAGGTTAAAGTTTGGAAATAGAGTCATACAATTTGAGAATCACTGGTGTAGATTGTTCTATATCTTTACATGTACGTGATTACTTCACGTTCGCCATTAATGTTGTCTATTACTCCCTTCTTTGTAATCCAAACACCAGTATTTCTCTTTCACCAGGTCTTGAGTTTGCATACAACCAAGCCCCCGTAACTATGCAGGGTCTCTTGACCGGCCTCTTTTTGGCCGCCTCTGGAATCGGCAATTGGGTCTCTACGGCCATTATGTCAATTGTACAGGCAGCCACAAAGGAAAGTAAGTCTTTTGTTTCTAACAGTAAGTTAATGTTTTTAACATATTTTTGGCTGTTTGTTTAGCAGAATCGCAAAAGACTTTGCCTTGAAAATAAACACATTGAGAACAAAGACTTTGGTAATAGATTGGACAATCACCAATGGAGACATTATCAAACAAGTACAGAAGTTTACATATTTACAGTAAACTGTCACAGAAGATGCCCGGAAGGAAAAATAAATTAAAACAAAGCTAGCATTAGTAAAACAAAAAAGGCATCAGAGAAACCCAGAAACTGCTTAACTCAATATTAGGACAGAAGTGAGGAAAAGAATAGTCGCCATTGTTGTTCGTCCATCGCAATACATGAGAACCGTTTTGTCAACATAGACTGGCCACCTTGCCCGAATGTCAGACGAAAGGCTTCCAAAGAGACTCTTGCATAGCGAACTGAAAGAAAACGATCACAAGGACGTCCTAAAAAGCATTTCAATGACAGTCTGAAAGAGTCCCTTAAGTGCTGTCAAATAGACATTAACGGGTATCCGTGGCGAAGTGATCAAACCGTTTGCCTCGTGTTCAGACGGTCCGGGTTCAAATTCGAGCTGTGACGGTCGGTTTATGATGACACTTTTTTCAGGAGATCCCAGCTGGAGCTACGCAGTTCGTGTTTTGTTGGATGTTCTCTACAGACGGCATACCGTTCTCTGGAGAGAGATCCGCGGGGAATAACCTTTAAATAGACAGCTAAGCCTGGCAAGAGCACGGTCCCGGACGACATTGAACTCAGCGAGGGTCTCCGTATCCAGGCAGGAAGTCAAGAGCAGAGAAAATTTCAGAGACAACTGCTGAATACGTTTGCCGGTCGTGTTATATACTTTTCCAGGATCGAATTGGCTTGATCAGCCACAAGCGCACACTCAAGGTAAATATGACATGTGTTGATGTTGGTGGTGCTCATCGACGACGATAGATGAACTATAAGTATATGTCGGATCTGCTGTACAAAACATTATCTATCAATTGACGTAGCCACCAGCATTAACACCAAATCAGATTCATGAGTCTTGATTATTTGAGTCCTTCTTTTATGCCGTCTATAGACTGATACAAAAACCACCATCACGGTACCTTTTGAGATCTGAAAGAGTCCTACATAATTATTGTCCTGACATTTGTACGGGTCAGACAAAATGATTGCCCCGATCTTTGAGGTCTGAAAGAGTCAGTCAAAATGATTTCCCTGACCTTTTTATGTCTCAAATAACCACTTTAGAGCTAAAGTACGTAATTATCTCAAATACATGTTCATACTATAAGTTGGTATGCCACGCTGCACTTAGATCCCAACATTTCTTACACTCTAGCATAGAAACCCCTTCCTGATTTCTACTTTTGTAAAGCAATAACAAGATTTTGAACCTTAGTGTATGTACACAAAGTGATTGAATTCAACTATAAAGCAGGAATTTCAGCAATAGTTATGTCATTTTTTTCTTTGTACAATTCATTCTCAGGTCCTTGGTGGTGTGACGAGATCAACCACTGTCACATGGAGTACCTGCTTTTCCTTCTGGGTGGCCTCATGTTTCTCAACTTCATCGTCTTCTGCGTCATCTCGCATTTTTACACATACCAGGATCCAGCCAAGTTTGAGAAAACTCCCGAAGTTAATGGTGATTCCGCTGATCCCCGAGCGGAAGTAGATTCCAGGGCCAACAATGCTATGAAAATGAAAAATCCGTCGTCAAGCGAACATGGCAGTGCAGATGAGGAGAATCATCGAGACGTTCAAAACTAGCTAGTGAACAAATGTGAAACTTTCTTATAACCGGATACACTTTCATGTCCAGGCTTTCAGTTGTACATGTTTAAGGATTGAACTTTGTCAATTTTCAGTTAATTCGTATTACGTCCAGCTTATCATTCATAAATAAAATACTCGTATCATAGGTGGAGGTTTTTCCATGTTACAGGTATATTTAAATAGAAAATACATCTGATTCGTTTTATTATTACCAGTGCGACAAGTTTAGACTACTTTAGAGTCTGTAAACAACCAGTTTATTGCACTCTCTTAAATTAAAAGTAACTGTGTACATCCAATCTATTTTTGGATGTCTTGTGCCAATTAATAAAATTTGTCAAATACGGTTCGCCATTTGAAAATCATCGTTCCTTTATCCGTCTTTCATCAGGTCATGTTACTTAAGACATTTTGGTAGTGATATTCGATAGTCTATAACAATTATTTGACAACATTCAAATGTTCATTGAGAATGTAGCTTAGGTGTAGTTTTTGTAACATTAATGGGAACAGCGAGTGATTAAGGTAAAATATACTACCAATGATGGCTTGGGTTTAAAACAGCTCTATGTGTAATTTTTGTGTTCGATTATATTTGAACAATACTCATATTTTTTCTCACTTAAGTGGTGTGCACTGTTTAATGTTGTTTGCTAGTGCGTTCATTTTCTTGGAACTAAACTGTTACCTGTACACGTATCACGCGTGCAGTATTTGCCATTTGGTTTGTTGTTATCTTATCTGCAGACGATAGATGATATCACTGTATTTCAGGTAGATAAATAGGTGTTAAGTCCCAATCAAGAGATAAAGTAAATATTATATTTCAAGTGCCAATTAACAATAGTGTGTACTAGAATGCCACGATTGGGAAACCTACCCTATCAGTTTTGCCATTACATGAAAGGACTTTAGCCACGATAAACCTCCGACTAGATTGTATACAGAACATGGTGGACTCCTAGCGAGCAGCTATAGTTTCCCAGTACGCAACATATGAATGTCTTTGCGACAGATCGCTTTACTTACTTCCCAAAATGATTTGTTCAGTTCAGCTCATCCCGTAACCTTTTGAGATCGTTGGGGCACCACTGCTGACGCCTCCACAATCCTTCGCCATCCCTCTGTCTGCAGGCAATTGTGTGCCCCATCAGGTCATAGGTTAGTCCATTCATATTTGTTGTCTTCCCAACGTTTTCTCAGACACCCTCGCCTTCGCTTGACCTGTAATGTGCCCTGTAGTATGATATTTGCAAGTCCATTGGACCTCGAGACATGGCTATACCAAGTCAGCATGTTGCCATTTGATCGTTATGGGTTAGCGTATACTCCACTTGCATTCTCGATTCTAGGTCGTACTTTATCATTTGTGAAACGGTCTTTGTAGGGGATATTTAGGAGTCTTCTAAAACATATCATCTCCGTGGCTTGGATTCTTCTCTGTAGGTCTGCTGTAATAGTCAGTGCTTCACAGGCTCTAGATGAATATCAAACGAACCAGTGAACCTTTAGTCTGACATTTATGGAGTGAGAGAGGCGTTTATTTTTGCAATGTGTGCCAATAGTGCATGCGGTGCTGTTTTTGTTTGTTTTTTTGCTACTCTGGTCAGGACCTCTGGTTTTGATCCCTCATCACTGATTGTTGAGCCCAGATATTTGAAACGGTTCACTGTTTCAAGATCATGCATATATGTATATTTGCATTGATCACAGCGTTAATTCCTTCAGTGTTATTGGTCATCAACTTGGTCTTGTCTGCGTTTATCTCCATGCCATAACTCTGTGCTGTTGCATCCGGTCTTCGGATCAATTCTCCAAGTTCTGTCTCCGTCCCCACCAGCAAGTTAATCCGCAAGGCTCAAGTTAGTAATTGTTCTATCCCCATTCCTTACGGTGCCAACATAATCTTCAAGGGCATCACTCATAATTATTTCTAAGAAAATATTGAAGAGTGTCGGGGAGAGTATACATTCTTGTCTTACGCCGAGAGATGTGCAGAACCATTCACCAATTTTGTCCATCCACAAAGTCTGCGCTTGTTGCCTCGTGATACAGATTTCTGATAACTCTCCCAATGTTTCTGTTGATGTTATATATCATTATTGTCCATAGAGAATCATGACACTCGATCAAACGCCTTATTAAAGTAAACAAACACATGTTAGAGGTGTTTTTAGAGTTCCAAATATTTTTTATTTAGTATGCGTACATTGAAGATCTGCTCGGTGGTGCTTCTTCTGGTTCGAAAAAACCCGCCTGTACCTCAGCAATGATGTTCTCGACTTGAGGTCTCAGTCTGTCGAGCATTACACTTAGTAAGAGAGTTTACCACGGAGGAACCCACAAGTTCTACTTCAGTGGCAGGGAAGACAAACATCTACACGGAGTAGGGATACTGGTGCATACAGACACAGCCAGATGCATATTGGGTTGCCGCCCAATATCTAGCCGTTGTATCACCTTACGGATAAATGCAGCATCGTTAAATATCACCATAATACAGTGCTACGCACCCACTGCAGACTACGAAGATTGTGAAATAGAGGCATTATATGATCAACTTCAAAGTCTGATACATGAAACGCAAAAAAAGACATATTGGTAGTCCAGGGAGATTGGAATGCAACAATTGGAGAAGATGCAGTCCACGACTGGAGGGGAACATGTGGACCAAACGGAAAAAAAGAAACTAATGACCGGGACCTCAGACTCCTAGAATTTGCAAGATGCAACCAGATGTTGGTGGAAAATACGTTTGGGTTAAACAAGTCGTCGAGACGCTGGACATGGCATAACCCAAGCAATGAAGTGCATAGCCAGATCGACTATATACTGGTCCAGAGGAGGTTCCGATCGAGCATCAACACCGACAAAACAAGAAGTTTCCTGGAGCTGACATAGGAAGCGACCACGATCTGGTTATGATGACCATGCGTCTGCGATTGCAGGGAGTCGCAAAGAAGGATGTGACCAGGCTAAAGTTTGACCTGGACAAACTAATGGACCCAAAAATCACCGAAGTGTTCCAAGCAAGGGTAGGAGGGAGATTTGCGCCACTGTTGGCTCTCAGAGAGGAACTGGATACAGATACAGTTACAGAGTCTCTTAACGCAGCTCTCATAGATACTGCAACAGAGATCCTGGGATGCCACCAAACAAAAAAGAAACCATGGGTGACCAAAGACATTCTAGATCTGTGTGATAAAAGGAGGTCACTGAAAAAAACACAATCACCCACCGGAGGAGGTCGGCAGTTATAAAGAGATCAAGAAAGCCATACAACAAAAGAGGAGAGAGGCGAAAGAAGCGTGGATATGTGAGCAATGCGCAAACATCGAAAAGAGACTAAACAGAAATGATGCTAAAGAAGCATACAAGGTGGTCAAAGAACTGGTAACACCAAGACAAAGCAGGAACCTTATGATTCATGATAAAAACGGCAAGTGTCTCATTGAGGGAAATGATGTACTGGCAAGACGGACAGAGTACTGTTCCGAGATATACAACTATGAAGGGCGAAACAAACCTGAGAAAACATTCCCCCCAACACCAACAAATATAGAGGATAACCAACTGATAACGAAGGAAGAGGTAATTGCAGCGGTAAAAACATTGAGAAGAGGGAAGGCGGCCGGCGTGGACAATATACCAGCAGAGCTCTTACAAGCAGGTGGAGAGGTAGTGGTGGAAGGCCTGACACACATCTGTAACACAATATAGGCGACAGGAAACTGGCCGGACTTATGGACGAAATCTATAGTTATACCGCTACATAAGTCTGGAAACCTAAAGCTGTGCCAAAATTACAGAACAATAAGCCTCATTAGCCACCCTAGCAAGGTCATGCTTAAATTAATCCTCGACCGATTGAAACCCCAAGCAGAGAACATTATTGCCGAGGAGCAAGCAGGGTTCAGACAGGGAAAAAGCACTACAGAACATATATTTAATATAAGGCTGCTAAGCGAGAAATATCTAGAACAGCAGCAAACACTGTATCATGTGTTTGTTGATTTTAAGAAGGCGTTTGATAGGGTATGGCAAAAAGCGCTTTGGGCAACCATGAGGATGTATAATATCAACGGAAATATTATAACGGTCCTTGAACACCTGTATAACAAGGCGTCTAGTGCAGTTCTTGTGAATGGGAGGCGAGGAGACTGGTTTCGCACATCAGTTGGTGTGAGACAGGGGTGTACACTCTCTCCAACTCTTTTCAATATATTCCTTGAAGGAATTATGAGTGAGGCACTTGGAGGTCACGTTAGTACTGTCAAGATAGGGGGCCGAACGATTACTAACCTTCGTTTTGCAGATGATATCGACGGGTCGGCGGGTTCAGAAGCAGAACTCCAGGAATGGGTCAGAAGGCTCGATGAAACGGTTCTTGACTATGGTATGGAGATAAACGCTGGAAAGACAAAACTAATGACAAACAACGCTACGGACTTAAACAGCAAGATAAAAGCAAACGGTCAAGAACTCGAAGTAGTTGACCGTTTTAAATATCTTGGGTCGATTGTCAATGATGAAGGATCAAAATGTGAAGTATTGGCCAGAATAGCACAGACAATAGCGGCGCTTGAACGGCTAAACAAAATCTGGCAAGATAAAAGGTTAGCACTACGCACGGAAATCAGATTAATGCGTACACTGGTCCTGTCAATATTTCTCTATGCGTGTGAGACATGGACCTTCAACAGCTGACCTTCGAAGGATACAGGCCTTGGAGATGAAATGTTTCCGAAGACTTTTAAACGCCACGTACAAAGATCGAGTTACAAACGAGGAAATCCGAAATAGAATTACCACGGCAATAGGGCCTTTCGAAGATCTCTTGTCAACTATCAAAAGAAGGAAACTCACTTGGTACGGTCACATATCGAGATCAAATGGTCTTGCAAACACAATCCTCCACGGGAAGGTGCATGGCAGACGACGAAGAGGCCGGCCCAAAAAAGAGATAGGAAGACAACATAAAAGAATGGACCAGTCTCCGACCAAAAGAGTCACAGGCAGCGGCTTCTGACAGAGAGGGATGGCGTGGAGTTGTGAGGATGTCTTCATGTGTGCCCCAACGACCTCACCGGTTACGGGATGACCTGACCTGACCTGACCTGAAGACTCTGCTAGGGTGGCTAATGATGGTCTCGTCTTGAGGTCTCAGTCTGTCGAGCATTACACTCAGTAAGACTCTGCTAGGGTGGCTAATGATGGTCTCGGCTTAAGGTCTCAGTCTGTCGAGCATTACACTCAGTAAGACTCTGCTAGGGGGGCTAATGATGGTCTCGGCTTAAGGTCTCAGTCTGTCGAGCATTACACTCAGTAAGACTCTGCTAGGGTGGCTAATGATGGTCTCGGCTTGAGGTCTTAGTCTGTCGAGCATTACACTCAGTAAGACTTTGCTAGGGTGGCAATGATGTTCTTCGCTTGAGGTCTCAGTCTGTCGAGCATTACACTCAGTAAGATTTTGCTAGGGTGGCTAATGAAACTGATTGTTCTATAGTTTTAACAAAACTTTAAATTTTCTGACTTCGGTGTCGGCAGGACCATCAACTGTCACCAGGTTGCCGGTCATTGTCTTGTATGCCGTATTCTATTGCTGATGGATGTCAGGATGCCAACTATTTCATCACCACCCGTTGTATAAGCTATGCCGGGGTAGTATCCACTCCAGCAGCTTTCCCATTTTACATCATCTTCACCGGTGCAGCCACCTCTTCTTTAGTTATCGGTTGATTTTCGTCAGTCTCAGTATGTAAGGGGGCGATTGCTTTTTTCTGACTCATCCTGGCACTCGTGAGTGTATAGTTCTGAGCAATCATCCGTCCAGCGTGCTATTATTTCTTGATTTTCTGTAAGACATGTTCCAGTTTTATCATGTATTGTTATACTGCGACCATGTATACGTTTTACTAGATCTTTGACAACCGCGTATGTTCATTTGGCATCATTTCTGCTAAGTTTGTGCTCCATATCTATACACTGTTCAGCTATCCACGCCTCTTTCACCTCTTTCATATTGAACCGTATTTCTACATTTATTAACCTATACCTAGTGGACCTATCTGGAGTGTTCTTTAAGCTCTTTAATTTTTTTCTCTTATCGCACAGATCAAAAATTTCTTTTGTAATCCAGGGTTTCTTATTTGGCTGTTGCTTCCATAGAATATATGTTCATGTGGCTATTATCGCTGTATTAAAATCGCATGTAATCATACCTAGATATGGGTCTTCCCGTAGGACAGTAAGAGGTGCAAATCTTCCATCCTATCATGGGACCGAACGTTCTACAATTTTCAGGTGTTTCAATTTATCATAGAAGAATCTTATTCTAGATATTTCCTTGCTCCCGACTTATCCTACACGGACACGACAGTCGTCATCAGTAAGTCATGGTCACTTTCTATATCCGCCCGGGTGAAGCTTCTTGTCCGAGCGCTGCTAATGCTGGATCTAAACAGTTTCTGGACCAATATGTAGTCAAGTTAGCTATGTTTCTCTCAAATCGAGCTGTGCCGTGTCCAACGTCTAAACGTCTCAGTCCTCGGTTATATGTTATCGTGTTTATATATGGTCCACAGGATCCTCGCCAATCTCTCGCTTTCTCTTCTCCAATTTTGGAGTTCCCGTCCCCTTGTCTTACCAGTATGTCTTTCTTCAGTCTTTCATTTACGAGTTCGTGCATTTCCACATGAAATGTGTCTATTTCACATTCATCACAGTCTGAAGTGGGTACGTAACACTGTTTCACGGGTATGTTAAATGGTGCTGCTTTGAGTTGTATGCTGATAAATCGGCTAGATCTTGGTCGACTGCCCAACACACATCTAGCAATGTTTGTATGAACCAGCTTCCCCACTCCATGTAAATGTTTGTCTTCTCTGTCATTGTAATCAAATGTGTGACCTTTCTCTGTGGCATGCTCTCCCAAATGTTTTCAACGAACCTTGAGGACATTCCATTGGTATTTGTCCGTCTCGTGTGTCAGCTCTTTTATTTTCTCGCAAGGATTCAGTGTTCTAACATTCCATGTTCTTACGAAAAAATTGTCCTTTCTGAGTTTAACGGTATCACCAGTTGCACACTTGTCACCTCCGCCCTGGTGTGTGACTGCAGGCGCGGTCATGGTTAACCCAGGCTTCGACCAAGCCGGTATAGAAAATTCAGGTTGTGTCACCATGTCGCTTGGCAGTGCCCATCTCATCCCCAAGCCGTGGGCCTAAATCTGATGTGGAAGACCCCATCCCTCCCTGCGAGCCAGAGACTCGTTAGCCTATACCTTAATGTTCATAGTTGCCCGGTTTGCATCCCATGGAGGTGAGGTTGTCTTGTGTACCCACATTTATTGGCAGGCTACTAATTTCACTTTTCACCTCTCTGAAAAGGAGCTAACCGACACCGACAACACTAGACTGTAGGGCCGAGCATGGAAACCATTACCCACCACATTATGAGAATCGTCTACAATTAAAAGTGCTAGATGGTGCGTGCTAGCGTTGCACCATTCTTAAACGAGCTAAAACTTCAGGAAATGCAACTCATGTTCTGTTTACCGATATTTCATCAATCTGAAGCGTGTCAGATCATAATTGTCCATATTTTCTGTTAACTACAAGATGTTTCTCCGTGCAAATTGTTTATAAGGTCAGCGGCATTGAGCACATCTGACTAAAAACACGATTAGAACTGCATAACCCAGATCTCTAAGTAAAGAATAAAAATCTGTTGGAAATCATCGCTTATCCAGTACATAGTCCAGCAGGATGCAGTCAGAGATATATCAATGCATCCCAGTTGCATAGTGTAACGTCTGCATTTCTGTCAATGAATTTTATACGGACCATTTCTCGGTGAATCCAACACCAGAAGTAGCATGGGTCACCTCATCTCTGACGCCATTCATTATCTTATCCATCAGTATATCTGCATGAATTATGATATCATCATCTTCACCGTGCCTTTGGCCTATATAGTTTGGCTTATTCTTACAAAAAGTAATTGTATCGTTTTTATCATCATTATCAAAAACATTATCATCCTTTGAATATTTGCCATGAAACGGCATTAGCGAAACCATGAGAGCTATTAATCGTGGAAAATGTTGTGGAATAACGGTTATCAAAGACACTTTTAGAACTCAGTGGTTTCTTATTCTGTTTGTCCAAATCAGGAACGAGTGTTTCAATCTTTTATTTGTGTAAGTTTCATCTTCTCAAACTGTCTTTTTAAATTGAGAAGACTATTCGAAAGTCTGTAGACCTTTGATACGTGTGAATGACTAAATATGCAATGTTATTAGTTGGAGAATCTTCTTCTCCTGTGGTGTTAGACCTTTGGATTACAACAGTAGCAGCCTTCATGTATTTTTATTTGTATATTACACTGGACAATCTTGGTTTACTCTTACTGTTTGCTATTGTATCTTTTAAGTTGATTGATGTGAACATGTTTAGATAGCTAAACGCATGCGTATATATATTACATTTTCAAAATGTAACTATTCTGTGAAAACAATCTGCCTTTCATAAAGGTCCGACATACGGTATGTACAACACATATTCATTGGTTTTCAGAGTTGATGTTATTTAATAACAAATACCTTATACATAAAAAAGCACATACCTTAAATGTAGCCTCTTAAATCATCGCTTAACGGATCAACCACGATCCATCTTGTGTGATTACATGACACATATAATTTGATCTGAAATTCAAACACTTTCCATAATTCCTTGAACTCATTCCTGGTATAAACATGATTTTTTGTTTTTTTGACAAACTGTAAAGTTAGAGGGACTAAGTTAACGTAAAACAAATATTTGCGGAACGGAAAGGTTGCCTTACTCGAAGATCTCGCAATGTAACAACAATATCACTAAGATGTTCTACGCAACAAAATTAGTCCCACTTGCGTGATAAAAATAGTCGTAATATTTAAACGCAGGGAAATAATTATACAGGGGAAAGAAAACAGTTACCCGATAATGTTAAATATCCCATGTTGTGAACGTTCTATTATGTCCCTTCTTTCGTATTGATTGCCACTGAGCAATATTTAACTTATTTGTTTGTTTGTTTATTTTATGGGTGTGCTAATTACCCTTTGTTATCTCTTTATCTCACAGCCTGTCAGGGGGACAGGTCAAGCCGACAGTTTTGTCTTCTGTGTGATAAACCAATACTCATTGAGAGACGAAGAGCAAAGCAAAAGTAACATTTTTATTCTGGACACACAATGATTGCAGACGATAGTTACAACTACGTTTACATTGCTGTGCCTCAGGGATGAACATTTCCTGCTGGACATTTTAGCTAAATTTAACCAAAGTCTTCAGCAATTATAAATCGTGTATAAGTTGTACACATTTCGTAATAAATTTGAGTATTTATAGATGGAGAATGAAATAAACAAATTACATGCTCATAATTTGCACATGATTACATTGTATATATGAATAAAAGGTGCGCGCCACCACAAAATATTCATGCTTTTATTTCTTCATTTAGTTAAATATGATATTTACCAAGTGAATCTGCACACTAATGTTTTATATTATGTCTTGCAGTAACATTCTTTTTATGTCAATGATCAGTTTAACATTTCATATGCCTTCATTGAGTTCTTCTTTAAAATATTGATAATTAGCTGTAACAATAATCCTCTACTATTGATTCCATAAATCTGTTTTATATGCTTATCGATCTTCAAAGCCTAAATATGTATTTATTTGATATGTGGTCGTGTGGTTGGCCGAGAGAACTAGGGATGCGACAGAACACAAGTATGTCAACTGCCACAATGAGAACATAGCGTAAGAAGCGACTAACAGCGCGGTTTAACCCCTGTATCTTTGAGACAACAGTCTAAATCATGCCATCGCATGCTCCATCATCCACAAAAGTAAACATTGTGTTGAGCTTAAAGTGTTTACCTGGGGGTTTGAATGAAATCTCTAGAAACAACACAATAACACAACAAGAAATGAGCGACAGCTTCTTTTCTGAAGGATCGAAAGAAGAACAGACGTATGTGTTCTATTTCTGTTTTATTACGCCTTCAGTTTTTTTGGTATTTGTTTTTGTTGTGTTCGCCTTATTTCTCTATTCCCCCAGGCGGTTTGCGTTGCAATGGGGTGTTTATTTTGCGCCTGTCGGCCAAGTGCATCCGACTTCGGCATTCATTTTATCTGAGGGTCTGCTTCCTCCTGCATTTTTTAAGGGTTTGCTTCGCCGGGGTAACAGTCGGTGCTGTGATGGGGATCGAACCCAACACATTCGGGTGTGAACCGCGTAACTTAACCACTAACCCACGCCGTCCCCACGCCTTCACTATTAAAAGTTAAAATATTATAAGAATTAACTCCGAGAATGATGCAACCCTGGACAATGGACTATTAAACTGTCAATCGTACGACTTACTCTAATGGATTCATCCTTAGCATGTAATCAAAGTGTGTAATTCGCCAACTTTTTGCATGTAGAAATCGTGATGTTTCTTAATTCAAAGCGTCTACGTCAACCAATAAGTAAAGGACCTTCACGGCAGAGCCTATTACAGAGTTATAATGCACCCACATAGTCTGTGTGTTGTTGTAGTGGTGGCTCGTGCGGCAGTTAGCTCTATGCAAATCCTCTTAGTATTATTTTGCGGCACGCTTGAAAGGTTGTTGCTCTCCAAATGTAAGCGTTCCTTGACCGGGTTGGAGAGCTTGCGTGTCCCAAAGATCCAGAGAGCTATGCCGGCGGGAGTTATATTCCTGTTAGGGTCACCCAAGCCGGACAGGCCCTTGGAGAGGGGCCAGACTAAGAGGCTGAGGAGCAGGTGGAGCCCTTTAGGTGGAGCTGCAGAACCCACCGCCGAGTGGTTCACGCTTTGAGCTAAACAAATCCACCCCCACTTCATGGGCTAAATGCATTCTTGCCTCGTTCTTTACTTTTGTCTTCTATCAGTCATCCCAATGGACGCAGAAGAGATGCAGGCCAGCGGGCATTGCACCTCTGCCCCTTTGTGACAATCTCCCAAGTGACGGGGAATGCTAGGCGTACCATCACTGCAGAGGAGCCGAGAATACTAAAGGGGAGTAAGGAGATACCCCACTCACATGTATATGCTACGTTTCTGGCAGGACGTGACGATTCTGGGACACAGACACACTGGACTGCCTCTCTTCGGGGATCTTGAAAAATTAGTACATAAGTCCATCATCATCATCACATCATTTCGACCCGGGTGGGGAAGACTCGATAGTCCTGCAAGACAACTTTCCTAAGAGAGACAACTCTGACCTCAAACAACTGCAACCTTGCAGATGAGCTGGGGACAGCCAAGGGCTAAGGAGGGCAACCCTACAGAAACGTCTGTTGAAATCGGATGCACTAGGCCACATGCCTAAAGAAACAGTGCAATGTAAATCGCTGTATGATGACGTCACAGTTTAAAAGAAGACAGTATGGTGCTCATCCTGTGAAGTCCCACCAGGCAGAGAGAGTGCCGGGCCCCACGCCTCAAAGGGGCCCATCTGATGCTACTGGTGACCACCCACCCATGTGCTGTGGAGTCAAGGCACAAGAAGATAGGGCAAGAGCTATTGACCGAAAACCCAAGACCCTTAAAATACTACAGTGGAATGCGGAGGGAGTCCTTAACGAAAAGGTTTCCCTAATAAATCGCCTGTACGAAGGCAAGATAGACGTGGCATGCATCACAGAAACGCACCTCAACAACAACCACAGATTCTCAATCAGAGGATACCAGCCCTTCCGACTTGATAGAGAAGGTCACAAAGGAGGTGTTCTGATACTGACATGTAACTGCATACCAAGTAGCGCAGTATCTGTAAATCACATCGGACAAGCAGAAATTATAGGAGTCGACATAATAACATAAGAAACAAAAATCCGTATCTTCAACCTGTATGGCCCACCCAACAAAGACCTGTCGCTCTCTAGTATGGAAATCAAGGACTCCAGCTGCCTAGTGGTTGGAGACTTTAACAGTCACTCAGAGAGATGGGGATATTCGGACACAGACAGCAGAGGGGATGAAGTGGAAGACTGGGAGATAGACACAAATCCCTATCTTATCAATAGGTTGACGACAGTCCTAGCTTCTATTCCAGAAGATGCCATACCACCTCCACTCCAGACTTGGCCTTCTCTACGGGGGATATCCATCATAAAATAGATCTTCAGGTGCTCGACCAATTGGCAGGCAGCGACCACAGGCCAATTAGGCTAGATATTGATATGGAAGTAGGCCCCCAGGAAATAAAACCGCTGCCACGTTGGAACTACAGACGAGCCGACTGGGACAGATTTGCAATGCTGACAGATAGACTGTGTGAAACTATCAACACACAAAATAACAATATGAAACCTATGGTGGAAAACCTAAGCAAAGCAATACTGCAAGCAGCGACCTAGGCCATCCCAAGAGGGGCAAGAAAAAACTACATGCCATATTGGAATCAAGAACTGCAGAAATCCGAGGATAAAGTCTCTAACGCTAGGAACACGACAGAGAGAGAGAGAGAGAGCAATCTATGGAAGCAAATATCTCCCTCAAGGCCATCAATGCGAAATACAAAAGAACACTGAACCAAAAAACAAGAGAAAGTTGAAAAAAAAACAGAAATCCTCAATCTAGTTAGAGAAGGGAACAAACTATGGAAATTAGTCAGAGCCATGAATGACGAAATACCATCGAATAAACAAATGACCATCAAGCAGGGTGACAACATGCTTACTGGAAAAAAAGCAACAAACGCTTTTATAGAATATTATGCCAGAGCAAACCACATTGATGTCGCTACAGACAGGCATACATACATAAGTGAAGAACAAAAGAGCCACGACAACATCAAGATTGCACCAGACGAGCACACGATGGCAAAACTAACAATGAATTAAATGAATGAGGACATGAGAACTTTAAAGAAAAAGAAATCACCCGGAAAAGATGGGGTACCAAATGAAATGCTGATGGGGTTGGGCCAAACAGCAAAGAGGAAGTTACTGTCAGTCCTGAACCAAAGCTGGAAAAGGGGAATTGTACTGCAGGCATGGAAAGATGCTGTCCTTATCTTCTTTTTTGTCCCGCTGCTCTTACCTCGCGGCGTCGCAGAGAGGAGGTATGCGTAGATTTCAGTTTTGCGCTAGGAGGGAGGCTTGTGTGGTTGTCATATTGAACTTTTGGAGAGTTTCCTTGACCCCTTCGATCCAACGACCTCGTGGTCGCCCTTTTGCTCGAGGACCATCCACCTTCAAGAAATATGATTTCGCTGCTGGTTGTTCATAATGCATTCTAGTCAGATGCCCGAACCACTTTACCCTCTGTGCTTCAATATAGTGGTATACTGGTGTAGTCCCCACTATTTTTCTTAGTGCGTCGTTACTGATTCTGTCCCAAATCGTCTTTCCTGCAGCATTTCTTATCCCTCGCATCTCACAAGTCTCAATCTTACGCCTATGCCTGTCTAGTAGTGTCCATGTTTGACACTGATAACACAGCGTAGGGATGATCAAGGTGTTGATTAACTTCCGTTTTGTGGCCATGGCGACATTTCGGTGTTTCAGTATCGGTGCCAATTGGTACTGCATCTTATTTGCTTTTTGGATTCTAGTTTCTACCTCTCTGTCAAAAACCTGCCGTCGTCAGTGAAGACACTTCCTAGATATGTAAACTCCTGTACCTGTTTTAGTATTTTGCCCCCAGTGTGGTAGCTGCGATGTATTGATAGGCGGTTGATTGTCATAGTTACTGTCTTGTCGCCGTTTATCTTCATGTCATATTTTACGCAGGCTGAGTCAAAGCTTGTCAGGTGACGTTGTAAATCAGTCTGGTCCCTATAGAAGAGGCACTGATCGTCCGCAAAGATCAATTCGTGTAGAGATTTTTCAGATGGATTTGCCCACCGTGTAATTTTATCAATGTATATGATGAATAGTAGGGGTGAAAGCACACAACCTTGCCGGACTCCGCTGTTTATTGGAAACCAGTTTGTCTGCCCCACATGTGTTCTAACAGTCCCTTCGCTATACGCGTACATGGATCTTATTTTGTCCAGTAACTGCCCCGTAACACCATACTCCTCCAAAACGCCCCATAATTTCTTCCTGTTAACTATCAAAAGCCTTCTCTTGATCAATGAATGCCACATTTAGTTCTTTGCCATACTCTATGGACGTTTCACTCAACTGTCTTAGTGCAAATATCGCATCCGTGCAACCCCTGCCTTTTCTAAACCCACATTGTGAATTACTTAACAGAGGCTCCACCTTTGCTCGAACTCTCTGTTCTAAGATCCGCGCATAAATTTTCCCTACGTGGCTAAGGAGGGATATACCCCTGTACGAACCGCACTCTTTTCTGCTGCCTTTTTTTTTCCAAATGGGTACCACTACTGCTCTTTGCCAATCCCTGGGTACCTTTCTCTCTTTCCAAGCCTGCTGGAATATCCCAGTTAGCCAGTCTATCCCCACTTCTTGGCACGCTATTATGGCATCCACCGAAATGTTATCTTCTCCCGTTGCTTTGTTTCTTGGGAATCTCTTAATGGCTTCTCTGACTTCCTGTTCTAGGATTGTTCTGTCATTATATTTGGGTTGTTCGGCTTCTGTGTTCACAGATGTGTTATTTTCGGATAAGTTATGGGCTTCGTCTTCTGTGTTTGGATTTAATAGCTCAGTAAAATATTCCTCCCATCTGTTCTTTACCTCCTTGCTTTCGAAGATTGGGTTTCCATATCTGTCATTTATTGTTGTGGCTGGATTGTAATGGGCATCTCTATCTCGTATTGCGCGTGTGTTTTTTTAGAACTCCCTAGGTGCTCTAGAACAAACATCGCTTAGTACTTCACCATACGTCTGCCATGCTTTACTTATACCATTATCAAACAAAGAAAAAGATAGAACAGATCCAAATGGATACAGGCCTATCAGTCTACTGAGCTGTGTAGGTAAACTGATGGAGCGTATGATAAACACCAGACTGATATGGCACCTGGAAGCAAAACACATTAATTCCACAGCAAGCAGGATTTAGACAACACAGATCCACTGAGAACCAAATCACTCTCATAGCCCAGGAAATAGAGGATGCTTACCAAGAGAAAAAGCATACAGTAGTGGTTTGGGTGGATCTAGAGAAGGAATTTCACAAGGTGTGGAAAGAGGGACTTAAAGTCAAGCTACGAAGAAGTGAAGTATCTGGAAAAATGTACAGATGGATCAGCCACTACCTCGAAAACAGAACAGCCAGAGTTCAAGTGCAAGGGCAGATGAGCAAAAAGGTGACACTGGAACAAGCAGTACCCCAAGGGGGAGTACTGTCACCCACACTTTTTCTGGTGTATATAAACAACATTATTGAGAATATACAAAGAAGAGTCCACAGCTGCATGTTTGGTGAATTTGTGCGCATTAATCAATTCCGTATTTATTGATGGTAACGGTTGGTATGGAATCTTTTTCAAGTCGTCGCACATTATTGTGTTGTTGAGACTTATTGTAAAACAAATATATGCACGCTTTGGAGAAGGTATCTATCAAGCTCTGTAGGTCGTAATAACTGTTTGGGACACTTGCATTATCATCAGCGAATAGCAAATCTCTGATGATGACCTCCCCAATCTTTGTTATTGTCTTTAGCCTTGCAGGATTCATTGGATAACCTTCTAGCCTAATGTGAAGGCAGATTTATTCATTTTCGATACAATATGTATGCTTCAGTAACAACTAAAGAGGATTCCGAAGAATGTCGGGCACACCACACATACTTGTTTAACACTACTACCAATACCAAATGATTGTGATATACTATCATCAGAATGAACTTTTACTTGTATGGCCTCATGGAACGATATTATTAGTTGCAGCAATCTCTTGTACAGTCTATTTTAAACTGGATTTGGAAGAGTTCAACTAAGTTAACCAAACAAAATGTAGTTGTCATTTTAATAAATGAGATAAAAGGTATGTTATGCTCACGTGACGTTTCCTGATATTGGCAAAAATAGCTAGCGAATAATGGTTTTGGGTGGTGCTGTTTTTCTATTTACGGGATCAGTTGCTTTCTTTATACCGCCATACATTATTCTTACACTCCATGTGTGTGTTGCAAGTTTGACATTTTTCACTGATCTTGAACCAGTACTCATTGTCACAACGGCGAGCTATTTGTTGAGCGTTGTCTCGGGTGGGCGTGATAGTCTGCAGAATACCTGCATTTTTAAAGCGCCTGTATTTAATCAGATCAGCTCGTCTGGCCTCGTGTGTCTTAATCATTCACTTTCGTTTTAAATGAGTCATTTTATTTGTTAATGCATCTTCCAAATCTACTATTACTGTGTGTTTAATAGTGTTTTGGAACTGTTCCCACGTTTATGTAACAGTGGTGCCACGATGTGGTATATTGAGAGTTTCTTCAAAAGCAATGACCATCACATGGTACGGTATTTCACTTACGTAGATGCGTGGTTTACCTGCGTGGCCGATGTAGTGTGACTTCTTTGGCTGCAATACAATTTTACAGCGAATTAACGAGTTATCACTGTTGCAGTCTGCAGTATGGTAGGAGCACACGATAAGCACACACTTGAAAAGTAACCTTCTGACTAAAAATATAACTAGCTGATACCATTACTTTGATCGTTGTATATACATGAGATCTTATGTCACACATAGTTCATTAAAGACACATGACTCTAAGTGTCATGGAAAATTTTTGATATTTTTTTCCATTCAAAAATTGCCGGGAAATGAAGGCAGCGGATCATGATCAACGCCAACTATAGGGCAGAATTCGTTTATAAAATCAACTTATTTTAGACTATGTAGGATTCTAACCATAGTTGAAAAATCTTGGTGGAATTCATTTTTGACTTCAGGTGTAAAGCACGCCGTAGGAGCATATGCCCTGACACGGGTGATGTGGCTATATTTAGTATGGAGACAAAGTGTAAGAAAGGTGCTCTGAACCATTTACGCATTGTTCAACAGAGTGTATTAAAGTGTTTTTCTCCATACAAATCATAATCCACACCATCTCTTTTCGCTGAGGTTTTCATCCTCGATAGAATATGTAGGTGTTTTTACTCATTGACCCCGAACCCGCTAGCTGAGTTTCTTGAAGTGCTGCAATGTCTTCCTCGAGTATTATTTTTAAATTCATTAATTATAATGTTTATCCTAACATGATTTATATTATACAAGTTATACGGTAGTCCAATCAGCACGGCACGGATATTTAATTAACTATTCCAGTTTAGCTGCCGCTGGGCGTGTTGTGTCAACACCTCAAAGTGCAGCTGGAATTTCTCTCCAGGACGCAAGTTTGGACATCCTTCCAAGCATAACAAGCTGTTATCGTGCAGCAGGTCCCCCTACCCCATCGCTCTTGACGTTTTTAATCGATCCAGGGCAATGACATTAGCCGATTCAACCGGAATCTATGACGTCGCATGAGTTGGAACAACATCAATAGATCAGCCTACAGACTGCTTGAAAGGTACCAGCTCTGGATTTATTCCCGAAGCCTTTCCAGCAAATAGTTATACCCACGTTTCCAAGCGTATCGCTTCTCATAGTTAGGACGGCCTCCTTCTTCGGTCGGTGAAGGGCTGATTGGCGCGTGACTTTAGTGTTATTGATATGGACAGTCGGTCCTCAATTGTCTACGCCTCAGAAAACCGAGTCACTCTGAACTGCATACTATTCTCTAAATTGATGTTAAGTGCACCAGCATCAGCAAACAAGTATATTTTGACGAAATTGATGTGCATCTTCGGCCTTGGTATGCAGTCTGTGGATAGGAAAGAGCGGTCCATCTATGCGCAACCTGAAAGGCATACCAAGGTCATTTTTATCGAAATCATTTGTCAACATTGCTGAAACAATCCTGCTGAACAAGATCGGGACAACTAAGCATTCCTGTTTTACGCTATTGTATTGTAGGCAACGTTTCAAAGGTGTCTCCATTAACGACTAAACGTTTTTGCACAACGCCATGGAACTGTCCCCGCAGCTCTGCTCACATTATTATGTATCCTCGTAATGTCAAAATATAATCTCTAGCACCAACCATGCACTACCAGAGTCAACGATGGAACATGCCCTAATCACGAGACAGGAATGTCCTCTTGGAAATGAGATGTCTGTAAATGGCCGTCAGAGACTCCCGAAAGGCAGCATGAGGAACGAGGACGTTCACCAACCTGTCGGTTCCATCCTGTGTGTTGAGTTCATGTGTAGACAGAAAGAGCAATGGTTCAGTTAACTCGTTGATATGCTCACTGAATAGCGTTCCCTGCAAGCGTACCCTGCCCGTCATTTCGGCCGCGGAGCGAGAGAATAACTGTAAATACTCGTACGTTTATTCCATCGACAAGGGTTGACGACGCCAGACGCAACGGATCGACCAGGAAAGGCAACTTAGTATCCTTCTATGTCCAGCAGGGAACAAGTGAGCTGAATACTTGAAATATCATCATCATCATGTAGCATGTCTTTCTCAGATGGTCACTTTCAGCAAAGTCGCCCTTTTCCTAAACGTAATGTTGATTACGAGCCGATTTTGATCTATGCCCAGTCCGTTAAGGACGTCTCTGTTTTTCTTAAATCTCTGCTTGTGGTATTCTGGGATCTTTCCTGTAGTATCTTAGCTCAAAAGTTTAAATGTTCATCTTTAGTGTTTAGCGTGTGTGATGCTGTGCATCTGTAATTTGTCACAGGATAGAACCATTCAATCAAAATATTTGTTTTCATTGATTTGTCCCTGTTCTGGGATACATTTCTCAGTACAATGGCCATTTTTTTCCTGATTTCGTGTTGACGGTCTCCATTGTTGCTGACAATGGAGCAGAGATTTTGAAAGCTTGAGACATTTTCGATTTCTTTATTTATAGATTAATTTTAGGTATATTTTTGTTGTGTTAATCGTCAATATCTTGGTTTTACTTGTCAGACACATTTAATGTTTCGGTATATTGTTTGTTGTTTAACAGATTTGATCAGCTGCTCCCCTTGGTAGAATCTACTTATTTGCATTTCATTTCCACCAATTTTAAGAGAGTCAATATTTTCGTCATTGTGTGGTCGCTTCTGGCAATTCTCAATATATATATATGTGTGTATATATGTGTGTGTGTGTGTGTGGTGTATGTGTGTGTGCGTGTGCGCGTGCGCGTGCGTGCGTGTGTGTGTGTGTGTATGTGTGTGTGTTTTCTTGTCGTCTTGACAGAATGTTGTAAGCGGGTAAAAGTCTCATCAGGCAGCTCTTCACATGGCTGATCTTGCTAATTTCAGACATGCACACATCACCGAAAAGCACCTGTTTGGGAATGCGGTTGTTCTCTATTCTTCTCACATCTCCGAGCCACCTGAGTCTTCTACTACTTATTATCGCCATGATGGATTACAGATTGACTGGATGCAATACCGCCGTGCTGATCATTGTGTCCGGCCACTTAATATGTAGTTTTTTGCGTAGACAACGGAGATGAAAGATAGTGCGTCTCCTCATGCGTCTCGAATAACTGACCAGTACTCCGGGGCCATACAGCAATTTGCAAAGCACGCAGATATATATATATTTATCCATATGAATGAAAGGAAAGGGTGGTTTCTGCTTTCCTTCCCTATCTACCTGAAAGGTTTGAAGCCGTCACTTCTTGTCAGGCATTTCTATCTGACAGGACAAGTGAGTGCCCTGTTCTGTTCGTCCGCAATGTCCACCTCTAGCGATGGATACTCGGTCCCCAAGTCTGCGTTAGCCGCACTCAGTACGTTGCCCGATCTGTACTTCTGGGAGAAACAGTTGAGAGTATCCGTGCATTGAGCTAAGCCAGTATGGCATGTCTCGTATTCACCAGCACGTATATAAAACATAAATATTTATATATATACATATTATATAACTAGTCCATAATGAACAGAAAATTAATATACTTAGGCCACATCAAAAGATGCAACTGTCTTGAGAAGACGGTAATGGAAGGTATGGTGCAGGGAACGAAAGGCAAATGCAGGCCAAAAAGGCGATGGCACCAAGATGTCAAGGAATGATTGGCCACAGCTCTGGGGCAGGTTGGAGATTTTACAGGACATCGGGCTTCTTTGCGACAGACTGTGATATATATATGTATATATGTACGTATGTATTTGCATTGGAGCTTGGAATACCCATAAAGTACCGCACAGATGGCAAGTTACTCAATTCCAGAAGAATGAAGGCCAAAACCAAAGTGGCTGGCGACATAATCAGGGAACTTGTATTTGCTGACCATTGCGCTCTAATGAGCAACTCAGAACTGAACATGCAGGTTGGAATGGACCAGTTCTCTGCCGCATGCGAAAAGTTTGGTCTGACCATAAATGCCAAAAAAACAGAGGTCATGTACCAACCAGCACCAGGCATGCCGTACACAAAACCAGAGACTACAGTCAGCGGGCAGACGTTGAATGCCGTAGACAAATTCACATATCTGGACAGCACGCTGTCGAGATCTGTCAGCCTAGACGATGAGGTGGCAAGCAGAATAGCAAAGGCCAGCACAGCCTTTGGTAGAATGCGCTCGATGGTCTGGGCACGTCGTGGCATCAGCGTCAAGACCAAACTCAAAGTATATCGTGCAACGATCATTCCAACCCTACTATACGCTTGCGAAAGCTGGACTGTATATTCCGGATATGCAAGGAGGTTAAACCACTTCCACACAGGTTGCCTGAGGCGGATATTCCACATCCGATGGCAAGATCGTGTCACTGACATCGAGGTTCTCTCGAGGGCTAACATGCTCAGCATCCATGCACTGCTAAAAAAAGCACGACTAGGATGGGTCGGACACCCCGTCCGTATGTCAGACGAGCGGCTCCCAAAGAAGCTTCTCTACGACGAGCTGAGAGAGGGATGGCGCGAGAGAGGGCGCCCAAAGAAACGTTTTAAAGACGGTCTGAAGGACTCACTAAAAAGTTGCCAGAGAGACATCGACACCTGGGAATGTCTTGCGAAAAACAGATCTGACTGGAGAAGCGCAGTCAAATCGGGTGTAGCTGCTGGTGAAGATGACCGTGTTGGGAAAGCCCAGAACAGACGCGAGACGCGGAAATCCCGAGCAGCGGGAACACCATCCACTTCTACAAACCTCGTGTGCCCGATATGTAGCAGATGTTTTCGTGCTCGCATTGGCCTGTTCAGCCACATGCGCACCCACACCAAACAGGGAAATCTGTGACAAGGATGATGTCGGCGGTCCTCATCGACAACGATGGACAGCTATTATTTGCAAAATAACATTGTAATAACACTTTTGCAAAAGGTATTGTTTCCATACATAGCACGTCGTTCAAAAAACTCTGCATTTTGTATCACAATCTGCTTGCTGATAGTTTGGTTCTTCCATTAAAGAGAGGATAGTTAAATTTAGAATAATGGTTTAACCTTAATTACTACTTTAATTCACTTTCATATTAATCTGAACCAGAAATAAACTAGTCCAAAAACCAGAATAAGTTTTGGGATAATCCATTTTGTTAAGTGTCGCACACATGGATCTGGTCATTGTAAAACGTTGGAGGAACAATCATATAGTAATATAATATAGTAATAGGGAATAGTTCCAAGGGAACGAATAAGAAATGTGTGTTGTGTCATATTTCTACACAGTTCCCCTGCAAATAGTCTACCTATTCACTAGCTGAATCAGTTGTTTGTTTTCTGTGAACTTTACCAATTTTGCATCGCTTTCATTACCTCCTTGTCATCTACAAAGTTCTGACTCATTAGCTACACACTTTTCTAAAACCGAGGTCAATTGGACAATGTTCACTTGTTTATATATCCCAGCATGCAGGGATCATTTACAGTGGAGGACCTGGTGGTGGCAAATAAAAAAGCACTGATGGTGGCTGGTTTTTTGGCGAAAAATATGTGACAGGACACGGAAAGTAAGTTTGGGCGAGAACTATGTGACAGGACACGGAAAGTAAGTTTGAGCGAGAACTATGTGACGGGACACGGAAAGTAAGTTTGAGCGAGAACTATGTGACGGGACACGGAAATGATGTTTGGGCGAGAACTATGTGACAGGACACGGAAAGTAAGTTTGAGCGAGAACTATGTGACATAACACGGAAAGCAAGTTTGAGTGAAGACTATTTGACAGGACACGGAAAGTAAATTTGGGTGAAGACTAAGTGACAGGACACGGAAAGTAAGTTTGAGTGAAGACTATGTGACAGGACACGGAAAGTAAGTTTGGATGAAGACTATGTGACAGGACACGGAAAGTAAGTTTGGATGAAGACTATGTGACAGGAAACGGAAAGTAAGTTTGGGTGAAGACTAAGTAACAGGACACGGAAAGTAAGTTTGGGTGAAAACTATGTGACAGGAAACGGAAAGTAAGTTTCGGCGAAGACTATGTGACAGAACACGGAAAGTAAGTTTGGGTGAAGACTATGTGACAGGACACGGAAAGTAAGTTTGGGTGAAGACTGTGTGACAGGACACGGAAAGTAAGTTTTGGCGAAGACTATGTGACAGGTCACGGAAAGTAAGTTTGGGCGAGAACTGTGTAACGGAACACAGAATGTTTGTTTGGTCGAGAACTATGTGACAGGATACGAAAAGTAAGTTTGCACAATCGTGTGCTAAGTGCCGTGACTTATGTTGACATTAAGGGCTATTTTATGAAAAGTGAATCGTCTGTTGACACGGACTAGCTGGTCGATCTGCTGTTTCAATGACTTAGTTGTCACGCTTTCTGGTCTCCCACTCCGAGGTTAATCAATGACGTTTTGTCTTCCATTTTGAAATATTTCTACCCATTCATATATTATCCTCTCACTCAAACAACCGTCTCCATTCTGAACCTTCATTCTTCTGTAGATTTAAAAAGGTTTCACACCCTCTGACAACAACAACAAACGACCAAAGTTTTGTTGTTCTTCCACAATGCAAGCCGACACCATGCTGCTCAATCGTGACGATCCAATTTTGCTAAAGAGCTAATTTGTGTCATGAAATACGACTTGCCGCAGTACATGCTCTTTCATGTACTTTATAATAAATGTGTTCCTTACTTAATGGCTGTCTCGCTTAGATGAAACCTTCTGCAATGACGTTTACAACACTTCATCCCTCACGGCAGCGCAAGTTTTGAAATAAACTTCACCTTTGTTTAAAAACATTAACAACAGAGAAAGACAGAAATGCGAAGGGCAAAAACGATTGTTATATCAAACGAGATTGACACATTGTTATCATTTGGTGTGTCATGCCATAAAGGTGTTCGGAACGTGCTTCCTATCCACTTCACGAATACCACGTGAAAGATGTCTGTTGCAGTAATGGCCCACACACAATTAGGTGTTATATATGTATTCACTCTTCTGCATTACTTGTTTGGCATCTAACATAAAACAAGGGTTGTGGGAAACTATTTCAAGCAGACGCCAAAAAAAAAACAACCCAAAAAACGTAGACTTCCTCGTCCGCAAATAACATCCTGTATATCACTAACTTTTATTTAACATTGTGGCGTGTTGATAAACAAAACGTGCACATAAAAAACACTGACAAATCACATTAAGAGAATACAAAATGGATGACAGTTGTTTCGTAACAGCAAAAGAGTTGATCTTTGTTTGAATGACGAACTGTTCTCTAAAGATAAAATAGAAAGAAGATGAGAAAAACAAACAGGAAATTGAAGCAGGTAAAGATATCAAGATGAGGAAAAAGCAGCTGATAATTTCTACAGTATAGAACAGCTGGGCTCATGCACAACCCTCCCTAGTGTATTATATTGCACGTCAGAAAGGTTAGTATAACTATATCTCGCTCTTATTATTCAAATCCTGGTAACACGCAGGTGATAGTTAATGTGTTTATGTCTGTTAGTAAGTGTCTGATAGTGTTTGCGTTTATAAAATTGAATTGATGTGTATAGAAGAGAATTGTTACGAAACATAATATTACAAAAACGCCCCTAACACCACCTTTAATCTCCAGAGATATGATACCCTGGATATTTTACACCTCAGTTGGGGTGGATGACTCTATGTCTCTAATGGAAGATGTGCAGATTATGCATGCAGTCTGGGAGATGGGCAGACAGTTGCGTCGCAATTTCAGATGGGCTGTTCTGATGAAACTAAGCAGGACGTTGGGCTAAGGTGAGTTCATGGTGGATGTCGGTGATGGAAGGATAAAGGCGGGAAGTGAGCTAATCAGATAGTGCCTGGTTGTATTTGGATTTAACTAGACCATTCTGCTTTTGATGAAAGTAATTATAGGCCTAAAACTAACAGGAAAACTATTTATTTGTTTTGATGGGGCAGCGGTTTATAGAAGAATAATCACGGATTGGAATACGTTGGATATCTATTAGAACACTTATCTCCTGCTGGAAATGAACTGAATCTGCGAACCAGCACATCACACTCCAGTGGACTTGATTAACTGTAAAACAATTATTTTACTCATTATAAGTTGAGAAAACCAGCACGAAGGGAACTGGTCCCACAACATAAATTGGCGAAGACATCGCACAAAATATTTACTTGCATTTTGTTATAATTCGTAGTTTTCATAAGCCACCTTTTTAAAAATAATATTCTATACTCTAATGAAATAATATAGAGGCCTTACCAATATTTCATACACTGGAATGTATGTTCTTGGAACGACGGGTGCTGCAGTAAAATGGAACACTTGTGAGGAAACTAAGAGAAACCATCGTTTCGACTCGAAAGTCTTCAGCGAGAACATGAAAACAACACCAGAACAAAATTGGTCTTTATGATTAGCCGTAGTGTAAGGCCAGGATTCTGGATTAGGGCAAATACGTGAGTAGTTTTAAAGTGTATAGATATGAGCATGCCTGCGAAGAATGTACACTCACCTTAGTCAGCGAAGACTACGATGGCTTGGTATGTTCATTGCACGAAAGATGGTCAACTTTCCAAAGACATCGTCTATGAACAATTGGTGGATGTGTAAACAACAGTCCGCAGACCACTGTTGAGGTTCAAATATGTGTGCTAGCGTGATATGAATGCCTGGACATGGATATGACATCCTCGGAAGACGAAGCTGCAGACTGATTGAAGTGAAGATGTACCCTGAATGGTCACCATCCCGCGGGGTCAAGAGAAGCATTCGCAACACAGAAGTTAAAGATAACACCACAAAGAAAAAAGATAACAAAAGCTAAGTACAAATTTACATTTATGAATTTTTTCTTTATCACAACAAGTCATATCATCCTATTATCAGTCTTGACTGAAAGAGACTACTATATTATACTATAAATCTTTGGTGGATGTGGAAAGAAAGCGGAATCTACCCTCTTCTTTAATTCATATATATATATATATTGCAATACTAATCCTGGTGTTCATTCAAGTATATTGTGTGCCTTATGTCAGGTAGCTAGCTAAATGTTGTCTAAACTCATTTCTGTTCTTTGCCATTAGGTACCATGCCAAGTCAAGGTCGTGTCGAAAGTAATTTCTCCATCTCATTGGTGGACGTCCGGAGCGACGATTAAAGGTGTAATACCACCATGACGTCATTTTACGTGTCCATCTATTGTCAGACATTATCCGCCACGTAGCTTGCCCACCTGTACTTTCTTATCAGCGCCATATTGAAGCAGGTTTGACTCATGATGGTCGTGTTACGGATGTGGTCTCGTTGTGAAAGTGTTCTATCGCTCGACGAGTAGCTTGAAGCCCAGCCATGTCACGTGTTCGTAGGTTGCACACCTCGCAGCAATGTATAATAGCTGGAATGATTAGACTGTTGCTGGTGTCAGCTCTCGTTTGGTTTTGGTTTTTCATTTGTTGAAGTACTGTCTTGATGCAGTTGAAGCTGAGCCACCCCGCAGCTAACCTTCGTGCGATCTCTTTATGCATGTCATGGGAGTTCGTAATTTCTTGGTCCAAATAGATATTTACGAATTCTCGTTTTTGAAGGAATCAGTTCCAAGCCGCATTTCCTCGCAGTGACAGAAACTGTTCAGCATGCATTGTGTCTTTAGTCTATATATTTTTAGACCAACTGCGTTACCTGCGTTGTTGAGTTCATTTAGGCGTTGGTCAGCTTCCTTGGTGCTGTGGCTGATGATGACTATGTCCTCCGCAAACTAACCGGAGATGATTTAGCATTTCTCCGTCTATGGTAATTCCAATTTAGTGTGTGGGAGACTTCCTCAATAGCTGCCGTGAAACGTTTCGGAGAGATTGTTTAACTCTGTCGTACACCAAGTTTAATTTGTATCTTAACTGGCCGGTAAAGAAGGCGATATCTGTAGACCTCAATTATATCTGCTTATAAGCCAGTCACATTGCTCCTCAATATTTTGAATTCGTAAGGAATGTGGGACCCCCAACACTGTAATTACATCGAAGGCTGTTTTATAGTCCACAAACACTAGGCACAGGGGCATACGCACTTCCATTGCCCTCTCCATTAGCTGGTGGAGAGTGTCGAGGTGGTCAATGGTGGAGAGTGTCGAGGTGGTCAATGGTGGAGAGTGTGGAGGTGGTCAATGGTAGAGAGTGTGGAGGTGGTCAATGGCAGAGAGTGTGGAGGTGGTCAATGGTGGAGAGTGTGGAGGTGGTCAATGGTAGAGAGTGTGGAAGTGGTCTTCTTCTTCTTCTTCTTCTTCTGCGTACACAGTCAGACAGTAACCATTATTTTTTCGAAAAAAGCGGCGGTCATCCTGAGACTCTCGCCACTACCATAGAGCTTGTCTTGCAGTTCCACTGGCAATGGCCACATCTGCTCTCTCTGATCCCCGTATGTCGGGCAGTTCTGCAGCAGATGTTCAGTGGTAATTTTACCAGTACCGCACGGGCATTCGTCGGTACACCCTATCTTCAATTTGTTGAATAGGTGGTACCTCAGTCTATTGTGGCCAGTGCGAAGTCTGAAGACAACGACCTGCTCTCTTCGGTTCAACTGGTAATAGGCATCGTTTTTGGTGTAACCAGTATGTTCGGTTTCCCATTTGGTCATGTACCTGGCTTTGATAAGACGTTTTGACTCTTCGTACGTCATACTGGTATCTGTTTGTGGTAGCCTTGCACCTTCTTTTGCCAGTCTGTCTGCCTCCTCGTTGCCTTTGATGTTGCAGTGTGACGGAACCCACTGTACCACTACCCTTTTTGGTGCGGACAGCTGGCACAGTTTGCAGAGTGCTGCTCTTAAGTCATTAAGCTCAGTGTTTTTCTGGCTTTTTAGCGCTGTGAATACGGCGAGAGCATCTGTCAGCCAGACTATGTGGCTCTCATTTTCACTGTGTGTTGCCATTTCTTCCACTGCCGCCCTCAGTGCCTCTGCCTCCGCTCTGAAATTGCTTGTGTACTTACCAGTAGCGAATGACAGTGTTATTTTTCTGCCATTTGGTAGGTTCAGGAATGCTCCTGCCCCTCCGTTCTGTGTAGTGTTTGTTACAGAACCGTCGGTGTATGCATGGGTCCAGTCCATGCTTGGGTAGCTTTTCGTTATGAAGCTTAGGGTAGTGTCTCTCCTTTCTTTTTCGGTCTGGCAGTTTTTGTTTGCAATACCTGGTATATTTTCTACCACCTCTGGAAATATATCCTGCCTCCAAGTAGGTTTTCGAACAGTAGTGATGGGTTTTGGTGTTGTTAGTGCGTTTATGGGATCTTCGTGCATCTTTGCTTTGGCTATTTCTGCAAAGTTTCTCCGCTTTAGTTTCCCAGTTCCCAAATTGTTTAGCCTCTGGTGCATTGGATGGTCGGTCAGTCTTCGGAGTTTCTCTGACTGCAGCTGGGCTCTGCAGTCTCTTCTGTCGGTCATGGATTGCAGTTTTGTAATCTTTTCAAGTTCTACAATTGGCGTTGACTTCATGCCACCTGTTATAATTCTCATGGCTTGGTTTTGAAGTTTGTTAACTTTATCGAAGTTCGCCTTCGCTGCTGTTGTCCATGCCGCGATGCCATACTCGAGAACTGGTCTCACTCTTCCAGTGTACAGTTTCTTTAGTGTGGAGGTGGTCAATGGTGGAGAGTGTGGAGGTGGTCAATGATGGAGAAGCCTTTCTGAATCATGCCTGCTCTCGTTGTCGATTCTCATCAAGTTTCATATATAGTCTTAGATAATTACTCTGGTGAAAAGCTTGTACAGGATGATAGCAAACGTATCGAACGTTAGTTCGCTAGGTCTTTTGTGTCCCCTTTTCTATGAATTAGTTTTGTTTTGGAAATGTTCCATTGGTTAGGGATTGGACCTTCATTAAAACATTTATTAAACAGTTTCGTCATCTCGCTTGCCAGTTTCCCCGTCTGCACGAATAACATCAAAATGCTTCTGACTGCTTTAAAAAAAATCCGATGGTACAACCTGGATGGACAGAACGTAAAGGATGAAAAATGTCCGGGGCTCTACACAGGCCTCTTTGCAGCAAAGGCAGTAATCCATGAACGGCCCCTCCCTTCAGATTATTTGTCAGTTCAGGAGATGCTAACGTCAGAGACGATACATGCGATCAAGCTTATAATTTATATATATATACATAGAAGTGTCAGAAGTGAATTTTGACAGTATGGCAGTAAAGTTTGAACATCCCCGTCAATATCCGTTAAATTTGATTTCGTCCGTCAGGTGACAGTGGGGGATCAGTCTGACAAATTGGCGTCTGACATCGAAATACGTTATAAACAGAGGTGTGTTATTGAATTCCAGGAGTGCTGCAAACTGTGCCAGCAGTCCGCACCAAAAATGGTAGTGGTACAGTGGGTTCCGTCACACTGCAACATCCAAGGCAACGAGGAGGCAGACAGACTGGAAAAAGAAGGTGCAAGACTACCACAAACAGATACCAGTATGACGTACGAAGAGTCAAAACGGCTTATCAAAGCCAGATACATGACCAAATGGGAAACCGAACATACGAAGGTCGTTGTCTTCAGACTTCGCACTGGCCACAACAGATTGAGGTACCACCTATTCAACAAATTGAAGATAGGGTGTACCGACGAATGCCCGTGCGGTACTGGTAAAATGACCACTGAACATCTGCTGCAGAACTGCCCGACATACGAGGATCAGAGAGAGCAGATGTGGCCATTACCAGTGGAACTGCAGGACAAGCTCTATGGCAGTGGCGAGAGCCTCAGGATGACCGCCGCTTTTTTCGAAAAAATAATGGTTACTGTCTGACTGTGTACGCAGAAGAAGAAGAAGAAGAAGTATTCCAGGAATGGAGCCTGCGGCTTAATTTGACTCAATACGCCAACACTGTAAGAATTGACAGGCCGAGAGTACTTTCGGTGGGTCTAATAGTGAACGTGTGCTGGAATTAGACCCTCGGAAATCTGGGGCTAGTCTCTCGGTGGCTCGATCGGATTGCATCCAGTGTTCGTTAAAGGAATTGACGGAAGGGCACCACCATGAGTGTAGCCTGCGGCTAAATTGACTCAACACGCCAACACTATAATGATTGACAGACTGAGAGCATTTTCGTTTGGTCAAATCGGGAACATGTCCTGGAAATAGGCCCTCGGAAGACAGGCTATTTTTACCCTGCAAATGATAGGGCATTGCTACGGAAATCCAGCTCAATTCAAAAGGAATCCCAGATTTTAGACGCTTAGTCATTGACTGACAAATAGCTCTCTTAATTCGTTGGGTCTAATAGTGAACGGGTGCTGGTATTAGACCCTAGGAAGACAGGTCAGCTTTACCCTACTAAATGACAGGGCGTTGCTACGGTAATCCTGCTCAATCCGAGAGGAATCGCAGATCTCAGACATTTGGTCTACATGCCTGGCTATTAAGCTAATGGTGCGAGGCTACCATCTGAGGGATTACGGCCGAACGCCTCTAAGCCAGAATCCCGCCCTGAATCTCAGCACCACTGCGACGGGAGGCAACGATATGGTTGGGACCTGGGGCTTGCGCCTCAGCTCGACCCAGTTGAGCCGCAGAAAGAGGTCTCTGCCGTCCCGCCGATCAAAGTGGGCGGGAAGCTGCTCGATAATTACCCCATACGGCGTTGAGGTGCGAAACCACTAGTAGAAGACTTGGTTCTCGGTCGGGGTGTCGTAAGCAGTAGAGCAGCCACCTCACTGCGAGCTGTTGAGACTCAACCCTTGATCATGAGATATGCTCGCACACCAGGCGAACAACATCTCCGTGCCATGCCCAGGCTTAACCCCTATATGATTGCACTCCTGTCTCGCTCTTTACCTCTGTCTGCTATCAGTCTTCCCAATGAACGCAGAAAAGATGCAAAAAAACGGACATTGCACCTCTGCCTTATTGTGACAACCTCCCAGGTGGCGATGAATGCTAGGCGTACCATCACTGCAGAGAAGCCGACAAAATAAAGGGGAGCAAAGAGATACCTCACTCACATGCATATGCTACGTTTCTGGCAGGACGTGACGATCCTGGGACACAGACACACTGGACTGCCTCTCTTCTGGGATAGTACAAACTAGTCGATATGCCATCATATCATATCATCACCACACCTTATAGATACGAGTGGTGAAGACTCGATAGTCCTGCAAGACAACTTCCCTAAGAGAGACAACTCTGACCAAAACAACTGCTACCTTGCAGATAGGCCGGAGACAGCCAAAGGCTAAAGAGGACATCCCTACAGAAATCGGATGCACTGGGCCACAGGCTTAACGAAACAGTACAACGTATATCGCTATATGATGACGGTACAACCTAACACAAAAAAGTGTGGCGCTCCTCCCGCCAGGCAGCGAGAGTGCCTTGAAGGGACCCACTCAATGCTACTGGTGGTCACCCACCCATGTTCTGTGGAGTCAAGGCACAAGATGATGGGGCAAAAACTATTGATCAAAAACACAAGACCCTCAGAATAATACAGTGGAATGCGGAGGGAGTCATTACATTAACAAAAAGCTTTCCCTAGCACATCACCTGCTTGAAGGTAAGATTGACGTGGCATGTATCCAAGAAACGCACCTCAACAACAACAACACGTTCTCAATCAGAGGATACCAGACCTTCCGTCTTGATAAAGACGGTCACAAAGGAGGGGTTCTGATACTGACACCTAACAGCATACCGAGTAGAGCAGTAGCTGTCAATCACACCGGAAAAGCAGAAATTGTAGGAGTCGACATAATGACACAAGAAACGAAGTTCTGCATCTTCAACCTGTATAGCCCACCAAACAAAGACCTGTCGCTCTCGAGTATGGAAATCAAGGACTCCAGCTGCCTAGTAGTTGGAGACTGCTACAGCCAATCGGAGAGATGGGGATATTCGGACACAGACAGCAGAGGGGATGAAGTGGAAGACTGGGAGATAGACACAAATCTCGTTCTTATCAATAGGACGGAGAACAGCCCTAGCTTCTATTCTAAAACATGTAATACCACCTCTACTCCAGACTTGGCCTTTTCCACGGTGGACATTCACCACAAAATAGACCGCCAGGTGCTAAACCAATTGGCAGGTAACGACCACAGGCCAATTAGGCTAGAAGCTTATATGGAAGTAGGCCTACAGGAAATAAAACCGCTCCCACTTTGGAATTATAAACGAGCCGACTGGGACAGATTTGCAATCCTGACAGATGGGCTTTGTGAAACCATCAACACACGAAATAACAATATGATACCCATGGTGGAAATCCTAAGCAAAGCAATAATGCAAGCAGCCACCGAAACCATCCCAAGAGGAGCAAGGAAAAACTTTAAGCCATATTGGAATGATGAATTGCAGAAAGCGGAAGACGAAGTCTCAAATGCTAGGAACATGACAGAGAGATAACAATCTATGGTGGCAAATCTCGACCTCAAAGCCATCACGGCGAAAAAAAAAGAACACTAAACCAAATAACAAGAGACAGCTGGAAAAACAAAACAGAAAGTCTTAATTTAGACAAAGAAGGGAACAAACTAAGGAATTTAGTCAGAGCCATGAATGACGAAACTCCATCAAAAAAAACAAATTACCATCAAGCAGGGCGACAACATGCTTACTGGAAAAAAAGGACAAAACATTAGAAACAATAGAACATTATGCCAGAGCAAACCACATTGATGTCCATACAGATGGGCATACAGACAGTAGTGAAGAACAAAATAGCTACGACAACATCAATATAGCACCAGAGGAGCACATGATGGCAAAACTAACAATGACTGAAATGGAAGAGGCCATTATAACTTTAAAGAAAAAGAAATCGGTAGATGGGGTATCAAACGAAATGCTGATGGGGCTGGGCCAAACAGCAGAGAGAAAGTTACTATCTGTCCTGAACCAAAGCTGGAAAAGGTGAATTGTACCGCAGGCATGGAAAGATGCTGT
Organism: Ariolimax columbianus; assembly: GCA_036924085.1. Taxonomy (NCBI): domain Eukaryota; kingdom Metazoa; phylum Mollusca; class Gastropoda; order Stylommatophora; family Arionidae; genus Ariolimax; species Ariolimax columbianus. Next base: position 92,952,483 of record JAVGWX010000006.1, on the reverse strand, counting down.
AATTATAGCAGTACCAAAGATAGAAAAAGATAGAGCAGATCCAAATGGATACATGCAAATCAGTCTACTGCGCTGTGTAGGCAAACTGATGGAGCGTATGATAAACACCAGACTGAAGTGGCATCTGGAAGAAAATCACATACTAATAACACAACAAGCAGGCCTTAGACAGCACAATACCACTGAGGACCAGATCACTCTCATAGCCCAGGAAATAGAGGATCCTTACCAGGAGAAAACGCATACAGTAGCGGTTTGGGTGGATTTAGAGAAGGTGTGGAAAGAGGCACTTAAAGTCAAGCTACGAAGAAGTGAAGTTTGTGGGAAAATGTACAGATGGATCAGCCACTACCTCGAAAACAGAACAGCCAGAGTTCAAATACAAGGGCAGATGAGAAAAAAGGTGACACTTGAGCAGGGAGTACCTCAAAGAGGAGTACTGTCACCCACACTTTTCCTGGTGTATATAAACCACATCACAGAGAATATACCAAGAAGAGTCCACAGCTCCATGTTTGCAGACGATCTGGCTATGTGGACATCTGAAAAAATCTCACCATAGCAAGAAATCGGATGCAGCAGGCCCTAACATACCTGGAGGAGTGGGCGAACTTATGGCTGGTCAAAATATATGAGCATAAAAACAACATGTACGATATTCTCGCTTTCAAACAAACACCAGATCCTCAAAATAAGTCTTAACGGCAAATGACTGCGGCCAAACGATAACCCAAACTACCTGGGAGTCACATTTGATCGGCGCATGACATTTGAAAAGTCAGATCGAGAGAAACCGAATGAGAGGCAGAGAAAGAATGGCAATCATGAGGAAACTTGCTGGCACAAGCTGGGGAGCAGACGAAAGCATACTAAAGAAACTGTACACTGGAAGAGTGAGACCAGTTCTCGAGTACGGCATTGCGGCATGGGCAACAGCAGAAAAGGCGAACTTCGATAAAGTTAGCAAACTTCAACACCAAGCCATGAGAGTTATAACAGGAGGCATGAAGTCAACGCCAATTGTAGAACTTGAAAAGATGACAAAACTGCAATCCATGACCGATAGAAGAGACTGCAGAGCCCAGCTGCAGTCAGAGAAACTCCGAAGACTGACCGACCATCCAATGTACCAGAGACTAAACAATTTGGGAAATGGGAAACTAAAGCGGAGAAACTTTGCAGAAATAGCCAAAGCAAAGATGCACGAAGATCCCATAAACGCACTAACAACACCAAAACCCATCACTACTGTACAACAACCTACCTGGAGGCAGGATATATTTCTAGAGGTGGTAGAAAATATACCAGGTATTAGAAACAAAAACTGCCAGACTGAAAAAGGAAGGAGAGATACTACCCTAAGCTTCAAAACGAAAAGGTACCCAAGCATGGACTGGACCCATGCATACACCGACGGTTCTGTAACAAACACTACACAGAACGGAGGGGCAGGAGCATTCCTGAACCTACCAAATGGCAGAAAAATAACACTGTCATTCGCTACTGGTAAGTACACAAGCAATTTCAGAGCGGAGGCAGAGGCACTGAGGGCGGCAGTGGAAGAAATGGTGACACAAAGAAAATGAAAGCCATATAGTCCTGCTTACAGATGCTCTCGCCGTAGTCACAGCGCTGAAAAGCCAGAAAAACACTGAGCTTAATGACTTAAGAGCAGCACTCTGCAAACTGTGCCAGCAGTCCGCACCAAAAAGGGTAGTGGTACAGTGGGTCCCATCACACTGCAACATCCAAGACAACGAGGAGGCAGACAGACTGGCAAAAAAAGGTGCAAGACTACCACAAACAGATACTAGTATGACGTACGAAGAGTCAAAACGGCTTATCAAAGCCAGATACATGACCAAATGGGAAACCAAACATACTGGTTACACCAAAAACGATACCTATTACCAGTTGAACAGAAGAGAGCAGGTCGTTGTCTTCAGACTTCGCACTGGCCACAATAGACTGAGGTACCACCTATTCAACAAATTCACGATAGGTGGTACCGACGAATTCCCTTGCGGTACCGGTAAAATGACCGCTAAACATCTGCTGCAGAACTGCCCGACAAACGAGAATCAGAGAGAGCAGATGTGGCCATCACCAGTGGAACTGCAAGACAAGCTCTATGGCAGTGACGACAGCCTCAGGATGACCGCCGTTTTTTTCGAAAAAATAATGGTTACTGTCTGACTGCGTACGAAGAAGAAGATCGAGAGAAACCGAATGAGAGCCAGACAAAGAATGGCAATCGTGAGGAAACTTGCTGGCACATCATAGGGAGCAGTCGAAAGTATACTAAAGAAACTGTACACTGGAAGAGTGAGAACAGTTCTCGAGTATGGCATTGCGGCATGGACAACAGCATCAAAGGTACATTACGAAAAACTACTCAATTATGGACTGGACATGCATACACCGACGGTTCTGTAACAAACATAACACAGAATGGAGGGGCAGGGGTATTCCTGAGCCTACCAAATGGTATAATAATAACACTATCAGTGGCAACTGGAAAACACTCAAGCAATTTTAGAGCGGAGGCAGAGGCACTGAGGGCTGCAGCAGAAGCAGTGCTGACAGGCAAAGGAAATGAACGCCAGATAGTCCTGTTTACAGATGCCCTGGTCGTAGTCACAGCACTAAAAAGCCAGAAAAATACTGAACTTAATGATTTAAGAGCAGTACTCTGTCAACTATGCCAGCAGACCGCACCAAAAATAGTAGTGGTACAGTTAGTTCCATCCCATTGTAACATTCAAGACAACGAGGAGGCAGACAGACTGGCAAAAGAAGGTACAAGACTACCACAACCAGATTCTAGTGTGGCCTACGAAGAGTCCAAAAGGCTTATCAGAGCCAGATACATGGCCAAATGGGAAACAGAACATACTGGCTACACAAAAAATGACTCCTATTACCAATTGAACAGAAGAGAGCAGGACGTGGTCTTCAGACTCTGCACAGTCCACAACAGACTGAGGTACCACCTATTCCATAAACTGAAGATAGGTAGCACTGACGAATGCAGTTTTGGTACCGGAAATTCGACCGCTGAAAATCTGCTGCAAAACTGCCCGAAATACGAAGACCATAGAAAGCAGATGTGGCCATCACCAGTGGCAACACTAGACAAGTTCTATGGCAGTGGCGACAACCTCAGGATGACCGCTGTTTTTTTTCGAAAAAAAATACAGGTTGACGTCTGACAGTGTACGAAGAAGAAGAGAACAATACCTAAACGCAAAAAAAGTTGCACCAATTGATATTCATCGACGCCTGCTGAACGTTTTTGGAGATCAAACAATGGCTGTTTGCACAAGGAGGCGGTGGGTTGTATGTTTCAGCAGTGGCGAAATTGACGTGAAAGACAAGCCACGTTCCGGACGGCCATGCACAGCTGTCACACAACGTAATAAAGAACGTTTCGATTAGTTCATTCAATTCACGCAGATCGGAAGATTAAGACCAGAGAACTGTCTACATTCAGATATTGGCTTCAATACTTTGGAAATAATAGTGGTAACTTTAGAATATCACAACGTTTGCGCTAGGAGGATTCCACAAATGCTCATACAGGTAGAAAAAGAACATCGCATGGCAAATTTATCGTGACCTCTTGAACCATTGCGAAGATGAAGGTGAGTGTCCTGGATCGCATTTTCACTGGTGATGAGACGTAGTGCCATCACTACGATCCTGCGTCAAACCTCAGCAGTACTGTGACGAGCACTATTTTGGGAGATAACAAAGGGGTAAATTTGATTGACTTCCTGGAACCTTGACAATTTATCAACTCTTACCGTTATATTACGACGCTGACTAAGCTGAAGACTCTTATTTCCATGGTGAGAGTCAGCAAGAAGAAAATCTGTCTTTTGCAACACGATAACGACTAGACCTATACCTGTTTGAAGACCGTTGAGTACAATGTTTGTCTTGACGGAACGGTCTTACAATATCATCCGTAGTTTAAATTTGTCGTCGTATGACGTCCATTTGTTTGGACCAATGGAAGTTGGACTGCGTGGACAACATTTTCCTAGGAACGACGCCGTCACAACAGCCGTGAAACAGTGGGTCAACTCGATTGATGTAGATTTTTACCAGTGTAGTATGTATGCTCTTGTTCATAGTTGGAGAACATGTATAGGCGAGAGTGGTGATTATGTTGGAACATTGCTTTTTGAAGGCAAGATATTGCTCTTTCAAATGGGGCCATTGTACTCTTTTGTTTTAAATTTTTTTTTAAATATGTAACGGATTTCATGAAATAAAATAAGGACTATTACTTTTGAAGCATCCCTTCGTGCATACGCATATATATATATATATAGGCATGTTTTGCAATGTGATAATGTAATAATGTTTGTACATTGTTCATTGAATCAAAATTGAAATGGAATTTGATATGTATGCGTGGAATAAATGTGTAAGTATGTATGTATGTATGTATGTATGTATGTATGTATGTATGTAAGTATGTATGTATGTATGTATGTATGTGTGTATGTGTGTATGTATGTGTGTATGTATGTATGTATGTGTGTGTGTGTTTGTTTGTATTTATGTATGTATATATATGTGTGTATATGTATGTAACTGTTGTATATATGTATATTATGGATTTATGTATGTATGTATGTATACGTGGTATTTTTTGTATGTGTATTTGCGTGTACATAATGATGGCTCTAACAAGGTTTCACCGAATCTCCCAGTTAAGTTAAGCAGCTGATGAGAAAGAGGAAGTTTATTATATAAATGCCAACCTTTTATGCGTTTTGAAATCTCACCACTTCTGAAAGCAGGTCATGACATTTAAAATTATTTCCACACACTGTTGTGTACATCACTTTCGTTTAGAGCAACGGAATGTGTTTGCACGTTAGACCGACTCTGGCAAGAATTGTAAACGAAATGAAAGGAAAGGAAATACGTTAAAATAATCAAATATTGAGGTCAAAGCTGATCGCTGTGATTACAATGTTGAGTCATATAGTAGTTTTAAAAGAAGCAATAACTTTGGCGATGGTAACAGTAGTCTGATTATAAAGTTTGTAAAGTCATATTTGGTGGCGTATCCAGGTCTGATGCGCATGACAAGTTGTTGTTAATTATATTCTGATCTGTTAAGATCGACGAGGCATACCAGGCAGATATAAGGGTGCTCAGTCTCCTTCAGCTATTAGTAAACAGTGTAAATCATAGCACATAGAATGTACACACACGTGCTTCATTCTTTCACGTACCTCTCCCTGCAGGACTTGTGTGATTTAATAATTCTGCCTTTTGTGCGTTGCAATGTCATCATTTAAAATGTCGTAATCTATGTTCATTCGCATCATCATCATCATCATCATCATCAGTCCCGTAACCTAGATGGTCGTTGAGGCACTGTTATTTCAGTTTGTCGAACCAGTTCACGCCATACGTCTAGATTTTTGGCCAGGGTATTAGTTTCAGCTATAGACCTCCCCTACACTCTTTTATATTGTCCTCCTATCTCTTTTCTAGTCCCCCTCTCCCACGCTTCCCAGGCACACTGCCTTGCAGGACGTGCTAGGTCAGCCCTACCGATCGTGTTATGTCCATACCATGTCAATTTTGGTGTTTTTACTATAGTCAGTAGCTTTTTTCAAGAACACTCGTTTGTAACGCAAGCATATCATTTCCTTTGCGCAAATTTTACGTCCTAGAGCAGCCGTCAGAGTCCAAGTCTCACACGCGTAGAGGTATACCGAGATGACCATTGTGCTGACAGATTTCCAGATTTAGATGATTCTGGAAGAAAGCACTGCGAAGATCGCAGTACAAGTTTAACGTAGATGTCAACGTTAACGTTAGTTATGAAAACATCAAGGGGAGTACGGTGGTATCAGAGAAGCTACCCCACACATGTACACTTCCTCTTCTATATTTGTCATGCTGGACTACACAGACATCGCCATATCTTTCTCCGGGACAACGCCAGGCGCAATATTAAACCGGCTTTCATCAGAGAACATCGTTGATCGACTTTTCTTCTTTGAACGAGGAATATTGTGTAGAGCACAAATCAGCAAACCATCGTCCGGTGACGTCTAGTAAGAATAAATGCAATGTTGGAAGGTCTGTTTTGCAAAAAAGTGGCGCGAAGTCTCAGCGTCAGGAACATGACCTGCTTGTCTGAGTTGCTGTTTGGAAGCGGTTGCGCAGATGTATCCGAAAAATTTGCCGATCTTTAGATGTGTTGTTGCATGAGGTTGACAAGGCCTGGGACGGTCATTGGTGATACCTGTCACCCAAAACCGCTTTTTCAGCCTTACTATAGGGAACTGGTCACAACTAAAATGTATGGCAACTTCTCTGGTCGACATTCCACTCCTGAACATACCAACAGTTTGCAATCGCTCTCCCAGCGGCAGTCTTGGCATGACAAAAACATTAACAGACTTTCTTTAGATGAAAGCAGATAATGCACTTTTACTGGCTGGAATTTGACTAAAATGTCAACTTGATTAGAACTTTAAAAAGCCAGACATGATCAATTCGTTGGTTTGTACGTGAAGCACGTAAAAAGAGAAGTACACATGACATGCACAGAATAATGGGTCAGCGTGACATTTATGTTTTGCATGAATGTAGGGTTTGTGTAAGTAGTTCACTCTTGGTGTTAATGTTAATAAGTACCATATAATAAAGTGATGCGTTTTTAATGGATGCTAGTATATATAAATTCGCATTTGTATACATTATTTCACAGCTAGACTAAGTCAGGTAACTAAATTTGTGTATGTATTTTATAAACGTTTTTAACAAGGACAGATCATATTATTACAACATATGAATTGAAATAGATATAATAAAATGACTCCTTTGCAATAATGTATTTCACAACGGAAGAACATTGTGTTTTCATTTCCTGCAATTTAATTTGCATTTAAAGTAGCTACTACTTTGATTCCCTATCAGTCAATCAGGCATGGAATAAAATAAGTCATGTTGTATTCAGTTAGTTTTTATTTAATGCAGGTTCGAAGCTGTCATTTTAAACTGTTAGATAGTCTACATCAACCATGTTTTACAAGGTTTGAAGCGTGACTAAATTACAGCACTTGTAAAGTTATTTATGAGTGTGTTTATTGTTTTCATGTAGTTTTAAAACAGAGAATGCAGTAGAAACGAAAAATCCACTTTAACATGAATTACACAGTCTCATTTTTAAAAGGAGCAATGTCGATAACAAAGAGTGAATTTCGTAAAATGCGGTATGTAATGACAAAACATTTGCAGTCATTCATAGGTGTATGCAATTGAACTGAAAGATTCAGTTAATTAGTCCTACCAAGAACCAGTACATTGTACACATTATACTGATAATAAATATATATTATGTGTGTTAGGCTGTCACTCATAATGATTTAGATACTTGCTTACTTTCCGTGTCCCAGTCACTATCATTCTTCCAGTGTTCAGCCACACAGATTCCCATGTCGTTGCCACACAGCAGGTCGTCCATACCGCAAGTCTCCGGGAAGTATGTGCAGTTTATCAGATGGTCTCGTTCTTGTGTTGCTCCACATTCGAATGTTTCACCATCCCTGTATCCCCCAACTTTTCAGATTGTATCTGCATCGTGAACGCCAGTTGAAAGTCTATTTAGAAACTTCCGTGTAGCATAATGCAGATGATGTGCAGGCACAGGTTCCTCCCGTAACTCGATCCAGGGAACCTGCGTCAGTTCTTTCCATCTTTCAATGCGGCTTTATCAGGACTAGTCTGGGGGTGGGGGAGGGGGGATGGTTCTAGGTTAACTGTAATAAACCATGTCCTGATTTCAGTCTTGTGCACAGCACCTTACGTCTAAACAAAAGGTGCATTGAGTCGTTTACCTTTTTCTCTTTGGATATCTCTGATGACAATTCTTCGTGTCTCAGTTGGCGCAACGCCGATTATTGGGTAAATTGTATCAGTTGGTGTAGGTCAGGCACCCAGTGACTATCCGGCCTACCTCATTTATTGCTGTATTAATAAGTTTGGCCTGTGCTGAGTTCGTGGTTTAGATAATAAACACTCAGTTAACTATCAACACACGAAATAAAAATATGAAACCTAAGATGGAAAGCCTAAGCAAAGCAATACTGCAAGCAGCCACCGAAACCACCGCAAGAGGGGCAAGGAAAAACTACAAGCCATATTGGAATCGTGAACTGCAGATAGCGGAGGATGAAATCTCAAAGGCTTGGAACATGGCAGAGATAGAGCAATCTATGGAAGCTAATATCGCCCTCGAGGCCATCACTGCGAAATACAAAAGAACACAACCAAATAACAAGAGACAGCTGGAAAAACAAAACAGAAAGCCTTAATTTAGACAAAGAAGGGAACGAAATATGGAATTTAGTCAGAGCCATGAATGACGAAACTCCATCAAATGAACACATTACCATTAAGAAGGGTGACAACATGCTTACTGGAAAAAAAGCAGCAAACGCCTTTATAGAACATTATGCCAGAGCAAACTATATTGATGTCCCTACAGACAGGCATACAGACATTAGTGAAGAACAAAAGAGCCACGACAACATCAAGATGGCACCAGAGGAGCACAAGATGGCAAAACTAACAATGATTAAAATGGATGAGGCCATGAGAACTTTAAAGAAAAAGAAATGTTCATTTGGTGCAGTTAGGTCCTGTTTCATTTGAACACGTCTCGTACACTTTGACTGCCACGTCATTGCTTTTGTTTAATGTTTTTATTTAAACCTAACATTACATTTGACTTTATCACTGGTGCAGGGACTTGCTCATTCAGCTTGCCTGTATAATCACCGCGGGCCGTTCATGTCAAACCAAACTTTTTTGGGGGGTCTAGTTCTACCTGAATGGGTTATAGCGTGGTGGAACTATCATTAGTTAAGAGCATTTATGTCCTATTACTGCTAGGTGGCCCACTTATGTCCTATTACTGCTAGGTGGCCCACTTATGTCCTATTACTGCTAGGTGGCCCATTTACGTCCTATTACTGCTAGGTGGCCCACTTGCCATGGGCTAGTCACGTGACAAATAGAAATGGCGGACAGCACTGTTAGAGATGAAGTCTCTTGTGAAAGAAGGCGTGACACCTGCGAAAATTAACAGTAGAAGTCAATCACAATACGGTGGTGAGACACTCATCCGCAATAAGACAATTGAATGGTGTAAACGTTTTAGAGTCTGTCAGTGATGATACCAGCCTTGCTGGCCAGTTTTTTTTTGGGACAAACTTGTCATCATTCATTTTGATTTTCTACCACGTGGTGACACTAGCAACAGTGAAGAGCACATACGCATTTTCAGTGATGTGCATAACCGTCTGCGGAAAAGAAACAGCTTGTTCTGATCACAAATGGCGTCCTGCTTCTGCAAGATATCGCTCGACCTCATACTACTAACCGCACTAAGTGCCATCTGCAGCAACTCGTCTAGGGTGTATTGCCTCATCCACTTTGCAGTAAAGACATCACCCAAAACGATTTCTGCCTGTTTAGACCCCTAAAAGAATTTCATTTTAGGTCAGCATTTTAGCACTGATCAAGAAGGGAAACAGGATGTCCTGGTTTGGTTAAGACATACTGATACATGGTTCTACACTGAACCTTTTCAATCATTACTTACATGCTAAGATAAGTGCAAAAATGTTGCAGTAGATTATAGCGAAAAATAAATGGTATTTTGACTACTTGAAAGGACATTTTTTTATCATTACAAAAAAAGATATCGGTTTTACTTGAACGCCCCTCGCACTATAACCTCTAGTTCCCTTTCCTTTTCTATCTTACTAAAATTGTTCTCGTCCATCTTGTAATTAGGTTCCATATCGGATTTACCCATGTAGAATGAACATTTATCTACATTTTAATATCATCTTCCAGCTCTCAGATCATTCTCGAGTTGTTTCTAAACCAGACCTCAATATATCCACTTCTGCTTTATATATACACTCGTGCACAGTTTGTGTCATTGGTGAAATTTACAATCATGGACGTGATTTCAATGTTCAAATCAAGTATATATTTCAAGACTAAAATTGGTCCCAACACCGAAATCCTGTGGCACTTCACTTTTTGCGTTACACAACTCTGAGTACTACTCCTTATGTATATCCACTTTCTGCTTTCGACTTGGCAACGTCGCCACCTGCTCCATGTGATTTCAACTTCCTAAACAATTTTTGGTGAGCTACTCTATCAAAGATCTTTGGTGAGGTACTATATCAAAGATCTTTGGAGAGGTACTATATCAAAGATCTTTGGTGAGCTACTCTATCAAAGATCTTTAATGAGCTACTCTATCAAAGATCTTTGGTGAGGTACTATATCAAAGACCTTTGATGAGGTACTCTATCAAAGATCTTTGGTGAGCTACTCTATCAAAGATCTTTGGTAAGGTACTATATCAAAGATCTTTGGTGAGGTACTATATCAAAGACCTTTGATTAGGTACTCTATCACAGACTATTTTATGAGGTACTTATCAAAGACCTTTGCAAAATCTAGATAAATAGCTTCCACTGACATCCTTTCATATTTCAATTTTAGCAATCGCCTCTGTTAATTGTTAAGCACAATATCCCTTTAGTAAAATCATGCTGAAAATTTCTGATTAGATTAAATTTATCCAAGCCAATTGCAGTGTTTTCTTGATTATTTATTCTAACATGTTGCAGAATTTGCTCGTTAAAATACCCAGTATATGATTTGCTGTACCAGTTTGTTGTTTTTTGTTTGTGTGTACTCATTTTGGACAATGGAATCACCCCTGCATTTTTGTCTAGTGCCCTGGGACAATCTCTTTCGCAAGTGTTGGAAAATATAATATAGTCAATGGTTTTACTAATTGATCTCTAGTTTTGAGCAACAATTTTGGATGAATACCATCCTGACCAGGGCATCTTTTCCTCCAATTGTATTAAAACCATGCCTGTTTCGAAAACACATCAATTTAAGAAATTATCTAACAATGACTTAATATGACATTGATTTAGCACAAGACAATTTTGAGAATCATTGTTACCTGACGCGTAACGCCGACTTTATCATTTTTAACGGTAGTTAAAAGTTTTTCACGAACTCCAGGTTTCATTGGCCCCACGTTAGTTTATTTATGAGCAAAGAATGTAGTAATACTGTTCTTGCGTTTCCTAGTCATATAAAACGTCTATCATGCGGAAAAGGATACAAAATGTTTGTTTATTGTCTCCAGCCACATACATTGAATGTTTATTATCTTTAACAGTGCTCATCTTTTGTGAAGAATTGACGTATCCGTCAGAAAAATTCAAATTGACTAAATAAATGTTAGGCAAGGCACCTGGGGCCTGTTGCGTCGGTCGAGCGCTACCATGACCAGCCTAAACGGCGCTCTGTCAGACCTCTTCTGCAGCAGGGGGGGGGGGGGGGGGGGGATTGCTATCTGTTGAAGCCACGTGTTTCAGGGACGGCCTCTCCTCCGCTTCCAGCCGGCTGGTTAGATACACTTAGCACGTTGAACTGCCTTAAGAAGGATCTGGTGAACTGGAGCGTCACGATCCAGACGAACATGTCCAAACAGGGAAAGGCGGCGACGGTCCAGGACTTTCGATACAGTTGGAAGATTAGTCTAAGTCGAGACCTGGACATTACGTACGACATCGTATCAACGAATTCCAAGAGTACACAGCTGATTGAGCATATGAAAGGACTCGGGTCTTAAAATGCCTAGGTTTCATCTCCAAACATTGGCACTGAAATCACACACGACTTTTAAATACGCAGCTTCCAACTCATGGATCATCTATTATTGTTCCACAGACGACGGAGATCGTTTTATAACCGACGCAGCGAGGCCAATCCGTCTAGCCATATCTGGGCTACTGCATCCGTAAGAAGACATTGTGCTTCCGAGATAAGAAAGTTTATTGACGCTCTCCGATGTGTGACCACTAACTACCATGTTCTGGAACCTTGTATGAGAGCCAAGATACTGAATTTTGGTCTTCACCCATGAGATTGATAGTCCCATATTCTGAGCTGTACTATCCAGATACTCAAGAGTGTTGGAGCGCTCTGCTATCCAGATACTCAAGAGCGTTGAAGCGCTGTACTATCCAGATACTCAAGAGTGTTGGAGCGCTGTACTCTCCAGATACTCAAGAGTGTTGGAGCGCTGTACTATCCAGATACTCAAGAGTGCTGGAGCGCTATACTATCCAGATACTCAAGAGTGTTGGAGCGATGTACTATCCAGATACTCAAGAGTGTTGGAGCGCTGTACTATCCAGATACTCAAGAGTGTTGGAGCGCTGTACTATCCAGATACTCAAGAGTGTTGCAGCGCTCTGCTATCCAGATACTCAAGAGTGTTGGAGCGCTGTACAATCCAGATACTCAAGAGTGTTGGAGCGCTGTGCTATCCGGACTAGAAACCTCAATACAAGAGATACAATGAGGTGTACATTTTCATTATAAGAAATAGCTTCAAAGAAACTAAGCGCTTTTTGTATTTTAAAAAAATGTGAGCAAATCAATGCACGTAGATTAGCTATCGATAAGAGAAAATAATTACTTAAACAGGTAGCAAATAATGTTTCCCCAAAAACTGATTAATTTTACCATATTTATATAAAACGAAAGTACGGAATCAGTTTACGTTTCTGACGTAGCTCAAAAGTCTGTCACGCAGGCAAACAAATTAAATATATCATAACAAGTATCATCTTAGTCACCGACCCCTGACAGTCACCTCTTGTCCTGAGCGATAGCAAAAATAAACTCTTCACAGTGGCTCCTCGTTTCTGAAATAAGTCCTCTGTATTCAAGTCCATTTGGACAATTTATGGTCTCCAGGAACTTGGAGTCCTTGGAAGAAGTTCGATCGTTTCATAGTAAGAATGGCACGAGATATCTGAACCTTATGGTCAACCTGCAGTTTGATGGTCAATCAGATATCATTCAATTAAACCCGAATAAAGGCAGCTCATGGTTTATGATCATTTGGTGTTGTCTGTGGAAAACCTCGATAGCCCAGGATAGCCGTGAATTAACAGGTAAATATATTGGTTTTTATGTTATTCTTGCTATCCCATCTGGTAACTGCAGTTACTCATTTCTAATCATCTTTAAAAATGAATATTTCACGATAATCTTCTGTGAGTACCAGCAAGCGTGTTGTGTCATCTCCACACATCTTGCTCCGCCATTGACATTTGACTGATATTCCAAACAGTTGCACATTAGTGATCTTAACCTATTTCATTCCCCATTTACTACGCAGCTTCCAACTTTTAATGTATGTAGCCATTTCGTTGTTGTGTTTGATAATATGTGTTGCTTATTTTCATATTTCTTAATGTTTTTGTTTATATTTGTTGATGTAAATGTTCAAACTTCTTGATGTTTTATGTGTTGATGTTTATGTTCATATTGCTTGATGATTTTGTTCATTTATGTTGATTTTGTTGGTTCACATTTGTTGATGGTTATGTTCATATTTGTGAATGTTCAGTATTGTTGTTTGTATTCATATTTGTTGTATTTGTTAATAGTTGTTGAAATGGGTCTATATTTATTGCTATGTTCTTATTTGATACTTTTGTTTGATTTGTATGATTATGTTCACAATGTTTATGTTCATATTTTCTATGTTCATGTTCATATTTTCTATGTTCATGTTAATAATTATTTATGTTTTTGTTCATATGTGTTGATGTTTCTGTTCTTATTTTTTGATGTTTATGTTCTTATGTTGATGCTTAATTTAATATGTGTTGATGTTTCTGTTCATATTTTTTGATGTTTATGTTCTTATGTTGATGCTTAATTTAATATGTGTTGATGTTTCTGTTCATATTTTTTGATGTTTCTGTTCTTATGTTGATGCTTAATGTAATATGTGTTGATGTTTCTCTTCATATTTTTTGATGTTTATGTTCTTATGTTGATGCTTAATGTAATATGTGTTGATGTTTTTGTACATGTTTGTAAATGTTATTACAACTTGCAATGTCTATAGGATAGGTAGCAGGTCCCATACACAATCCTCCTTTGCATCTTTTACGTCATGCTTGGCAGGATTTTAGTGTCGCTGTTCTTTACCCCTCATCCGAACCCAGAATACACTCTGTCGTATTTGCAAATTAACTATAAATAAATCATAAGCCAGACATAGATATCACAAATAGATTACGAAAGCGTCTACGACCACTCAAGTATTTTGTTGGAAGCTTTTTCTTTCATCTTAATTGTTATGACAAACATTGCAGTTATTTTTTCTCCCACCTTAATAAACTGCCAGTTTATTACTCCTATAATAGCACAGAAGCCCACGTATGTTGCACTAATATGATTTTCCACTGTAGCTCATCAGGACTAGGGCGCGCAACTGTTTTTGACAATCATCGGTTGTTGTGAGAATGTCATAGTTAGTGTTAAACACAACACAGAATGTTTTGCGTAATTATGTGTTCAATATGTGTCAACCAATATTTAGTCCTACACTGACTTGTAAAGGCGATATTTTAAAATACAGATTGATAGATGTTAGCATTTTTAAAGTCATTGATAGAATTAAAGATGCTGCTGTGAGATTTCTTACAGCTAACTGGGCTGTGGATTGCCATGCTTTTATGTTCAGTAAAATGAATATGTTCATAACTGTGGTTAAAACTGGCGTTTCTAGCCGTGAAGACGTTTTCTGGTACTTTGAAGCGCGCTTCTACCCGTCAAGACGTTTTCTGGTACGCTGAACTGGGGTTTCTTACCATCAAGACGTTTTCTCGTACACTGAAACTGGCGTTCCTTGCCGTCAAGACTTTTTCTTGTACGTTGAAACGTTTATTTTCGTTTGCTCCAAATATCTTAACTATCGGGTTCAAATCTCACTAGTTAATCCTCTATACGCCCCTAATTTCACAAATATCTCTTTATTTGTTTTTTCGTTTTTTCCAGGCGATGCGCCAGATTCTTCGCTTTATCCCAAACAACACAAACGCACGCACGAACGCGCACACACACACACGCGCCTCCGCCCCCGCCCCCGACACACACACGCATACACATACATACATACATACATACATACATACATACATACATACATACATACATACATGCATACAGACATACATACATACATACACACATACATACATAGAATAAGAGCAATTAGCATGGCATCAAATATACATAAAAGTAAAGTTTATTTCCTAAATACATCTACATATGAACATACTATAACAACAATTTTAGCATTTTCTTGCAGCAAAGCAATACCTTTTTGTAAACTACCTATTATAACAGTTGCGTTTAGTAATACAGGAATATTGTTACAATGTCGGTTATAACATATAACAGAAATTGTTAAAACAAAAACCAAAAAATGTATATTTACAATATAAGTATATGAAAAGGTTTTCTTTCTGGTTCGCACCTTCATTTCTGCTTAAATGCAATCTATGTTTGGTTCATTTAACTTATCAACACATTTTGGTCATTATGTGGATTCAACAATTCTTCCTAGTTCGTTACAAAGTTAATGTACGTTCTGTGACATCTGCATGTCATTGACTGTCAAATACGATGTTTGTATAGTAAGTAACCTGTTATACTCGTCGCTTGACATTTAGAATAGTACTGTCAAATTTCGCTATAATACGCACAATGTGTACTCATTTTGTTCCGCTAAATCTCGAATGCGAAAATACAAGGGTACGTAAAATACGTCATTATCAACATCGTAAGTAGCCTACAATGGAAGGCTTGTCAGAATTTCACTGAAAATGACCCGAAGTTCTCTATGTGGCGGACATTTTTGGAAATAATAATTCGCACTCTTAATCTTCAATCTGTTTTGAAAGTAAGCTTGGCTGTAATGTTTGTCGCTTTATTATTTGAGCCCTAAAAATGAATTCGAGAAAATGTTATACCTCAGCAGAAAATATCCAAAACGGTAAAGTATACCAAATCTAACGGTAATCACACAGCAAGACGACAGATTTCCAATTAACGAACATACGGGGATTTATGGCAGTGCGCAATTGGAAACGCCGGTCAAACGGCTCTGACTTTCGATATGCCCTAGGACAGGTCGCAGACACGAAAGATTTTCAAACTCTGGCTATTCAGCACGTACACATGTACGCACGAAATCACACTTCACCGTTATGTTACCATGTACTGCAGATGGAAGAAAATTGCCGGCTTGCATATTTTTTAAGAGAAAGACTACCAACGTACAATACTTGGAATCCTGGTTTTAAAACAGGTACGTTATCAATGGCATGTTGCCAGGTAACCGAAGGCTATACGTAGTAGGTATTGTAAACTGCCTGCGGGTTAGGCCTGAAGGAAGATACAAATAATTGTGGAACGATTTTTATCTAGACATTATGAATTTCGGACGGACAGCGACCGTTAAGCTTACACTTTTCGATTTCTAACTGCCAATGGATTTTTAACGAGCTCGACACTAAACACGGGAGTTCGATCTCACTGTCCAGAGATCATGGAAATTGTTACCAGAATATTCACATGCAAACTCCCGGTTCCACCGTAATTCTAAACAACAACCTCAGGCACCCGAGGCGGACACCTTACCTCGAGACCACTGGACTCCTAAGACTACCAAGAAAAGTGCAATTTTCGAAAGATCAAATATGCTATTCGCCATTAAATGTTGAGTATGGAGTAAACTTGAGGACAGCGATGGCGACGGGGGAGAGATTGACAAATCCAGGTGCCCCATTGTTCACAAATGTATTATACGCGAGATTTTGAGGTAGTTATTTCTTCAAGATCCGTTTCTGATAATTCTTCAGCTCCACACTTTCATTAGTTTCTGTATCAGTGAGACTATGGCCTTCCAGACGTCTACCTCTTCAACGCGTGGCACCTCAATAGCAACGGAAGATATGTCCTTACATCTTTCCACACAGTTCTCCGCCGTTTTTCCTAACACGCATTCAACGTTGAAGGATTTAGCTCACCGCATAAAACTTTGATAAAGATAATGAAACCAGCTGTTTTGTAATGTTTCCAAAGTTGTTGCGCTGTTTGTGTTGAATCTCTGTCCACGCCATTTAATATTGTGGCACTGTTTTTGTTGAATCTATGTCCATGACCTAAATTACTGTGACACTGTTTGGTTTAAATATTTGTCTCTGACCTTCATCACAGTGACACTGTTTGAGTTGAATCTATGTCCTTGACTTGTATCACCCTGTCAATGTTGGTATTGACAATCTGTTCTTGACCTATATCACCTTGTCAATGTTTGTGTTGGCACTCTGTCCATGATCTCGATCACCGTGCCACTGTTTGTGTTGGCACTCTGTGCTTGACCTCCATCACCGTGACACTGTTTGTGTTGACAATCTGCCCATAACCTCCTTCACCGTGACACTGTTTGTGTTGACAATCTGCCCATGACCTCCTTCACCGTGACACTGTTTGTGTTTACAATCTGTCCCTGACCTCCTTCACCGTGACACTGTTTGTGTGGACAATCTGTCCATGACCTTCCTTCACAGTGACACTGTTTGTGTGGACAATCTGTCCATGACCTCCTTCACCGTAACACTGTTTGTGTTGACAATCTGTACATGACCTCCTTCACAGTGACACTGTTTGTGTGGACAATCTGTCTATGACCTCCTTCACCGTGACACTGTTTGTGTGGACAATCTGTCCATGACCTCCTTCACCGTGACACTGTTTGTGTTGACAATCTGTACATGACCTCCTTCACCGTGACACTGTTTGTGTTGACAATCTGTCCATGGCCGCCTTCACCGTGGCACTGTTTGTGTTGAATCTATGTCCTTGACCTTCATCACCGTGCCATTGTTTGCATTACATCTGTGTCAATAGCATCCACGAATAAAATAATGTGTCATTATTGCTATTATTCGTTTGGCCATGGATTGAAGGTTTGACTTTGCATTCCCAAGAAGAAATATAACTTAGCATATTTTGTGAGAGAATTTGAGGGACTTAGGATGACAAGGTACGTTACCTAAGAGGAGTAGTACCGAAGAATAAAAGTATCTCGAAAAATAGTGCCCCCCTTCTGGAACAAAACTGCTGTTAAACCACACCTGGTCAACCCTGTCTTGTGGTTGACCATCTAATATACATCGATATGGCTTTTATTTCTCCTATACACAAGCATTTGCTTGACGAAACACTGTCCAGAAGAGAATCTACGAAAGAGAAGGGTCAGTCTATCCTTGATTGTTTTGAATCTAGGATCAATTTTCTCATCTTTCGAAATAACGGCTCTATAAGGTATTTGCTTCGAAAACTGACCGAATTAATTAGAGTTTAACGCGTGCTTCTGTATATAACCTTTCTCTTTAATCACTGTTTCCAATTCATTCAGAAATGTTGATTCGGTGTCATGGTCTGTTGATGCGGATTCTTCCATGTGTTATGTCATGAAGATTATACCTCTTCTTAAAATCTTTGAAATAGTCCTTATTTGTGTTATAATTTAATGTCCTCTAATTGCTCAAGTATTTAATTTTAGTTAGTCTTTGTCACAAAGCGTGTACAGTGGCTTAATTTTTTCTACAAATGGTGTTGGTGATTAGTTATATTTATTTATCTTAACCAGTAGATAGGTGGTCTAGGATGTATAAGTTTGTCTTACATTCCTAAAGTACAAGGTTCGAATCATACCGTACTCAGTTTACAAACCAGGTATGTTGTGAGATTTGTCGTAATATGACATTTCTTTCAGTAGATCTAATTCTAAATGGGTATATGACGAAATCAAAGGACCTTCTCGGAGCCCACGTGAAATTAAATCGGTTCAATGAACCATTTTCCTTTTTGTTCTTCTGTAAAATATGGAATCGGAATATTTAAGTCAATTTTTGAAGGTTTCGCACGCAACATTTTCTCTAATAGTAATACCATTTTATTCTATCGCTCTAATGCTTGACTCACTCGCTCCTAGATCCCTCGCCACAGATGCTTTGCTTTCTTCGCCTGTATGTCTATCAACGTCGAACATTTTCTCTGAAATGTCAGAACTATCCGTGCAATTTGTATACATTATCTAGTGACAACTTTTGAACGTTCAGAGGCCATGGCAAAGTCTAAAATGTTTGTCGATATATAACAGAAGAAATAAAAAATATAAATGTGAAACACACATGCTTGTAAACATTAAATAAACATTTATTACTGTTTGCACCTTATGGAATCTACAAAGTCTTGCTACAAAATGTATAAAATTACATTCAAGAGAAATAAAAATCTACAGCACAAATCTGTACATAAGCCTATTAGAAATATAGAAGCTATAGGACGTTTTAAAGTTCGATTTGTTCTGACAAGAGCTAGACATAACAAACCAGTCAAAACTGACGGACTGGAGACAGTGAAATGAAACTGGAAAATCATAAATACATACGTACTTGCTTAAATCATTGCGTAAGTAACGAAGATATGTGCATGTATAAAATCAAATGAACATTTTGAAAGAAAAATCAGTATATATTTATATATATATATATATATATATATATATATATATATATATATATATATATATATATATATAATAATTATTATTATTATTATTATTATTATTATTATTACATATATATATTTAAAGTCACAAAATCACTTCATAATCGCTTAGAGAAAAGCCTGCTATTCGAATGAGGGGAAGTTTGGTTCTTGATGTGAGTACAGTTGCTTTCAGTTAGAAATGTTAACTGAAGGATACTTCTATTTTTGATGGTTACAAATGAATAATTGGTTTATTATTTGCTGAGTGAAATGAAAATTCATAAAGTCTCAGGAAATGCCAGTACGGTATATTTGCGTGAGACGACGTATTAAATGGTTTTATGTATTACATCACAGCTTCCATGACTTGGGATAACCAGGACAATATTGTGATTCTTAAATGCAATAGTCAGTAATCCCGTTTTGTGCCGGGCTGATCTGTTTGCGCACGTACTTGGAACCGGACCCTGACAGAACTGTGTATCGAGAGAAGAAAGCGTTTCAACAACTAATCAGACGATAACGCTACCAAATATGGCAGTCAACAATATGAATAATTTGTTCCAAGAAGACTGGTCATATTGGTCTCTTTATAGAATGCATATATATACAAACATATGTTAACATACAATATGTGAACGATGGCTAATCAGTGTCAGGTGCAACACATTGGTCAAAACCCCACATCACACCCTTGTTTGTGCACCTATAAAAACATGATGTCCCAAAAAGAAGTGGAGATTAACAATCAACCATATTGCTGAGTTTACTAAGGAGCGTTGCTCTGCACTACAGCCTAGATGACCAGAGCCTACCTTCTCGAGCACGCCTCGTGATGTAGCTTGAGCCATTGTAATCCCCGAGCTATCAGAGACAAGTCGTGGAGTGTTAGCCCAACTCAGTACAAGTGTATCCGACCATCCCACAACAAAAACATAGAGCTCATTGTGTTTTTGTTCAGAGACAATGGTAGAATAAACAGGGAAATTGAAGTAAGATCCTACATAGCAAATATTGTGACATAACCACATGTTGCATTTATGAGATATTCACATTTACTAATGGTACATATTCAGATAAATAACTGACTTGAGCATACGTCAATACTATATCCAAATCGACACGTTGTGTGTGTATGTAACACTAGTCAACAACTCTTCACATTAAGTGACAAGCGAGAAAGATGGTGTTTACTGATGTGAATGCAGCACAGCAGACGTGTTGGATTGGAAATAACGGCTGTCAGAGGTATATCACTTGAAATAAGATTACACCTACTTCAATATATTTAAACAGATGAGGTAAGATGAATATAGTACGGAAAAGAGGGAGGGTGGTTTGATCATGAGATGGAAATAGTTAGATGTGATGTGAATTAAAATATGATTCTGAAATTACAGGTGAGGTGATAGGATAATAAATGTGATAGTGAGATAACACGATGTGATGGTAAGATAGGAGATGTGATAGTGAGATAACACGAAGAAATTGTAAAACTAATAAATGTGATAGTGAGATAACACGAAGTGAAGGTATGATGACCAAATAAAATAAACTGGCAACAAGGATCAGATGAAATATGAATAGCCCCTTTCATTCATGACTGACTAAAGGGGGATACGATCTGACATGGTAAAGAAAACTATATATTTAGTTTGTTTCCTGTTCTTACTCGTTGGGACGTTGTCTCTTCATTTCTCCGTGTTACAAGAGATTCTCATCTCCTCCTTACAAGAGCTTCTCTTCTCCGTGTTACAGGAGCTTCTCTTCTCCGTGTTACAGGAGCTTCTCTTCTCCGTGTTACAGGAGCTTCTCTTCTCCGTGGTACAGGAGCTTCTCTTCTCCGTGTTACAGGAGCTTCTCTTCTCCGTGTTACAGGAGCGTCTCTTCTCCGTGTTACAGGAGCTTCTCTTCTCCGTGTTACAGGAGCTTCTCTTCTCCGTGTTACAGGAGCTTCTCTTCTCCTTCTTACAAGAGCTTCTCTTCTCCTTCTTACAAGAGCTTCTCTTCTCCTTCTTACAAGAGATTCTCTTCTCCTTCTTACAAGAGCTTCTCTTCTCCTTCTTCTTACAAGAGCTTCTCTTCTCCTTCTTACAAGAGCTTCTCTTCTCCTTCTTACAAGAGCTTCTCATCTCCGTGTTACAAGAGTTTCTCCGTGTTACAAGAGCTTCTCCGTGTTACAAGAGCTTCTTCGTGTTACAAGAGCTTCTCTTTTCCGTGTTGCAAGAGCTTCTCTTCTCCGTGTTACAAAAGCGTCTCTGTATTACAAGAGTTTCTCTTCTTCGTGTTACAAGAGCTTCTCTTCTCCGTGTTTCAAGAGCTTCTCTGTATTACAAGAGCTTCTCTTCTCCATGTTGCAAGAGCTTCTATTCTCTGTGTTACAAGAGCTTCTCCGTATTTCAACAGGTTCTCTTCTCTGTGTTACAAGAGCTTTTCTTTTCCTTTTGCCAAGAGCTTCTCTGTATTACAAGAGCTTCTCTTCTCCGTTTTACAAGAGCTGTTTTTCTCCGTGTTACAAGAGCTTCTCTTCTCCGTGTTACAAGAGCTTCTCCGTTTAACAAGAGCTTCTCTTCTCCGTGTTGCAAGAGCTTCTCTATGTTACAAGAGCTTCTCTTCTCCGAGCGTGATATGGCTCTTCGTGGTGCACATCCACTTGGTTCGTTCTACATCTTCGTTTCTCCAGATGCAATGATGAGATGATAATAGGGAATGATCAGCCGAATAGGTGAGATAAATGGTGAGATGATATGGTGGGAGTGTAAGATGAGATAACACGATGTCATTTGATCAAAGGTTACACACTGATATCAAATAGATCAGTTTTTGTTTTCCAGTAACATTGGGCGCATGCGATGATAATAGGACCAACCATAGTGTGGTCACATGATCAGATGGGATGGTGAGATGAGTCTACATGATAACACTTGATCAAAGGTTCCATATTGAGACCAAACGGGCTAGTTCTGGTCTTTCTGTAGGATTGGATGCACACGTTTTCTTTATTATATTTATAAATATCGTTTGAGATTTGCGCCTGTCATTTAAAGATGATAACAGAATGACAGATGTTTCTACTAACTTCAAATAATCCGTTTCGTTGGTGGGAGGATTAACTCTCTTGACCATGAAAAATAGAACACAACCAAGACTCCACACGTCTGCAGGTTTAGACTGAAATGGTTTGTGAAGTTTGACTTCTGGCGCCAGAAAAGCGTTTTGACCTAAATAGTCAGTGCACAGAATGTCTTTTTCTGTTTCCTCATCACAACATCGAAAGCACAAACCAAAGTCCGCCAGTTTGACGAGATTATCATTGAATATCAGAATGTTGCTGGGGTTGATATCTCGGTGAGCAAAGTTAAGCCCATGGCAATAATCAACTGCTGAGATAAGCTGGCGGAAGGATACTCGAATGAAGGCATCGCTGACGTCGTGACATCGATCCAAAACCATCATTTCAAGGTTGCCGCCAGGAGCAAGTTCCAGAATAATGCAAGCCAGGCTTTCGCACGTAAAGAATTCTTTTAGCGCAACAATATTTGGGTGGTCGAACATCATCAGAGCATTAACCTCTGACATGGCATATTTGTCGTCAGTGACCTTCCCTCGTACAACAATTCGCTTGAGTGCACACTTCATGTGTGTAGTTGTCTTCGTGATAGCAAAAACATCTCCAAAACTTCCTGCACCGATACAATGATGTAATATGTAGCCATTATTTTCCAAAAATCCTGACCAGAGATTTGGCGAACGAAGTAGCTCCATTACAGCTAAGTTTCGTTTGATAAGACCAAGTTCAAGATAGATCGACAACTTTCAAGAAACACAACAAAAGCGACATCATTGAAATTAAACACTGACGCAGGAATAGCTTTAGAAGGAAGATTGCACCTTCCCAATTCGTTTAAAGACATAAGTGCACAGATTAGGTAATAACGAGCATACTAAAACTTAATGTGCAATAATTCGTTTCGTAAATGTTTGCTATAAACGAAACTTGTATCACCTATTCCTGAAATACCTTGTGTTTCCAGGAATAACTGTCCTGAATTCCAAGAATTAAAATAGGCAAAAAACTACAATTCAGAAGACTGCGAACACTCATAACACCTCTTGTGCAAATGTTGAAACTGAGATTTGTATTGCACAATTCTAGTTTATGTTTACCATAGAACTACCGTGACACTTCGTATCCAGCTTCCATGTTCTTATTGTGCCCGTTGATCGTTTCCATGCCTCTTCTTTGCAGCGCAATTTCAACAGACTGAATGACACGTGTCTGAAAATATAAATAACATTAAAAGATGGATGTGTGTATAAAGGAAAAAATAAAGAGAAAAACTACTTTCCAATATATTTCTCCTGTTCTTCCTTTTCGCAATTCATGTCTTCGCTAAAACAAAACAAAAACAAGTTTCCTTATCTTTGCGCTGTCGGGTGTCTTATTAACCTGCTAGCCTAGAAATAAACAGAATCGGTCGATTTACCTTCTGTTCGCAGGAGGTAGAAGCAGGATCAATAGGAAAGGAGATGCTGATGATAGTGAAAATGGGAGGCATGATATTTGTGTAGGAATAGGGTAGATTAAATTGTCGGTAGGACGGTTGAAAGATGTTGTGGTTTGTATAGTGGGAAGAAGATGATGCTGCTGTTGGTAGGAGTGTTAGTATATTTTGTGGTTTGAACGGTAAGAAGGAGACGATGCTGCTGTTGATACTTGGAAGATGATGTAGTTTGTATGGTAGGTAGGGGACGTTGGTGCTGTTGATAGTTGGAAGATGATGTGGTTTGTATGGTAGGTAGGGGACGTTGGTGCTGTTGATAGTTGGAAGATGATGTCGTTTGCATGGTAGGAGGGGACGATGCTGCTGTCGAGAGTTGGAAGATGATGTCGTTTGCATGGTAGGAGGGGACGATGCTGCTGTCGAGAGTTGGAAGATGATGTCGTTTGCATGGTAGGTAGGGGACGATGCTGCTGTCGAGAGTTGGAAGATGATGTAGTTTGTATGGTAGGTAGGGGACGTTGGTGCTGTTGAGAGTTGGAAGATGATGTGGTTTGTATGGTAGGTAGGGGACGTTGGTGCTGTCGAGAGTTGGAAGATGATGTGGTTAGTATGGTAGGTAGGGGACGTTGGTGCTGTTGATAGTTGGAAGATGATGTGGTTAGTATGGTAGGTAGGGGACGTTGGTGCTGTCGAGAGTTGGAAGATGATGTGGTTAGTATGGTAGGTAGGGGACGTTGGTGCTGTCGAGAGTTGGAAGATGATGTGGTTAGTATGGTAGGAGGGGACGTTGGTGCTGTTGATAGTTGGAAGATGATGTGGTTAGTATGGTAGGTAGGGGACGTTGGTGCTGTTGATAGTTGGAAGATGATGTGGTTTGTATGGTAGGTAGGGGACGTTGGTGCTGTCGAGAGTTGGAAGATGATGTGGTTTGTATGGTAGGTAGGGGACGTTGGTGCTGTCGAGAGTTGGAAGATGATGTGGTTAGTATGGTAGGAGGGGACGTTGGTGCTGTCGAGAGTTGGAAGATGATGTGGTTAGTATGGTAGGAGGGGACGTTGGTGCTGTTGATAGTTGGAAGATGATGTGGTTAGTATGGTAGGTAGGGGACGTTGGTGCTGTCGAGAGTTGGAAGATGATGTGGTTAGTATGGTAGGAGGGGACGTTGGTGCTGTTGATAGTTGGAAGATGATGTGGTTAGTATGGTAGGTAGGGGACGTTGGTGCTGTTGATAGTTGGAAGATGATGTGGTTTGTATGGTAGGTAGGGGACGTTGGTGCTGTTGATAGTTGGAAGATGATGTGGTTAGTATGGTAGGAGGGGACGTTGGTGCTGTCGAGAGTTGGAAGATGATGTGGTTTGTATGGTAGGTAGGGGACGTTGGTGCTGTCGAGAGTTGGAAGATGATGTGGTTAGTATGGTAGGAGGGGACGTTGGTGCTGTCGAGAGTTGGAAGATGATGTGGTTAGTATGGTAGGAGGGGACGTTGGTGCTGTCGAGAGTTGGAAGATGATGTGGTTAGTATGGTAGGAGGGGACGTTGCTGCTGTCGAGAGTTGGAAGATGATGTGGTTAGTATGGTAGGAGGGGACGTTGGTGCTGTTGATAGGAGAGCTGAAAGATGTTGTGGTTTACATGTTAGGAAGGGACGATGCTGCGAGTCATAGGAGAGTTGAAACATATTGTGATTCTTATAATAGGAAAGGTACGATGCTGCAGCTGACAGTAGAGATGTACGATTTTGTGGTTTGTAAATAAGTAAATATTTTTTTTTAATGTTTTTCAGTAATTATTTTGTTTTCCTAAGACCATCACTAAAGATGAAATCCACCTGTCAAGAAAGTAACTGCCTATTTTGTCAGCAAATCATATTTTCAAATGCCACATTTCTTGCTTTTTACAAGCACCGTGTGGTTGCCAGAAATGTATCAACCGTCTCTTAACCTGCGACGAAGAATTCAGTGGCAAGCGCAGGCTGCACAAATCTGAGAAATGTTCTATGCATTCAGCCGAAATGGCATCACGTCACTGAACATAGAAAACATAATAAACTACTCTTTTGGGTAAAATCTGTTTAATAACAAGTCCAATTTTCAAACAATTTTGATAGATTATCAAATTGCCTAGTGCGCAATTTAAGCTTTATGTGTTATCCAGAAGTTGGTTCAGATTGGAGAATTAGAATCCACGCATCCTTACAACGATTATGTGATATTAAATAAAAGCATTTAGATACTAGACGATGCTGAAGTTGATAAGAGAGATAGAAACGGTTCTGGCTTTAAAGAAGAGAACGATGTATGAAGGAGGTGAAAGATACGGTTGTTGATTTGAGTGTCGGTGGGATTCCACATTGATGTCCCTGCAGATAAGGCATACAGACATTAGTGAAGAGCAAAATGGGCACGACAACATCAATATGGCACCAGAAGAGCATATGATGGCAAAATTAACAATGAATGAAATAGAAGAGGACATGAGAACATTAAAGAAAAGGAAATCTCCCTGAAAAGACGGGATAACAAACGAAATGCTGATGGGGCTGGGCCAAACAGCAAAGAGGAAACTACTATCAGTCCTGAAACAAAGCTGGAAAAGGGGTATTGTAACCCAGGAATGGAAAGATGCAGTACTTGTACCAGTACCAAAGAAAGGAAATGACAAAACAGATCCAAATGGATACAGGCCTATCAGCCTACTGAGCTGTGTCGGCAAACTGATGGAACGTATGATAAACACCAGACTGATGTGGCATCTGGAAGAAAAACACATACTAATTCCACACCAAGCAGGCTTTAGACAGCACAGATCCACTGAGGATCAGGTCATCCTCATAGCCCAGGAAATAGAGGATGCCTTCCAGGAGCAAAAACACACAGTAGCGGTTTGGGTGGACCTAGAAAAAGCATTTGACAAAGTCTCGAAAGAGGGACTTAGAGTCAAGCTAAGAAGAAGTGAAGTTTGTGGAAAAATGTACAAATGGATTAGTTACTACCTCATAAACAGAACAGCCAGAGTCCAAGTACAAGGGCAGATGAGCAAAAAGGTTACACTTGAGCAGGGAGTACCCCAAGAGGGAGTACTATCACCCACACTCTTCCTGGTGTATATAAATGACATTACAGAGAATATACCAAGAAGAGTTCAAAGCTCAATGTTTGCAGACGATCTGGCTATGTGGACCTCTGAAAAGAATCTCACCATAGCAAGAAATCGGATGCAGCAGGCCCTAACATCGCTGGAAGAGTGGGCGAACTCATGGCTGGTCAAAATAAACGAGGAAAAAACTACATGTACAATATTCTCGCTACATAAAAAAAACCCAAAACACCAAATTAAGTCTTAACGGCAAATACCTGCAACCAAACGACAACCCAAACTACCTGGGAATCGCATTTGATCGGCGCATGACATGGAAAAGTCAGATCGAGAAAAACCGAATGAGAGCCAGAAAAAGAATGGCAATCATGAGGAAACTTTCTGGCACAAGCTGGAAAGCAGACGAAACTATACTAAAGAAACTGTACACTGGAAGAGTAAGACCAGTTCTCGAGTATGGCATTGCGGCATGGACAACAGCAGCAAAGGCGAACTTCGATAAAATTAGCAAACTCCAAAATCAAGCCATTAGAGTTATAACAGGAGGCATGAAGTCAACGCCAATTGTAGAACTTGAAAAGATTACAAAACTGCAATCCATGACCGACAGAAGAGACTGCAGACCCCAGCAGCAATCAGAGAAACTCAGAAGACTGACTGACCATCCAATGCACCAGAGACTAAACAATTTCGGAAATAGGAAACTATAGCGGAGAAACTTTGCAGAAATAGCCAAAGCAAAGATGAACGAAGACCCCATGAACGTACTAACAACACCAAAGCCCATCCCTACTGTACGAAAACCTACCTGGAGGCAGGATATATTTCCAGAGGTGGTAGAAAATATACCAGGTATTGGAAACAAAAACTGTCAGACTGAAAAAGAAAGAAGAGATACTACCCTGAGCTACATAACGAAAAACTACCCAAGCATGGACTGGACCCACGCATACACCGACAGTTCCGTAACAAACACACCACAGAAGGGAGGGGCAGGAGCATTTCTGTACCTACCAAATGGCAGAAAAATAACACTGTCATTCGCTACTGGAAAATACACATGCAATTTCAGAGCGGAGGCAGGGTCACTGAGGGCGGCAGTGGAAGAAATGGTGACAGGTAAAAGGAATGAAAGCCATATAGTCCTGCTTACAGATGCCTTGGCCGTAGTCACAGCACTAAAAAGCCAGAAAAATACTGAACGTAATGATTTAAGAGCAGTACTCTGTCAACTATGCCAGCAATCCACACCAAAAAGGGTAGTGGTACAGTGGGTTCAAAGGCAACGAGGAGGCAGACAGACTGGCAAAAGAAGGTGCAAGACTACCACTACCAGATACTAGTATGAAATACGGCTTAATAGAGCTAGATACATGACCAAATGGGAAACCGAACATACTGGCTACACTAAAAACGACGCATATTACCACTTGAACAGAAGAGAGCAGGTCGTGGTCTTCAGACTTCGCACAGGCCACAATAGACTGAGGTACTACCTATTCAACAAATTGAAGATAGGTGGCACTGACGAATGCCTGTGTGGTACCGGGAAAATGACCGCTGAGCTTTTGCTGCAAAACTGCCCGACATACGAGGATCAGAGAGAGCAGATGTGGCCATCACCAGTGGCAACACTAGACATGCTCTATGGCAGTGTCGACAGCCTCAGGATGACCGCTGCTTTTTACGAAAAACAAAAGCTTGATTTCTGACTGCGTACGATGAAGAAGAAGAAGAAGAACTTGATGTACAGATGATATCTAAGTCTGTTGTGACCTATGCGTAGCCGGAGAATGATCACCTGGTCTCGCCTGGTGAGTTGATGCTAGGCCTCGTTTTCTATATGGCTAGGGTGGTCTTTCTTCCATTTTGCACTGGACGTTGCCCTGATGAAAGCTTTAGTTTCATTGTTTGTGATTTATGTATCACTCAGCTACAGCATTTTTCCCTCTCTGACGAGTCTGTTCACCTCCTCGTTCATGGAATGTCGCAGTGGGCTGATATCCATTGGACTGTTTTTTTTAAACACTGAGACAGGCGTACGTGCCAGAGCACCGAGTTCATTTCTATGCTGGCTCTTGAGTGCCATTAACACTGCAACGGCGTCTGTGAAAATTACCACTTCCTTTTATGCCTGATCCTTATAGTCTAAAGGGGTTTCATCTGCTTGTCCCAAGATACTGACTTTGGCACTGAAGTTGCTAATTCGTTGTTTAATCTATGTAATCCTCCTTGGCTCTGTTCTTCTGCGACGACTGTCAATCTGCGTGGTGGATGTCAAATATTTAAGCCGCTTCTGTGAGATCTACGATGACTTTGCACAATTTAAATTTCTTTGACAAAACATTAGCATTACCTTTCCTCTGTGAACTGAGGATGCAATTCTATTGTCAACTACTGCATGTCTAGATCTCGTCGGGATCAGTCTGTCCTTCGCTACAATTAACGTTCACTGTCTCTGTGTTTTTCTCTGACTGTCCCTTTCCTTGTTTGGTTCCGGTTTTTTTAACCCCCGGACTATATTTTCCTACGTCGGACCTAATTTCAAGATGGCGTCGTGTCCTGCTTGTTTCCTGTCTTCCGTGTTCGTGTGCTCTAGATTATTCCGCGCACTGTCGCGGTATTTGCCGCCGTTGTGAGTGGTCAGGAAATCATGTCCCTGATTATATTCACTGTTTTTAAATTGAATTACACTTGCGGCGTAATTATGGCAAACTAAGAACTGTCTATACTGAGACATGATTCGTCTGGCAAGACTAAATCTGTCATATAAGCGCACGATCTACATTCACTTGAGATGATCAACTGTCGCTTGAAATTTCTTCTCCATCTTCGTGCGTTTTTCATCTCTAGCTTGAAATAAATGTCGCTTGAAACAAATGTCGCATGAGATCAAATGTCGCATGAAATCAAATGTCGCTTGAAACAAATGTCACTTTAACCATACGGAATTCAATGACCCAATGTTTCCTTCTTTCGTTCGTTCTAATAAAAGGAATAGCAGAAAAATATCGATTGACGATGTTAAAGAACTACTACAGAGACAAGGATTAAAAATATTAGCTACCATACAGATATATACATGAAATGAAATGACACTATACAACGGCTAACAACACCAGCGATAGATGAGATAAAAATCATGACAAAAGCAAATTAATGTCAGTAAACTGTCAACTCTCGAACTACAAATTATAAACTGAAGATAGGTGGCATTGACAAATGCACCTGTGGCACAGGGCAAATGACCGCTGAACATCTGCTGAACAATTGCCCGACATACGAAGACCAGAGAAAGCACATGTGGTCATCACCAGTGCCAACACTAGACAAGCTCTATGGCAGTGTCGACAGCCTCAGGATGACAGCTGCTTTCTTCGAACAAATTGAAGTTGACGTGTGACAGCGTACGAAGAAGACGAAGAAGAAGAACTTCAAATTTCAGAGGATATGTAGAGCACCTTACTCAGGATTGTTTGGTGTGATCCACTCTTGACATTTCATATATTTGCGTCCTACCTCCTCTCCATCATGTGTTCCCGTTTTCATTTCCCCTATATTTCATGTATTTAATTGTTATCATCTTACTGACGTTGCTCTTGCCTACACCCGACGCTCTAGCGTTATACATTTCTCTGCGTGTGTGATTTATCACAGTTACTATCTTGGACATTAGCTTGCATTCTTTATATTTTTAGACTACCACTTTTTCTTGATTGCCTCGCCTTCTTCTGTCTCGCCGATATTCGCCTCAGAAATTTAGAGATTGTTTTACTAGCTACTTGTACGGGGTACATTTGTTCTCCCGTTATATTTAAAACAAAAATAAAAACAATCTTTGTTACGAATTGTTCTACGAATCCAGCTTTAAGTGCATGGCGTGCAGTGTACATAAGCTCAGTCAATATTGTAAGACATATCAGAAATATCAGGCACTGGAAAAACAGAACTGTGTTCTAAAAATACACATAGCCACTTACAGCGTTCTAAATCAGTCTTAGATTCAGTAACATGTCAAGTTCAAAGTCGGTGTCTAGCATTCTTGGATAAGACGAACCAGAAAGAAATTACGCTAGATAATCGGGAGCACGTCTTTCTTCAAAGCTTCGACTTCACACCTTTTGTATTATCTAAGGCCAGCACATTACATGTGCTTCCTACCACACAACAAATGCATGTTAACCTTCTTCTTCTTCTTCTTCTTCTTCTTCTTCTTCTTCTTCTTCTTCTTTTTCTTCTTCTTCGTATTTTTCGTATTCTTATATTTATTTTTATCTGAACTAGTATTGATAACCTAATTTGGTGAGACCGAGCAAGTATAATCCTCTGTTACTTAAGTTCGTGATGAATTATATTATGTGTTATCGTTGCTCTGTGTATTATGTGTTCTATCTCTCTGACTGACTTCTGTTGTTGTAACTTATATCTTGTAGACTTTCCGTGTGATTGTCCCACTTGACAGAGAGTACCCAGGTGAATCCAGTTGATGTGATTTCTGAGGTTTAAATTTGTATAGGAGAATATTCTATGTAGGCTGACGTAATTGTCAACACAGGTGGATCCGTCATCTGTAGATTGAGGATCGCATGGGCAGTAACGGCTCAAAGGGGTCGGAAAACGATCAAGGAGTAGTGTGGGGCTTTTGCGATGACCACAAGCAGTCTGACCATGGAGATGACCACAAGCAGTCTGACCATGGGGATAACCACAAGCAGTCTGACCATGGAGATGACCACAAGCAGTCTGACCATGGAGATGACCACAAGCAATCTGACCATGGAGATGACCACAAGCAGTCTGACCATGGAGATGACCACAAGCAGTCTGATCATGGAGATGACCACAAGCAGTCTGACCATGGAGATGACCACAAGCAGTCTGACCATGGAGATGACCACAAGCAGTCTGACCATGGAGATGACCACAAGCAGTCTGACCATGGAGATGACCACAAGCAGTCTGACCATGGAGATGACCACAAGCAGTCTGACCATGGAGATGACCACAAGCAGTCTGACCATGGAGATGACCACAAGCAGTCTGACCATAGAGAACATGGATGTTACGAAAGCGATGGTCTCGCTGGAATAAATAAGTGCCACACATGTGTGCATTCTCAGCGATTCAACGAGGATGCTCAGAAAGGTGCAATCAGGACATTGGCTGTAGTCGATAGGTCGGTCAAGGTTTCTGAGAATCACCTTCATACCCGTGCCGGGACATGCAAGAGTTGAAGGCAACGAGAGAGCTGACAGTTTGGTGGTTACAGCAACGGTGGCGGGCGGCAGATCAATGGACATAGCCGACATCCTAAATGCTTTTAGAATATCGACCGGAAGAAGATTCCGGAGTTGATCTAAACTCTACGTCCTTGGTACGGCTGTTTGAATTGGGGGTGAAAGAGGTGCGGCAAGGTGGGAGCACCCTACATGGATACAGAGACGTCTAGTTGACCAGCTCCGAACCGGAACGGTCAGTCATCGCGTGATAGGAAGATACTGAAGATGCGATCTGAGTAATTATGGACTCGTTCCGCGTGCAATGAAGATGATGAGACGACTAACTAACTAACTTGTCTCCACTCATATTATTTATTTGTTCAACCGGTCATAGTTCATTCTAATTTCCCACTTCTCTCAAGGTAAACAATAAATATAAACGGACAGTTTGTTGATTCCTGTTCTAGGAACCAACATCATCACACAGGGAACATTCCCATAAGTGCTCCGTTCTCCCTCCAAGCAATCCGCCAAGTGCATATATACTAAAATTGCCATTCAGGTGTTGATTTCGTCTTCTTCGGATATTTCCAGACAGAACATTTCTCCCCTCTCCCAAAGTCACTACCAAATCTATCATCCTCTGTTTTTATGCAATTTCCTGACCCTGTCTCTTCATCATTATGTAGAGTATCCATAATTGACCTTATAAACTCATCCCTGCATCTCGTCATCACCGCGTCTTTCACCACAGCTCGTCCGCCACGGCATCAGCCTACATGTCCCAGTCAGTAGACACATTCGGCACTAGAGTTACTCAGAAAAGAGTTCCATTCCTTTCTTAACATGGACCTGTTGATCTTACGATAGTTTCAGTTCTTTTTAATGGTTTATGTTTCCATAAAAGTCTTCTCAACTGAGCAGTAGGCGGGAAATAAAGAAAAGATGAGTTGTAACCTTCTAAGCATGCCGCAGATGTCAAGTCACGCTTTGATCTTCCGATGTGATCACTGATTAAAATGAGTCATTCACACTTTGATATCTATAGTATGGGTGAGTCATGTCTAGAGCTTACTGCCCCAGTCATAAGGCTACGACACACTCTGAAGGTATTTGGTCTATGTGGAAGGCAGGATGTGTAACCCCAGGAGTTGGAGGTTCATCTACGTAAGAACAGTTCAATAATAGTCGTTTGCAGAGAGTGTAACATGGAGATGGCAACCTCGTCATGTAAATAACAATTGGCTGAAGAAAGTGTAGCCTGGAACTAGGAAACGTATCATTTAAAGCCAATGTCTCCAGAACTGCTGCAGGAATATATCCACAATCTTAAGAATGTATGTACGGATTATAATATGAAAATAAAAACAACAGAGAGATAAATCGAAGTTAAGACGATTGCAAGAGAAGAAAGGTAACAAAAATTATCATACAAAATCAACAATTACAAGAGGTGAAACATTTCACGGGCCTGTATAACATAACCGCAGCAGATGGCAAAAGCAATTCAAAACCCTTGTAATGAAGTCGATAAATTATTGGGCAAATGCCCCCAATATTACTATGCAAGGACATGACAATAGATAGAAAAAGAACGCTATATTACACAATATGCCTACCCACATTGTGCTATCCTTGCCAGAATTTGACATTTACAAACAAGCAAAAAGAAACATCGTAACCATAGAGATGAAATGTATGCGTCGAATGTTTGGGTAACAAGAAAGGATAGAGTCAGAAACCTAGATATCAAGAGACAAGTAGGTACAACAGCAGTGCTAGACCTCATCAAGAGACAAGTAGGTACAACAGCAGTGCTAGACCTCATCAAGAGATACTAGTAGGTACAACAGAAGTGCTAGATATCATAAAGAGACAAGTAGGTACAACAGCAGTGCTAGATTTCATCAAGAGACTAATAGGTACAACAGCAGTGCTAGACATCATCAAGAGACATGTAGGTACAACAGCATTGCTATACCTCATCAAGAGACAGCAAACCAAATGGTTCAGCTACGTGACATGCCAAACATCAGATGGCATCTCTCAGAAAACAATGTTACACAGATACAATAGATACAAAGCCAAGGGCCGACCACTCAAAGATGGACAGCAGAAATAGCAGACGCAATAAAGATTCCCGTGTTCGAAGCACATACTAAGGCCCGGTCAAGAAACCATATCATAACTGAAAGACACAAAAGGGCAAAAAGAAAAAAGAAGAAAAGAAGAGAAGTCTTCAGAAGTCCAACTTGAATGGCTCATACACCTGATGTCGAATAGGCTCTATGTAAGATCGCCAGCGGCACTGTAGCTCCAAGCTTCCGGTCAGGCTAAATAGAGAAAACCAAGATATATGTTTCCTGGTCTAAATTGTGCGTGCTAGCTCGTGCTATTTCATCTAGATCTTTAAAAACATTTGTGCTATAAGCGTGTCAATATTCGATCTTGAGCGTGCTTTACCAACCCAGCGTGCTTTACCAATTCAGCGTGCTTTACCAACCCAGCGTGTTTTACCAACTCAGCGTGATTTACCAACCCAGCTTGATTTACAAACCCAGCGTGATTTACCAACCCAGCATGATTTACCAACCCAGCGGGCTTTACCAACCCAGCGTGTTTTACCAACCCAGCGTGATTTACCAACCCAGCGGGCCTTACCAAATCAGCGTGTTTTACCAACTCAGCGTGATTTACTAGCCCAGTGTGATTTACCAACCTGCGTGATTGACCCCCCAGCGTGATTTACCAACCCAGCGTGATTTACCAACCTAGCATGATTTACCAACCCAGTGTGATTTACCAACCCAGCATGCTTTACCAACCCAGCATGCTTTACCAACCTAGCATGCTTTACCAACCCAGCGTGCCTTAAAAGCCCAGCGTGCTAAGTTCAAATAATCTCCCGCTCGTTTGAAGACCAGACATGTCATTATTTAGTTTTGTTATGGTATGACTGCTTTTCCAAGTCAACCCAACAGTAAATGGATTCCTGAAGTAATCAGATGGAAATTTCGGAGCCATTGTGGGAGCTACGGAGTTAGAGCTCTGTCGTCGGCACTATCAGCAACATAAGGCTGATCTCAATTTGGGATGACATGGGGAAGTTAGTTCTAAGAGCTATTTTCTGTTTCCAACCCGTGTCCGTCTTTGCGCTTCTTGTACATCGTCAGCAACAAATTTGTTTTTCGATCCCGCTATTAAACAGCCCCCCCCCCCCCCACCCCCCGCCGCACCCCCTCACCAACAATTAAAAACTAAATAATAATTGACTGTAATTTTGTCAAATTACTTTCCATGTTTAGCAATTACGGTAAAGATGTACCGAGGAATCAATTCGAGGATGTAAAGATACAAAAACCGATTGAAATGTAGGACGGCGTTGTTTGTTCAGGTGCAGTAGTAAAACCTCCGCTAGGAAAGGTGTCATCAAGTAAGACAGAAATGAAAAAAGCGCTTACAAGAATATACATTCCAGACACAATTATGATATTAAAACACAATTAAATTTTATTGAAAGCACTGAGAGAATGCATAGATCACTATAGAAGTGAACGTTCTGAGAGAAAGCAAAGAAAGTGACCCCGTCGTTCCCAGATTCATTTGCGTTCGAAAAAATAAATCCCACCACTTGGGGATGGAACCTTTACCACTCGGCTAAACACTGCGCTATGTAACATCTTATCTGAAATGTTAGAATGAAAATAATGGAGGAAAACTCTAGAAAATAGAGTGAAAGACAAATATATGCTTTCAATGTGCCGACAAAACAAAGAACAGCTGATTTAAATACAATGCAATAATAGTATATGAAAGTAGATACAACAGAAGAGATATGGAGACATGTTAAATAAAACTGGATAAAACGAAAATGAAGGTTGAAGACGTACGATGCGTTACGAACAAATATGGAGGAAAATTGATGAATAAGAACGATATTCCAAACAGCTGGACATAACTGTTAGACAACAATCAGCCAGAAAACAATGAATATTTGCAAATGCGTGACAGGGTATTCACAGATTAGAAGTCGAAGAAATAAAATATATTAATAGGAGAGTTATAGAAACAAGAATGGACACCATGTATAAAAGCGTTATGAAGGACCGTAAGGACTACGGATATAGATAAATATAAGCAATAACCTTTTACAAGACGGGGTCCCTATCACATAACCTGATTACATTAAATCAATCTTGATAACGCTACCTAATAAACGTCCCAGTCCCTGTAAACCATACAATAAAATGGAAGCTCATTGGTTTACGTGAGAGTATAAGAAATACATTGCACAAGTGTTCGAGAAGCACAATACGCGTTTCGAAAAAATGGAGACGCAATATAACAACTCAATTAGAAAAACACACAGGTGTGCGTATCAAAGACTAACAAAAAATACGTTTGGCACAGTTAAACGTATGAAGCTAAATAAATGTCCGAGAGACAAGTGTATGAATTGAAAATACACAATAATGCTGAAAAACCTTAACTGTGAGCTTTTGTAACATTCATATCGCACATGATTTACTCACCCTAGACAGATGTATGTATGTTGGTTCAAAGAGACAGCGAGAACAGTATCTATTCATAAACACTGGCAGACTAAGACAATGAGCACAGACATGGCGAAACCCAGAGCTAAAGTTATCCGAGAGAAACAGAAAGTTCAGAGCGGCACGAGTTTTGAATATCTCGGCTCGACTATAAGCAACAACGGAGATTGCCAAAAAGAAATAAACAGAAGAATGCCCATGGCACTGTAGAGGTTAACTAACAAGAAAAACCTATGGCAGAATGCTAAAACAATGACAAAAATAAGCATTCTAAGAACTTGCATCGATGGCAAAAGTACAAATGTGAGACATGGTCAACCACACAAATCCTACGGGAGAAGATTGAATCCGTCCAGCTCAATCTGGTGATCAAAATAACACGGACAGCGAACAAGAAAAACGCACAGATCCTACAGGAGCTCGATTTAGAACAAAATAACATTACGCCAAGGACATTAACTTACTTTGGTCCCATCAAACCTCACAATGTCCTAGAAATAATGATACTAGAGGGGATGGTGCTTGGCAAAAGAAGCAGAGAGAGGGGGTGGAAAACATGGGACATTACAGAGGCTCTGAAGTTGATATTAGCAGGAAAACTTCCCAGGGATCGAGTGTCTTACAGATCGGCAGTCGTGAGAGCCACGTTCTGGACAGGACATGCAACATGATGATGATAATGATGATGAGGGTGATGATGATGATGAGGGTGATGATGATGATGATGTTAAGGATACAGATGTAAAACGAAGTGAGCCAAGGATGAATAGTGTACGTCTTTCTCTTCCATATTTGCACAGACAGCAGTTATTTGACAAATATAAAGGAATTGGCACATGATTGTCCGGCCGAGTGAAGTCGATATCGGTATTCAGTCACGACGACAATTATGCATAAACTTGGTAAGGCCAAATGTTGTTGATATTTATATCGCAACGGAAATAGAAGCATGGCATGTACAATGTGTGACGACCGAAAGACCAAGAGACCTTCATTCCTCAGCCTTATAAATCATACAGAAGAATATTAAAAGACACTAAAAAATATACTGATCATACAGTTCTGCTAACTAAAAGCATACAAGAATCGCATAAACTAAAGAATTCAACTAAACATCATCACCAAGTGTCGTGTAGTGTTGACGCTCAATTACTTCTACAGCTATATTTCCATTGAGCATTTCAACCATTAAGATACTCTCTTATTTCTTATCTGGATTATTTTGTCAGCACCTATATTTTCCGTTGTCTTCCTCGACGTCTTTTGTCTGAGATATTTCCCGTT
This sequence comes from Ariolimax columbianus, assembly GCA_036924085.1. Lineage (NCBI taxonomy): Eukaryota > Metazoa > Mollusca > Gastropoda > Stylommatophora > Arionidae > Ariolimax > Ariolimax columbianus. Next base: position 92,914,303 of record JAVGWX010000006.1, on the reverse strand, counting down.
TTCCACAGGCGATTTTACAGGTGTTTCTGCCGGAGTTGGTATCAAATGAAAACGGCTTGTCCTGTTAGCACTTTCGTTAGCAGTGATCTCTTGGCGTTGTTTCTTGTATAATTGATCTTTGCTGTTAGTAGTGATCTCTTGGCGTTGTTTCTTGTATAATTGATCTTTGCTGGGTGTTATAGTTGAGCAGGAACCACGAAGTATTCGTCTTAATAACTGTAACTCATGTCGCTATGTGTTTATTCACTGTCTAGGACTCAAGAAAATCAAGAAATCTCTATCTCTACATATATGTTGTGTGTGTGTGTGCGCGTGCGTGTGTGATGTGCGTGTATGATGTGCGTGCGTGCGTGCGTGTGTGTGCGTCTCTCTCTCTCTCTCTCTCTCTCTCTCTCTCTCTTTCTCTCTCTCTCTCTTTCTCACTTTTCTTAACGTGAACCTGGTGGTTTGTATGTTTTCGATTTCCTGGAAGCTCGCTTACCTTCTTGCCATGTTGCTTCACTTCTTCCGTCCGTTGCATGTTATTATCGTAATGAGATATCCACATTTGGTTTGTTTTAGTATCCATCCATCTATATTGATCTCAAATAAAATCAGGACTTAGTTTGCTTTGACTATAATTTCAGTCTGGACTCAAGACATTTGTCCTTGCTAGCTTTCTTTATTGTTACCATTAGTTTCTGTAAATAATGCTTAGTTGTATTTATAAATACAGTATCATCTTCATAATGATGTTTGCTAATAATATTATCGTCAGATCTTCAAACACTTTCGTTTGCCTTCTGGTAGCTCTTTTTAAAGTCCTCATGGTCGTTTAGTTATGTGTATTAGAGAGCTCTGACGGAGGACATAATGGTCTATTAACCATCCTTTAATATTAATGGGTTTCCGTATAGTTTAGCGATTATGTGCCAGTGCATATTTGATATGTTTCTGACGTCTTTAACGGTGACATTCCTTGACTAAATATGATTATCCTACATCGAAGCTGAATTCTAGAGCAAGCATGTTATAGTAAATGAAGCATAAGTACAGGTCTTATTGATATCTTTAAATTATTGTTCTTACAATATTATTAACTTTATTTGCCCCACTTCCGTAAAATGTATATTTTAATCTTCAAACAATGCAGACGCTATTTTCTTGCGAGTCGAAGGTTTTATTATAATTAAAAGTATGATTACTAAAGAAAACATTTAGCAAAATAAATTAACATTATACATTGGACATTAACATATTATTGTGATAGAACATGATTCAGATATACATTTTATACTGGACATTAACATATTTGTAGAACATATTTCTAATAAATAGTAAACATTATATTTAACAACATTTTTATATTTTTGTATGTTTTCCAAAAATATATTGTGTCATTTTTTAGAAAACAATTAATCAAAGCGACAAAGGGGCTAAATGTTAAATTTCCAAAAAAAACAACTTAAAGGTATTAGCTCAGTAACCACATCAGAAAAAAAACCTATAGGTACTAGGTCAGTGACCAGACCAGGACAAAAAACATATAGGTACTAGGTCAGTGACACTAGGACAAAAGCATATAGGTACTAGCTCAGTAACCACACCAGGACAAAAACATATAGGTACTAGGTCAGTGACCAGACCAGGACAAACACATATAGGTACTAGGTCAGTGACCAGACCAGGACAAAAACATATAGGTCAGTGACACTAGGAAAAAACATATAGGTGCTAGCTCAGTAACCACACCAGGACAAAAACATATAGGTTTTCGGTCAGTGACCACATCGGGACAACAACATATAGGTACTAGATCAGTGACCACATCAGTACAAAAACATATAGGTACTAGGTCAGTGACAAGACCAGGACAAAAACATATAGGTTCTAGGTCAGTGACCATACCAGGACAAAAACAAATAGGTACTAGCTCAGGGACTAGAGCAGGACAAAAACATATAGGTACTAGGTCAGTGACCACACCAGGACAAAACATATAGGTACTAGGTCAGTGACCACAACCAGGACAAAAATATATAGGTACTAGCTCAGTGACTAGACCAGTACAAAAACATGTAGGTACTAGGTCAGTGACCACACCAGGACAAAAACATATAGGTACTAGGTCAGTGACCATACCAGGACAAAAACAAATAGGTACTAGCTCGGTGACTAGAGCAGGACAAAAACATATAGGTACTAGGTCAGTGACCAGACCAGGACAAAAACATATAGGTACTAGGTCAGTGACCACATCAGGACAAAAACATATAGGTACTAAGTCAGTGACCAGACCTGGACAAAAACATATAGGTACTAGGTCAGTGACCAGACCAGGACAAAAACATATAGGTACTAGCCCAGTGACCAGCTCAGGACAAAAGCATATAGGTACTAGCTCAGTGACCACACCAGGACAAAAACATATAGGTACTAGGTCAGTGACCAGAACAGGACAAAAACATATAGGTACTAGTTCAGTGACCACACCAGGACAAAAATAGAACGATACATACGTAACGTCCACGCGGCCTTCTTCCTTTTACGTAACAGTCTGTGTTTCTGCTAGCAATCGCTGCAGTATGTCTATCATGTTATGTTAATGGTTCCATAAATTTGAAAGGGATCCACGGATTGTTAGACTTGTTTGAGCTCATGGAAGCTGGCTGTGTATCAACAGTGTGACCAACGATGTGGGGATCGACACTGTATCACCATAATGACGAGTTTGCTGAGCAGTCTCGCATTTCATCGCAGACAGAAGATTCAGTTCACCTTTCCAAATACGTCTCGTCATGTAAGAAGAGTCACTGTAACCTGCTATCAAAGAAACATCGTTAAGTGTTAACTCAACCCAGAACGATTAGTTTCGAACAACAAATTTTTGGTAGGAGGTCTTCTTCTTCTTCTTCTGCGTACACAGTCAGACAGTAACCATTATTTTCTCGAAAAAAGCGGCGGTCATCCTGAGACTCTCGCCACTACCATAGAGCTTGTCTTGCAGTTCCACTGGTAATGGCCACATCTGCTCTCTCTGATCCTCGTATGTCGGGCAGTTCTGCAGCAGATGTTCAGTGGTCATTTTACCAGTACCGCACGGGCATTCGTCGGTACACCCTATCTTCAATTTGTTGAATAGGTGGTACCTCAGTTTGTTGTGGCCAGTGCGAAGTCTGAAGACAACGACCTGCTCTCTTCGGTTCAACTGGTAATAGGCATCGTTTTTGGTGTAACCAGTATGTTCGGTTTCCCATTTGGTCATGTATCTGGCTTTGATAAGCCGTTTTGACTCTTCGTACGTCATACTGGTATCTGTTTGTGATAGCCTTGCACCTTCTTTTGCCAGTCTGTCTGCCTCCTCGTTGCCTTGGATGTTGCAGTGTGACGGAACCCACTGTACCACTACCCTTTTTGGTGCGGACTGCTGGCACAGTTTGCAGAGTGCTGCTCTTAAGTCATTAAGCTCAGTGTTTTTCTGGCTTTTTAGCGCTGTGACTACTTCGAGAGCATCTGTCAGCAGGACTATATGGCTCTCATTTTCACTGTGTGTTACCATTTCTTCCACTGCCGCCCTCAGTGCCTCTGCCTCTGCTCTGAAATTGCTTGTGTACTTACCAGTAGCGAATGACAGTGTTATTTTTCTGCCATTTGGTAGGTTCAGGAATGCTCCTGCCCCTCCGTTCTGTGTAGTGTTTGTTACAGAACCGTCGGTGTATGCATGGGTCCAGTTCATGCTTGGGTAGCTTTTCGTTATGAAGCTTAGGGTAGTGTCTCTCCTTTCTTTTTCACTCTGGCAGTTTTTGTTTGCAATACCTGGTATATTTTCTACCACCTCTGGAAATATATCCTGCCTCCAAGTAGGTTTTCGTACAGTAGTGATGGGTTTTGGTGTTGTTAGTGCGTTTATGGGATCTTCGTGCATCTTTGCTTTGGCTATTTCTGCAAAGTTTCTCCGCTTTAGTTTCCCATTTCCCAAATTGTTTAGTCTCTGGTACATTGGATGGTCCGTCAGTCTTCTGAGTTTCTCTGACTGCAGCTGGGCTCTGCAGTCTCTTCTATCGGTCATGGATTGCAATTTTGTAATCTTTTCAAGTTCTACAATTGGCGTTGACTTCATGCCACCTGTTATAATTCTCATGGCTTGGTTTTGAAGTTTGTTAACTTTATCGAAGTTCGCCTTCGCTGCGGTTGTCCATGCCGCAATGCCATACTCGAGAACTGGTCTCACTCTTCCAGTGTACAGTTTCTTTAGTATGCCTTCGTCTGCTCCCCAGCTTGTGCCAGCAAGTTTCCACATGATCGCCATTCTTTCTCTGGCTTTCATTCGGTTTCTCTCAATCTGACTTTTCCATGTCATGCGCCGATTAAATGTGACTCCCAGATAGGTTGGGTTGTCGTTTGGCTGCAGGATTTTGCCATTCAGACTTATTTTGGTACTTTGGGGTTTTAATGAGAGCGAGAATATTGTGCACGTGGTTTTCTCCTCGTTTATTTTGACCAGCCATGAGTTCGCCCACTCTTCCAGCGATGTTAGGGCCGTCTGCATCCGATTTCTTGCTATGGTGAGATTCTTTTCAGAGGTCCACATAGCCAGATCGTCTGCAAACATTGAGCTATGGACTCTTCTTGGTATATTCTCTGTAATATCGTTTATATATACCAGGAAGAGTGTGGGTGACAATACTCCCCCTTGGGGTACTCCCTGCTCGAGTGTCACCTTTTTGCTCATCTGCCCTTGTACTTGGACTCTGGCCGTTCTTTGTTTGAGGTAGTGGTTGATCCACTTGTACATCTTCCCACAGACATCACTTCTTCTTAGCTTGACTCTAAGTCCATCCTTCCAGACTTTGTCAAATGCCTTTTCCAGATCCACCCAAACAGCTACTGTGTGTTTCTGTGCCTGGTAGGTATCTTCTATCTCCTGGGCTATGAGGATGACCTGGTCCTCAGTGGATCTGTGCTGTCTAAAGCCGGCTTGCTGTGGAATTAGTATTCGTTTTTCTTCCAGATGCCACATCAGTCTGGTGTTTATCATCCGTTCCATCAGCTTGCCGACACAGCTCAGTAGGCTAATGGGCCTGTATCCATTTGGATCTGTTTTATCCTTCCCTGTTTTTGGTACTGGTACCAGTATTGCATCTTTCCATGCCTGGGGTACAATACCCCTTTTCCAGCTTTGGTTCAGGACTGATAGTAGTTTCTTCTTCGCTGTTTGGCCCAGCCCCATCAGCATTTCGTTTGTTATCCCGTCTTTTCCGGGAGATTTCCTTTTCTTTAGTGTTCTCATAGCCTCTTCCATTTCGCGCATTGTTAGTTTGGCCATCATGTGCTCTTCCGGAGCCGTATTTATGTTTTCGTGTCCCTTTAGCTCTTCGCTAATGTCTGTATGCTTATCTGCAGGGACCTCGATGTGGTTTGCTCTGGCATAGTGATCGACAAAGGCGTTTGCGGCTTTCTTATCTGTGATCAAGTTCTCGCCCTGCTTGATAGTAATTTGTTTATTTGACGGGGTTTCGTCATTCATGGCTCTGACTAGCTTCCATAGCTTGTTCCCTTCTTTGTCCAGGTTCAGACTTTCCGTTTTATTTTTCCAACTTTCTCTTGCTGTTTGCTTGAGAGTGTGTTTGTACTTCGCCGCGGCGGCTTTGAGGGCGATGTTTGCCTCCATGGATTTTTCTCGTTCTGCCATGTTCCTAGCATTTGTTACTGCATCTTCCACTTTCTGTAACTCATCATTCCAGTAGGGCTTATAGTTTTTCCTAGCTCCTCTTGGGATGGTTTCAGTGGCGGCTTGCATTATTGCCTTGCTTAGGCTCTCCACCATGGGCTTCATTTTGGTGTTTCGTGTGTTGATGGTTTCACACAGCCCATCTGTCAGGATTGCAAATCTGTCCCAGTCGGCTCGTTTGTAATTCCAACGTGGGAGCGGTTTTGTTTCCTGTGGGCCTACTTCCATGTCAATGGTTAGCCTGATCGGCCTGTGGTCGCTACCTGCCAGTTGGTTTAGCACCTGGCGGTCTATTTTATAGTGTATGTCCTGTGTGGAGAAGGCCAAATCTGGAGTCGAGGTGGTATGCCATGTTCTTGAATAGAAGCTAGGGCTATCCTCCGGCCTATTCATTAGGGAGAGATTTGCATCTATCTCCCAATCTTCCACTTCGTCACCTCTGCTGTCTGTGTCAGAGTATCCCCATCTCTCCGAGTGGCTGTTGAAATCTCCAACTACTATGCAGTTGGAGTCTCTGACCTCCATACTCGAGAGCGATAGGTCTCTGTTTGGTGGTCCGTACAGATTGAAAATGCGGAGCTTCGTCTCTTTAGCCATTATGTCAACTCCTACAATTTCTGCTTGTCCGGTGTGATTGACAGGTACCGCGCTACTCGGTATGCAGTTTCTGGTCAGTATCAGGACCCCTCCTTTGTGGCCTTCTCTATCTAGACGGAAGGTCTGATATCCTCTGATTGAGAATTTATGGTTATTGTTGAGGTGCGTTTCCTGGATACATGCCACGTCAATCTTACCTTCATGCAGGTGGTGTGTTAGGGAAAGTTTTTTGTTAATGACTCCCTCCGCATTCCACTGTAGTATTTTGAGGGTCTTGAGGTTTTGGCCAATAGACGTTGCCCCATAGCCATGTGCCTTGACTCCACGACACATGGGTGGGTGACCACCAGTAGTCAAGGGTGGGCCCCTTCGAGGCGTGAGGCCCGGCGCTATCGCTGCCTGGCGGGTCTCCTCAGGATGAGCGCCATACGTTTTTCTAATAGGTTGTACTGCCATCATACTGTGATTTACGTTGCACTGTTTTGTTAGGCTTGCGGCCCCGTGCATCCGATTTCAACAGGCGTTTCTGTAGGGATGCCCTCCTTAGCCTTTGGCTGTCCCCAGCCTATCTGCAAGGCAGCAGTTGTTTACGATCAGAGTTTTCTCTCTTATGGAAGTTGTCTTACCAGACTATCGAGTCTTCACTACTCGTGTCTATAGGGTGCAATGATGATATGTGATGATATATGAGATGGACTGGTTTACCCGGAAGAGAGGCAGTCCAGTGTGTCTGTATCCCAGGATCGTCACGTCCTGCCAGAAACGTAGCATTTGCATGTGAGTGGGGTATCTCTTTTTCCCTTTATTTTCTTGGCTTCTATGCAGGGATGGTACGCCTAGCATTCCCCGCCACCTGGGGTGTTGACACAGTGGGGCAGGTGTGCAATGTCCGCTGGTCTGCATCTCTTCTGCGTCCAGTATGATAGTTATATGGCTGATAACGTACAGAGGTAGATATCGTAGCCGGAGTGCATGCAGCCAGGGGACAAGCCTGGTAATGTCACAGAGATGTTGTTCGCCTGATGTGCAGACAACTCTCATGGTCAGTGGTTGAGTCTTGACAGTTCACAGTGAGGTGGCTGCTCTACTGTTTTCAACACCCCGACCAGGTACTAAGTCTTTGGTTGGTGTTTTCGCACCCCAACGCCGTATAGGGTGAGTATCAAGCAGTTGTCCGCCCGCTTTGATTGGCGGACGGCAAGGACCTCTTACTGTGGCTCTACCTGATAGGGCTGGGGCGCAAGCCCTAGGTTCCGAGCATGTAGGAGCCTCCCATTGCAGTGGTGCTGAGATTTTGGGCGGGATTGCGGCTTACAAGGGTTCGGCCGTAATCCCCCACATGGTAGCCTCGCGCCCTTGGCTTATCAGCCTGGTACGTGAACCAAAGTGTCTGCGGCTCCTCTCGATTTGAGCTGGTTTTCCGTAGCAACGCCCTGTCATTTGTAGGGTAAAACTGACCTGTCTTCAGATGATCTATTTCCAGCACCCGTTCACTATTTGGTCAGACGAATTTATTGAGGGCTTTTGTTTGTCAATGACCAGGTATTTGAAATCTGCGGTTTCTGCGGAGTTAAACACGATTTCCGTAGCGTTCTTTCATTTGAGTGTTTGAGAGCTGACTTGTCATCCGTGAGTCTAATACCAGCGTACGTTCATTATTAGACCCAAACGGCAGTGCTCTCGATTTGTCAGTTGTTCTACGGTATTGGCGTGTTCAGTCAAATTAAGCCGCAGGTTCCACACCTGGTGGTGCCCTTCCGTCAATTCCCTTAGCGAGACAATCATGTTTCTTAGGGGGTAGTCCCAGATTTTCGAGGGTCTAATTCCAGCACATGTTCTCTATTAGACCCCACGAAGGTGTACTTTTGGTAGTCATTCTGCAGTATTGGCGTGTTAAATTAACTTAGGTCTCTGGCTCCACTCCTGATAGTGCTCTTCCGTCAATTCCTTTATCAAACACTGGATGCAGACAAAACCGGGCCACAGGGGGCATAACCCCAGAATTCTGGGGGTCTAAGTCCAGCACTAGTTCAATATTAGACCCCAGAAGAGTGGTCTCGGCATGTCAATCATTTCAGTGTTGGCCGTGTTGAGTCAAATTAAGCCGCAGGCTCCACTCCTGGTGGTGCCCTTCCGTCAATTCCTTTAAGTTTCAGCTTTGCAACCATACTTCCCCCGGAACCCAAACACTTTGGTTTCCCGGAAGCTGCCCGCAGAGTCATCGAAGCAACTCCTGCGGATCGCTAGTCGGCATCGTTTATGGTCAGAACTACGACGGTATCTGATCGTCTTCGCGCCTCTGACTTTCGTTCTTGATTAATGAAAACATTCTTGACAAATGCTTTCGCAGTAGCTCGTCTTGCGGCGATCCAAGAATTTAACTCTAACGCCGCAATACGAATGCCCCCGTTTGTCCCTGTTAATCATTACCTCCAGTTCCGAAAACCAACAAAATAGAACCGAGGTCCTATTCCATTATTCCATGCACCATTATTCAGGCAGCCGAGGCCTGCTTTGAACACTCTAATTTTTCAAAGTAAACGCGCCGGCCACCCAGGACGCTCAGCGAAGAGCACCCGTGGGAGAGAGCCGGCAGACGGTAGGGCAGGAGACAACGGGCAGTGAACCGGCGCGAGCCGGACCGCCCGCCTGCGCCTGAGATCCAACTACGAGCTTTTTAACTGCAACAACTTTAATATACGCTATTGGAGCTGGAATTACCGCGGCTGCTGGCACCAGACTTGCCCTCCAATAGATCCTCGTTAAAGGGTTTAAAGTGTACTCATTCCAATTACGGGGCCTCGAAAGAGTCCCGTATTGTTATTTTTCGTCACTACCTCCCCGTGCCAGGAGTGGGTAAGTTGCGCGCCTGCTGCCTTCCTTGGATGTGGTAGCCGTTTCTCATGCTCCCTCTCCGGAATCGAACCCTGATTCCCCGTTACCCGTTACAAACATGGTAGGCATGTCACGTACCATTGACATTTGATAGGGCAGACATTTGAAAGATGCGTCGCCGGCACATGAGGCCATGCGATCAGCACAAAGTTATCCAGAGTCACCAGTGGGGACGCCGCAACCCCGCGAGGGGAAACGACGATTGGTTTTGAACTAATAAAAGCGCTCTTTCCGCGAGGGTCGGAGCTTGGTAAGCATGTATTAGCTCTAGAATTGCCACAGTTATCCAAGTAGGATCGTGTCATCTAAGGAACCTCGACTGATTTAATGAGCCATTCGCGGTTTCACCGTGAGACAGTGTGAACTTAGACATGCATGGCTTAATCTTTGAGACACGCATATGACTATTGGCAGGATCAACCAGATATCTGTCGGAGACGTACTGTGTACAGCCACACACCGGTCGGCGGAGGAAGGGTGTGTTATTGTAAAAGGCCTCGCTGGGACGACGGCCGCAGGGACCGACCGACTGACGGGACGGACGGACGGTTTGTTCCACCCGTCCCTCACTCCGTCGACCTAGGACCGCCTGACAGGGGCCTCCCACACGCACCAGACGACCGACCGACCGGGCTCGCTCGAGGAGGGATGGCAGCGCTCTGTGCAGAACGGATCCCAACGACCTCGGCGATGAATTTTACTGGGACTGGAGACAATTTGGCCTGCCGGCCTGCCCTCGGGGCAACGATTCCTGCTTTCCATTTGCCGGTCACAAGCTCTTTGCGAGAGTCGGACCACCAGCGAGACGTACTGTCGAGCTCTGCTATAAGCCTTAGATAAATCACCACGGACGGACCACGTTTCCTGATACGGACCAGACTAGCGCACCTCGGTGGAGGAGCCACTACAACAAACCGCACCCAATTCGCACTACGGGGAAAGGCAGGCGAGCGTTTTCCGCAAGCCCGCGCTATCGCACCGCCTGGCGGGACTGAGATCGCTTTACGAACACTGGTTGAAATTGAGTCGCCGCGGCGAGACAACTACCCCAGATGGTAGGAGGTCTGAGTTGATAGTTTCGAAAAACAACATATTTTTGGTAGGAGGTCTGAGTTGATAGTTTCGAAAAACAACATATTTTTGGTAGGAGGGCTGAGTTGATAGTTTCGAAAAACAACATATTTTTTGGTAGGAGTGCTGAGTTGATAGTTTCGAAAAACAACATATTTTTGGTAGTAGGTCTGAGTTGATAGTTTCGAAAAACAACATATTTTTGATATGAGATCTGAGTTGATAGTTTCGAAAAACAACATATTTTTGGTAGGAGGTCTGAGTTGATAGTTTCGAAAAACAACATATTTTTGGTAGGAGGTCTGAGTTGATAGTTTCGAAAAACAACATATTTTTGATATGAGATCTGAGTTGATAGTTTCGAAAAACAACATATTTTTAGTAGGAGGTCAGAGTGTTGTAGTGATTAGAGTGTTTTGTTTCATACAGGTGAGCTCCATTTGATTCAGTCGTGGCAAACTTTAGCTCACCAGCTGTAAACGGGATTCCGGTGAAATGAAATAAGTGTTCGTTAATTTGAATTAATTAACAACCGCCATGCAACGTCTCATCATATTTCACAAGAACGGAATTTTCAAGCAATGATAACTCAATTTCTACTCCCGGTGAAATGTTATGCTAATTAACTATCGTTTATACATAAACAGAAACATACATATGAATGTGCATATATATATATATATATATATATATATATATATATATATATATATATGCGTGTATCATATAGTATCCCATAGCTTTAGGGGTGTGGCATGTTGGTGATCTCAAATTCAAAGGTTCGCTGTATGAGGGCGGTAGCCAATTCCTCTCCCTCGCCGCTTTTACTTCCCGGACTAAACTGTTACACATTAAAGGCTGGGTCGACCCGGGATCAGTTGCGGCCTGATAAAACATTTCCGCCTCAACTGGGGATTGAACCAAGGCCGATTCAGATGTGAAGCCAGCTCGCTATATATATATATATATATATATATATATATATATATATAGATATATATATATATATATATATTGTACAGAAGGAGGTTACAAATGGAATAGTTATATTAGAAACACTATGCCCGTGTATTGTAACTTGTAAATATGGCTGCTAATGATGTCAAGAGTGACATGCACGCACTATTACGGTGCCGACGAACAACATTACGTTGTAGTATCAGTTAAAAGATCGCCGCCCGATGATTGACATGTACCAAAGCGCTGCCGTCTTCTGTTATCTTTGTTTCAGCAGCGAAGACGTGAAACCTATCGAAATTCATTGGCGAATGAAGGTCCAGTAAGTGTATGCGTGGAGTAGGAAGTTCTAAAACGGAGTTTTATTACAAACTGTTTTCGACCGGGTCAGGTACACCTAGACGTGACCCCAGAGTCGATTGCATCCGTTGACATCATCGTAAAGGAAAATACCTGATTTACTGGACAGCAGTTACGGTTCAGCACAACACATCATCCATGATGTGCTACCGTACCACAAAGTGTCTGCAAGGTGGGTGTATCGGCGGAATACTCCAGAATTGAAACAACGACGCGTTGGTGCCTGTCGGGAACGTTTACGGTGAGCAGAAAGATTGTTCCTGGCAAGAATTGTTACTGGAGATGAAACCTGGGTTCACTACCACCAGCCTGAAACATGGGTTCACTACCACCAGCCTAAAACATGGGTTCACTACCACAATCTGAAACATGGGTTCACTACCACCAGCCTGAAACATGAGTTTACTACCACCAGCCTGAAACGTGGGTTCACTACCACAATCTGAAACATGGGTTCACTACCAACAAGCCTGAAACATGGGTTCATTACCACCAGCCTGAAACATGGGTTCACTACCACAATCTGAAACATGGGTTCACTACCACCAGCCTGAAACATGGGTTCACTACCCCGAGCCTGAAACATGGGTTCACTACCCCGAGCCTGAAACATGGGTTTACTACCACCAGCCTGAAACATGGTTCACTACCACCAGCCTGAAACATGGGTTCACTACCACCAGCCTGAAACATGGGTTCACTACCCCGAGCCTGAAACATGGGTTCACTACCCCGAGCCTGAAACATGGTTCACTACCACAATCTGAAACATGGGTTCACTACCACAATCTGAAACATGGGTTCACTACCACCAGCCTGAAACATGGGTTCACTACCCCGATACTGAAACGATGAGAGCGAGCAAGGAATGGCGCCATCCTTCCTCCCTGAAACGGAAAACGTTTCGCACACACCAATCTCCAGGGAAGGTTGTGCTTATTCTCTGTTAGGGTGAACGTGGCGTTATTCTAGAGTACTATATTCGCATGGGGAACACATCGCCCATTGTCACGTATACATATTTTTTTCAGAAACCATCTTCGAGCCGCAATCAAACCCAAACGACTTGGACTTTTGAGTGAAGGTGTCTTTTTGCAACATGACAATGCTCGAACCCATACTAGTGGTGCAGCGGCTGCATCCATCGATGACTTCCACCTTCAGTTTGACTAAAAGAGGCATTGGTAGGAAAGACTTTCAGGTTCGATGAATAGGTCCAGCAGGTGGTGCATGAGTGGTTACACGCGTGACCAAGAGCATTTCTTTCTACAGGAATCCATGAACTTTATAGGCGCTGGGAGACTTGTATCGAACGTTCTATAGGAATCCATACACTTTATATGCGCTGGGGGACTTGTACCGAACGTTCTACAGGAATCTATGCACTTTATAGGCGCTGAGAGACTTGTATCGAACGTTCTATAGGAATCCATGCACTTTATAGGCGCTGGGAGACTTGTATCGAACGTTCTATAGGAATCTATGCACTTTATACGTGCTGGGAGACTTGTATCGAACGCAATGGTGACTTCCTCAAAAATGATACAGTTGTGTTTCACATTTTCAGAATACATTTACCCAAAAATATATATTTAAGGTTTTCTTTTGAAGACCTCTCGTGTATATATATATATATGTGTGTGTGTGTATATATATATGTATGGTCTGAGTTCCATGCCAGTATTTCAGAATGTTTGTTACAATAGCAAAGATTTGTGGTATATATTTCGGGTAACATGTTACATTATATGTTACAAAATCATAAATATGTGGTAGGTATTTCCGATTAATGTATTACATTATATTTAGCAACATGCTATAATTATGAAGATCTTTTAAAAATAATATTTTTAATGTATTTTACAACAAACTGTATTCGTCCTATACATTTCTGCTAAATATTTCACATTTTCCATTAAACACGCACTGTTGCCATTTCCGCGCATTTTCCCCCCATTTACTGCACGATTTTCACATGTTTAAAGCAATCCACCGGAAGACGGCACTCAAGTGTACATATAATTAGCAAACCACAAAGTATCGTCTCCCTGCAAATGTTTTCAGTCCTTGTGAACTTGCGTGTTTCGCTCGCTGTTAAACCACGTAGATATTCGACTGCCTAATGGAAGTTTCCTCCATGAGTGCGGCTAATACAGACAGATTGGCAGCAGCAGCCAGGAAAACTGTTATCCCTTCTGCTGTTGACTGGCTAACTATTTCGAGATTAGAGAGGAACCTTGTTTTTTTGTTGACAATCCATATTTGTGTTGGAACATGCAGTGCTGTTTTAGCACCTTTCTGTTTTGGTAATCTGCAGATGACATGCTAATGTTGATGCATCTCACGCTAGCTGTATTCAGCGGGCCACAGCGCACGTCATTGACGTCACTAGATCGTGTCAGATATAATACAATTTGTATATAATATCAAGCAAATCAAATGATAATCGTTCAACTCCCTACAGAGCATAGGTCTTCAGCAATACGTGTCAAGTTTTCTTGTTACACGCCATCATTTCCAGCTTCCCTAAATCTTTCAAGTCGCTGTTAGTTTGTCTGAAGTTCCTTTCTTCATTAGAGTTTGGGTCTGCCTTTACTTCTAGTGCACAGTATATTCCAGAACAGTGATTGGCGTGTAATACTAGCAGATAGTTTCCGTAATGTGTCCTAGCCATCGTTGGCAAACGTTTTCTTCTCACGTCTAGTACTACTAGTCTGGCTCTTTTCCCCAGTTCTAAATTAGTAACTGTAGCATACCATTTAATTTCCTCAATTCGGCTCATGCATCCATTGATGAAAGTTGGGACTTTGTTACAACACGCCACAGATCCATACGATAGAACAGACTTGACATTGTGAGTGAAGATCTTTTTTTTTTTATGGTGGACTTATTTTCGAATTCACAAAAAAAGCAATCAAATTCGCCTCTCGCATTTTGTATTTTTAATGTGATATCTCAGTCAAAGACGTCTACGGTTTCTTTATTGCTGGCAGGATAAATGAATGATTCTACCGCTTGTAGTACCATGTCTCCCAGTACAATATGATTGTCATGAGATACTTTTATTGTTCAAATCTGTGCTTTTTCTCTAATTTAAATGACCAGTCAAAAAGTATGGTATAAAGCGCTATGGGTAACCATGAGGATGTATAAAATCAACGGAAATATTATAAAGATCCTTAAACACCTGTATGACAAGGCGTCCAGCACAGTTCTTGTGAATGGGAGGCGAGAGTACTGGTTTCGCACATCAGTTGGTGTGAGACAGGGTTGTACACTCTCTCCAACTCTTTTTAATATATTTCTTGATGGAATTATGAGTGAGACACTTGGAGGTCACCAGTTGGTACTGTCAAGATAGGGGGCCGAACGATTACCAACCTTCGTTTTGCAGATGATATCGACGGGTTGGCGGGTTCAGAAGCAAAACTCCAGGAATGGTCAGAAGGCTCGATGAAACAGCTCTTGACTATGGTATGGAGATAAACGCTGGAAAGACAAAATTAATGACCAACAACGCCGAAGGCTTCAACAGCAGAATAAAAGCTAACGGTCAGGAACTCGAAGTGGTTGACCGTTTTAAATATCTGAGGTCAATTATCAGTGATGAAAGAACAAAATGTGAGGTGTTGACCAGAATAGCACAGACAATAGCGGCGCTTGCACGGCTTAAGAAAATCTGGCAAGATAAACGGTTAGCACTTTGCACGAAATTCAGATTGTGGATGCAGGTCTGGGAGATCAACGATCGGTATGATTGTCTCATTTTGACATCTTCAGGAAAAGTCACGTGAGCAAAAGCAGCCCTTTTTGTCGCCCTAATTGACCTGGCAAAGGCATTTGATTTGGTTAGTAGAGAAGGACTATCCAAAATCCTCTCTAAAATAGGCTGCCAAAATAGGAATAGGAATAGTCTAATTTGATGGTAGCGTATCACAGCCATTTGGTATTCAAAGTGATGTAAAGCAGAGCTGTGTTCTGGCCCCGACACCGTCCAGAAACACCTCTGCTCTGTTACTGAAACATGCATTTGATAACGCAAATGAAGGAATCTGCCTTCACACTAGGTCAGATGATCGGCTGTTTAATCTCGCAAGGCTCAAGGCCAAAAAGAAAATCAGAGAGATCGCCATCAGGGACCATTGTTTCGATGATGATGCTGTAACTGTCACCCAGAGTCAGCAGGAACTTATGAGCTTGATACACCGCTTCTCCCAGGCTTGCAAACGTTTTTGGTCTCACGATAAGTCTCAACAAAACAAATATACTGGGACAGGAAGTAGATCCTCCGTCAAGTCTTAGCATTGATAATTATGAACTTGCAGATGTGCACCAATTCACATGCATGGACAAGCTCTCTCTAGTCCCAGAAATAGACAGTCGCATTGACAAAGCTTCTGCTACATTTGCTCGTCTTACAACGCGAGTTTGGAAAAATCAGAAACGGACAATTAAAACCAAAACCATGGTTTACAATGAATGAGTTTTCAGTACACTCCTATACGATAGTGATACTCTGATAACTTATGCCAAACAATAGCACAGGCTTAACACCTTCACCTACAGTGTCTGCGATCCGTTCTTAGAATTGCACAGAGGGATATAATGACAAATGTATAGGTGCACTCTCTCACCGGTCTCCCAAATATGTACAGTCTCCCTAGGCAGCGAAAACTACCATGACTTAGCCATGCTCGTCGCATTTAACATGGTTGCATTGCCAAAGATATCCTCTATTGACAGTTGGGGGATAGAAAAAGTACAATCAGCCGAACATAGTTAAGGTTCAAAGATATCCAAGCATGATATGAAGGCCCTGAACATGATTCTGATATTCTGGGAAGACTAAGTTGCAGACCGATACAAGTTTAGGGCCACTTCATGCTTCGTGAAGGGAAGCTCTTGCAATACAGAGAAGTGAAAAAACAACGCCGCATGAAGAATGACAAGAATACAAGCTATAAGTATATCTTTGTTGTTAATTAAAGTAAAGTAAAGTAACCCATAGCATTATTGCCGTAGAGGTGTGAGGTGTTAGCGATCTCACATTTCAAAGGCTTGGCTATATGAGGGCGGTAGCCATCTCCTCTCCCTCGCCGCTTTTACTTCCCGGACTGAACCGAGACCCATTTAAGGCTGGGTCGACCCGGTCTGAAAAAACACTACCGCCTCAACTGGGGAATGAACCCAGGACCACTCAGATGCGATGCTAGCGCGCTAACTACTGCGCTACGCGGATCCCTTGTTAAGTACTCCAAGTTCAATCATCCTAAAGTCAGCCGTGACTAAAAGGAGCTACAATAGAGCCCGCAGGATGTTAATGGTACAATAGACGTGATGAGATATTGGTGGGAAGATAGAAATAATAAGTTGTTAGTGGTAAGATGGACGTGATATGGTATTACTAGTCATGTTGACGTGAATGGGTGTTGGTTCTATAATTTAAGTGGTAGGGTGTTAGTGATAAGGTATAAGTGATATAATGTAAGGGGTTAGGTACAAGTGATATAATGTTAGTGGTACAGTAAAAGTGATATAATGATGGGGGTAAAGCAAAAGTGATATAATGATGGAGTAAAATAAAAGTGATATAATGTTAGAAGTAAGGTAAAAGTGATATAATGATAGGGGTAAGGTAAACGTAATATAATTTGAGGGATAAGGGACAAGTGATATAATGTGTATGGTAATATATAAGTGAAATAATGTTAGTGGTAAGGTAGAAATGATGTAAGGGTAGGGGTAAGGTTTAAGTGATATAATGAGAAAAATAAATTAAATTAAGAAATGTTTAAAGTTGATTAAAATTTAATTTAATGAAAGTTAAAAATATGGGTATGGTCAGATACCGCACCAAGACGAAAGCACAGACGAAACCTACGTTACGACCAATAGGCCTTCCTCAGGGACAACAAATAACAACAATGCTGAACTAGCAAATCATAGAAGAAGGGATGAATACATGTATTGGGGATGTCAACATATAAGGAAAAAAAAGTGTACTTATCTTACATCGCAACTTATCAGGTCGTCCCTCGGCTCAAAATGACGGACAACAGTCAGATTAGATGCCCAGGAGAGCGTTGGAAGTGAGTATGAAAGGGCCGGATAAGCCAGTAGCGGCCAAATGCGGAAAAGACAGAATAGTAATATAGGGGAGTGATATATGTCGGGGGAGAGACGGGGAGCTGATATAAGTAGGGTGGAGGGAGGAAGGAAGGCAAATAGATAGGGGCCAGTATGAGGTTTTAAGAAAAGGTGTGGAAAATATTAATGCCCTGTGGTTGGAGGCAACCTATGCTGGAGATAAGTCTGTTCTCAAGGGCGAATCGATGACGATCGTCAGAGAAGCAGGAAGCTAGACCAGTGACACTAACGTCAGCCTTACCCCGGTGTCAGAGAAGCAGGAAGCTAGACCAGTGACACTAACGTCAGCCTTACCCCGGTGCTCATGACCATTGAAGAGGCTGGCAATTGGGGAACCAATGTGGATACGGATATCATTGAGGGGTTGTCGGAAACGCTCACGCAGTTCTATACCAGTTGCCCCAATGTATGTGATACCACACTGGCGACGGATGATAGAATTGATGAGGTTACGGGAATTACATGTGAATCCCTCTTTGATGAAGAACTCTGCTTTGTGGACGGTAATGGAGCGAGAGAGATGACATGAGGGCAGGTAACACAGCCACGTGTATTTTTGCACGGCCTGGTGCCTGGAAGGCTATGAGGGCTGGTGTGTAGGCGACTACTGAGTAGCAAGTCCCTCAGGTTCCTGTCCCGTTTTTAGGCGACAAAGGGAGGATCGGGAAAAACTATACGAGTGGCAGGATCAGAGTGAAGAATAGGGAGATGGCGGAATAAAATATCCCGGACAGAGGCGCAATGAGAGTGGTAAGTGAGGACGAGTTTCACACTGTCATATGGAAGGCGGTGAGTGGGAGTGAGGGAGTCGTGACGAGAGATAGGGAGAACCCGCTGGAGGGCGGAGGAAAGAGTGGTATCAGGGTAGAGTCACTCGCGGAAGAAGTCAAGCATCTCTTGGGCCCTGGGAAGGAAGTCGTCGTCATCCTGACAGAGGCGGAAGAGTTGGGAGAAAGGAAGCGAATTGCGGCAGGATTGAGGATGGGCGGAAGTATAGAGGAGGTAATTGTGGGCATCAGTGGGTTTGTAGCAGACAGTGGTGGAGAGGTCTGAAGGGCAGATATAGAAAGTGGTGGAGAGGTCGGAAGGGCAGATAGAGAAAGTTGTGGAGAGGCCTGTAGGGCAGATAGAGACAGTGGTGGAGAGGTCTGAAGGGCAGATAGCGAAAGTGGTGGAGAGGCCTGTAGGGCAGATAGAGACAGTGGTGGAGAGGCCTGAAGGGCAGATAGAGAAAGTGGTGGAGAGGCATGAAGGGCAGATAGAGAAAGTGGTGGAGAGGCATGTAGGGCAGATAGAGACAGTGGTGGAGAGGCATGAAGGGCAGATATAGACAGTGGTGTCGAGAGTCAACAGACGTGAGGGAGATGTCAGACATGAATATGAACTTGATAGAGGGATGGAAGTCATTGACAAAGTCGATGACGTTTAGGAGATCCTTCTCAGATGACGTGATAAAATGTAAGGGGTAAGGTAGAAGTGATGTAATGTGATGGGTAAGGTAGAAGTGATGTAATGTAAGGGGTAAGGTAGAAGTGATGTAATGTAAGGGGTAAGGTAGAAGTGATGTAATGTTAAGGGTAAAGTATAAGTGATGTGATGTTAGTTGCAAGGTAGAATTGATATAATGTTAGTGGTAAGATAAAAGTGATGAATAATAGTGGATAAGAAGACGTGAAAGAATGATTGTGATTAGAAAGAACTGATACGATGTTGGTAGGAAGATAAAAATGATAGAATTTTAATGATAAGATAGAAGTAATAAAGCCTTAGTGGTATCATGGCAGCAATATTATCTTCGTCTAAAGATAATGGAGCCGCGTAGCGCAGTGGTTAGCGCGCTGGCTTCGCATCTGAGTGGCCCTGGGTTCTTTCCCCAGTTGAGGCGGTAATGTTTTTTTTCAGACCGCAATGGCTTCCGGGTCGACCCAGCCTTAGATGGGTACCAGCTCAGTCCGGGAAGTAAAAGCGGCGAGGGAGAGGAGATGGCTACCGCTCTCATATAGCCGAGCCTTTGAAATGTGAGATCGCTAACACCTCACACCCCTACGGCAGTAATGCTATGGGATACTTTACTTTACTTTTACTAAAGATAATGTGATAGAATGATGAAGATAGGATGAAAGGAATCAGTTTTCAGTGGTAGTGTGGAAGTAACTGAACAGTATGGTATTGTTAGGAGATGCTGTGTTGTTAAGGAAATAAGTGCCTAAAATATAGTTGTAAGGATATTACAAAAAAGTGTGCTGGTGGTAAAATGGTATGCCAATGAAAGGATATCAGAACGATAATGAATATCCTATGTAAAACATCAGAAACAATTTACACGTTGACTTTTATACAGCAAAAGGCGGAAGTGAATACACCACTTTAACATGCTTAATCTATGCATAATTGAAGAATACAAGCACCACCCACCACCCCCCCCCCCCCCTACCCCCCCAAACTTAAAAATGATAAAGTTGCAATAATGATAAAGCGATATAAACTGTATGTGATGATTGGAAACTTCTTTTATTGAAAAACTAATATAATAATTTAGCAAATCTAACCAATAATATTACTTTGATAAGTTGACAGGTTAAAAAAGTGCTTTTTCTTACCCAATCAGTAATAGATAAATATTGGGGGGAAAAAACAAGTCCACTTGGTGCATTTCTTCCATAAGTTCTTAGGTCTCCGACAGACGTTTCACGAATAGCATCTGCGCTTTCTTAAATGACGTTACTTCTCCTGGCACACGTGACTGCAAAGATAGTTATAATCCTCTAAGAATGTATCGACCAATCAGATCGCTAGAATCTTTCCTGGAATGTCAGGTACAAGTTCCCACAACAGCAGTGAGAACCGAAATAGCTTCAATATATTACACAGACTGGTTCATAACGGTGTAGAGGTAAAATGAATAACCAGGCAGATAAAACAAAGGTCACATTAAGAAAAAATTATGGAAATTATTTCACAAATTAGAATCTAAGGAATAGAATTCAGAAATTCAGTTCGTCTCGTGTGATGCATTTGTTGGTGCAGGCGACTCGTAATAAGTTCATTTTAACTTTGGACACTTCTTTAGTGGTAGGTTAAGGTGGCACATCTTGCATAACGAAGCGTACAGAATAGCGTTGACATGGGTATTTCTGGCTGTAGTGCAATGCGAAAATGATCAGTAAGCCAACTTGAGGATCACGTGTGTCAGTCCACACATCGCAAGTTAGAGTTCTGTAAATACAGCCTGTTTCGAAGACTTCAATGTAGAAGAGAGATGGAGATCGTTATTATTACCTTTGCTACCTGTTTGATGGTTTATGCTCACTTCCTGTGACGTCTGAGGTAACCATTCTCGAAGGGTTCATTAGTTGGAATTTCAAGTGTCAATTTTTATGTACATTTTGTCTTCTAAAAGATTGTCTACCTTTTTTCTACTGATTTATCTCATTTACGATGTATTTAGGCGTTGATGAAATAGAGCAAAGATGTACATGGCGCACATTCATAAACAATCAGAGATTAATCCAGTCTTTCATTGGATTTGAACCAAGTGAGTAAGTTAAAAACTGGCAAAGTACGGTAAAATGGGGGACGAGGGCAGCTGGAGTATCATGGGAGAAACTCTAGAAGATTCCCCAACATAGGAGTAAGAAGACATTATCCGATATATGACAACCAGCTGGATCAAATCGAATAAGTCTGATCTCGTTGCAAGCTGACTTGTCCTTGTTCACAGATGACCAAACCGAACAAGCCATCAGCTATTTTACTATTTCATTAAAAACACTTTTTAGTGTTCAATGTTTTGCTACGCCTGTGATTATGTGCTTTATAATTTCTTACTATATAAAGTTACTCAACGCTTCGGTTTCTTTATTTCTTTGAATTGATTTGCTTTACTCAAGGTGTATTGGAGTGTGCGTCCAATAATGTTAACAAGATTATATCCGTAGCAGATAGACATTGTATTTAGGTATAAAGTGTTATATTATTTCGTGAATTAAGATTCACTTTTCTCCGAGATGGGGGTGACTAGTTCGTCTTCCTGCAGCCATTCCTTCCATAACAATAAGCCATTTACAGCTGGATACGCAGAAGACTTCCCAATTATAAGCAGAAGACTTCCCAATTATAAGCAGAAGACTTCCCAATTATAAGCAGAAGACTTCCCAATTATAAGCAGAAGACTTCCCAATTATAAGCAGAAGACTTCCCAATTATAAGCAGAAGACTTCCCAATTATAAGCAGAAGACTTCCCAATTATAAGCAGAAGACTTCCCAATTATAAGCAGAAGACTTCCCAATTATAAGCAGAAGACTTCCCAATTATAAGCAGAAGACTTCCCAATTATAAGCAGAAGACTTCCCAATTATAAGCAGAAGACTTCCCAATTATAAGCAGAAGACTTCCCAATTATAAGCAGAAGACTTCCCAATTATAAGCAGAAGACTTCCCAATTATAACAATTGACCATCCATACTTTTACCAGGAGATACAAACAATCCAATCGCTCTGACAAGCAGACGCTCCATGAGGAGATGGGCAGAAAAATATGGCTCTAAGTGAAATGTCTTTACACGCTCTTGACACACTTACTATACATGCTCTAAAACTGCTGAGTTATTCTTACCTATGTATTGGTACTAATCTATTTCTCACTGGAACTATTTGCTACATATTCTTACCTCTGTATTGGTACTAATCTATTTCTCACTGGAACTATTTGCTACATATTCTTACCTCTGTATTGGTACTAATCTATTTCTCACTGGAACTATTTGCTACATATTCTTACCTATGTATTGGTACTGATCTATTTCTCACTGGAACTATTTGCTACATATACTTACCTATGTATTGGTACTAATCTATTTCTCACTGGAACTATTTGCTACATATTCTTACCTCTGTATTGGTACTAATCTATTTCTCACTGGAACTATTTGCTACATATTCTTACCTATGTATTGGTACTAATCTATTTCTCACTGGAACTATTTGCTACATATTCTTACCTATGTATTGGTACTAATCTATTTCTCACTGGAACTATTTGCTACATATTCTTACCTATGTATTGGTACTAATCTATTTCTCACTGGAACTATTTGCTACATATTCTTACCTCTGTATTGGTACTAATCTATTTCTCACTGGAACTATTTGCTACATATTCTTACCTATGTATTGGTACTAATCTATTTCTCACTGGAACTATTTGCTACATATTCTTACCTCTGTATTGGTACTAATCTATTTCTCACTGGAACTATTTGCTACATATTCTTACCTCTGTATTGGTACTAATCTATTTCTCACTGGAACTATTTGCTACATATTCTTACCTCTGTATTGGTACTAATCTATTTCTCACTAGAACTATTTGCTACATATTCTTACCTCTGTATTGGTACTAATCTATTTCTCACTGGAACTATTTGCTACATATTCTTACCTCTGTATTGGTACTAATCTATTTCTCACTGGAACTATTTGCTACATATTCTTACCTCTGTATTGGTACTAATCTATTTCTCACTGGAACTATTTGCTACATATTCTTACCTCTGTATTGGTACTAATATATTTCTCACTGGAACTATTTGCTACATATTCTTACCTCTGTATTGGTACTAATATATTTCTTACTGGAACTATTTGCTACATATTCTTACCTCTGTATTGGTACTAATATATTTCTCACTGGAACTATTTGCTACATATTCTTACCTCTGTATTGGTACTAATATATTTTTCACTGGAACTATTTGCTACATATTCTTACCTCTGTATTGGTACTGATCTATTTCTCACTGGAACTATTTGCTACATATTCTTACCTCTGTATTGGTACTGATCTATTTCTCACTAGAACTGTTTGCTACATGTTCTTACCTCTGCATTGGTACTGATCTATTTCTCACTGGAACTATTTGCTACTTGTTCTTACCTATGTATTGGTACTGATCTATTTCTCACTGGAACTTTTTGTTACTTGTTCTTACCTCTGCATTGGTGCTGATTTATTTCTCACTAGAACTATTTGCTACATGTTCTTACCTGTGTATTGGTACTGATTTATTTCTCACTGGAACTATTTGTTACCTGTTCTTACCTGTGTATTGGTACTGATCTATATCTCACTGGAATTATTTGCTACGTGTTCTTACATGTGTACTGGTACTGATCTATTTCTCACTGGAACTATTTGCTACGTGTTCTTACCTGTGTATTGGTACTGATCTATTTCTCACTAGAACTATTTGCTACTTGTTCTTACCTCTGTATTGGTACTGATCTATTTCTCACTTGAACTATTTGCTACTTGTTCTTACCTCTGTATTGGTACTGATCTATTTCTCACTAGTACTATTTGCTGCTTCTTATTCATGGCATCTCCCATTATGTAATATGTGAATATTAATTCTTATATTTGACTAAATAATGATGTTACAAGGGAGTCGCAATAGCTGAGAGGTATGGCGCTTGTCTCTGTAAGAGTGAATGCGTTAGCGATAGGGTTTGCAATCCCGCAAGTTTCAAGTCTCATACTTTCATGGAAAGTTAGGATCAGCGTCTAGTCATATGGAAGATTGACGGCAAGATCAAAGGTCCCGTGTAAAAGATGTACATGTGAAAAAACTCTTGGCAGATGAAGAACGAAAGGAGCAAGCAATTCGCCGCTGCCCGGGCAAACAATTTCCAAAGATAATAAAATGAGTACCAATACGTCACCTACCTTCCCCAGGTCTAATAAGTCGCAGGAAATAAAATCCCCAAAACGAACCTACTGCAGACAGCCATGGCTACCTGGTAGCAGCCATAACCTGCCCGTTTGATTCCCAGGATGGTATTACTTTCTGTGTACAAGCGATAGTGTTAGTATCAGGTATGTGACAATGTCAGTTATGTGACAATGCCGGGATAGGTCTGCTACATAATATTAAATGGTGCAATTTACCACTGATGTTTAGTTAGATAAGAATATGAGTCTATTACATAAGTCTGAGGGACGCAATCACGAGGTGCAAAACAAATGATGGCATTACAACATTTATGTGAGAACTACTAATTATAATGAATACATACACAGACATAAATTGGATTGCTCAGTTATCTCATCAGAATGCAGCTTGATCAACTCTCATTGCACGAGCATAACAAAGAAGATTTCGACTCAATGTAAGAGAAAAATCAAAGAGTATACGGATAGATTTCAAAACATAAATAAAGGAACCACTCCGGCACACAACGACTGGTACAACACACATGCAACAAGTCAAGTAATCATTGCTCCTGCCGATGCTTAACGGCACAAACAGAGAAAAGACAGCTGGTACAATTATCAGATACTAACAATACTGTTGCATGTGTCTTACTGTGGTTCGAAAGCTACAACGAATAGTAACACTGTAACCGACTTGATATATCGTAAAAAGCAATTAAGCATGGTTGATCGTGTTGCACCAATCTATAAATAACGATAAGAAACACACAATTCAGATTAAATTAGTGAAAACAAATATTGGACAGGAAAGTGAGATTGTTTGATTGCTGGGTGGATTCAATGAATACTACCGTTCTCTGTTTCTATGACTCTATACCAGCACCATGTTCGTTTCATCTTCGCTGTGAAAAGGTCTGTCACGTTCAATCTTTCTTATAATCATCATTCCTTTCTTGTGTAAGAGAGAGTGTGACCCAGAGGTTCTGAGCTTTATTTACAATCCAATTGTACCAGGTTCAACACCCAATGGGGCTCAGTTTGGTAGACCAGGCATATCGGGAGTTTGTTTTCATGGTGTAACATCTTCTCCTAGTTAATTCACCTGGACATGGACACGAGAGGAAGTCAGGGGAACATTATGGAACCACTGCTATGGAGTGCGTGCTCAGCTGTCGCCACTTTCAGGAAATAGAAGGGACTATGTATATATTGAGGCGTATATGTGCAATGAAATCCTTTCTATAAGCCAGTTTTAATTTTGTTTTTAGAAATCTCATTCTCTCCTGTATCGTTTGGTGCACTGCTTTATCTCTGTCTCAAGCAATAGTTGATCTCTCACCCCACGACCCATTCTACAGACATATCTACATTATAACGCAAACGTTATAACATATTCATGCTCACTAAACGCTACTTTCTCTCCTGAATCAGTTTGTGCACCTCTTAATCCCTCTGTCTCAAGCATTAGTTGATCTCTCTTTGCCTGATTCCCCCGACAACCGGCTATTGTTACTGAAATATCACAATACATTACAACTAACGGATCGTTTTTTGTTCCTCTCCTGTATTTTTCGTTGCATTCATCATTCTTTCTGACTCAATCACCATTTCGTCTCACCCCCTCAATCCTCTCACAAGTCGTTATCCTAACACAAACATATTACTCCCAATGGATCGTAGTTTTTAACCCGAGTCGGATTAGCTTACAAAATGCCTTCCACAGTATGCTTCAACTTATATATCGTCTACATTTAAAAACTAATGTAACTTACATTGCACACTTAAACACTTGCCCAAGTCTTGGGTTAACGCTTTCAAAAACAGCACCCTATAATTTGTTGTATGCCTGCGGAGAATTTTCTAGTAGCTGTTAAAAGGCATAATTTATACTTCTCCTGCAGTTTTTCTCATCACAAAACTCTGTAGTTTTTCAAGCGCCCAGCCCTGTTCAGTGTAGTGATGTATAGCAATTAGCATAGTATCTAGGCCTAGATGGTGGCGTATATTCTTTGCAAGGCACGCGTACTGATAATTACAAAAAGCCTATTTGCGGTTGAGAGAAACGTACTTTTCCCAAAAAGAGGTCTGCATTTACAAAACGCATTCCACGTGTTCGTCTTTTTTGTTGTTGCTTATTTGTAAAACGAGCTGTGCATCCTTGTATCCACAAATAATGAATTGGTCATTGTTGCATTTATCCTTTTTTTCAATTACGGTCGGTTCTTCTGTCTCAGCAGGAATTTGCTATCTGTCAATGACGGGGTGTTCTAACGCTCAGTGTCGGACATACTTTAGATATGCCTTCGGACTCACGGGAAAACCCCCTGGAAAGACTGGCGACTAAATGACGAAACTTTCAGGTGTCAACTATTGTCTGTTTCACAATGGTTGCCGTCAATTGCCGCCAAACATCTCAGTATCCCTTACACCGATATCCATGATTTTTTGCACGTGCACTTATCTTTTCAATGAACCAATCACTTAATAATTTACATTGTGTCGGGTAGTGCAATTTTCTTTAAGTGGCTAGGTCCTTTGATATTTATTAACAAAGGAATTATTGTTTCCCTTGAGAAAACAAATTTACTGTAATTTTTTTTTATGTCTTTTCTAAAGCACAGTGGTCTCTCCAATTCAAATTAGATTTTTAACATTAGGTTCCACATTAATGCCCTTTTAAAATGTAGTTCATGTGTTTTAGGAGATGTAAGAAGTAACCGGGCACTTCGTTGAACAAATGTGTGAAAATGTAAAAGCATACGGTTAATAGATTATAAAAAGTACATACTTCAGATGGATTGATCCAGTTTTATAAATAGATGCAGGAGCAAACAATAAATGCTTTTAATTCAATTCAGATTTTGTTTTTTTAGCTGATTATAGTGGCCCTGAATAGAACCGTTTTGCCAAGATGATTAAAACTTATATTTCTTGGAAAGCAAACATGTAGTTTAACATAATTTAATCATAGTCGGATGAATCCAGCACATTGAAGTATGCTCTCGGAAGAAAGGACGACAGTCCACCTATTTCCAAATATAATAACACTTACACTTTATAATAACACTTACACATTGTAACAAAACTTGATTTCCATAGTTCAAAACTAAGCGATGGTTATCAGAAATATATGTGCAAAGTTGTAGGACAATTGCTTTAAAAACAAAAACGTTATCACACAAAACGTCTTTTTATTGCGGTTTTCGTCAAAACGTTTAGGACACTACTTTTTTCCATTTTCTGATGATGAAAAACCTTGATTATTATCAATGACCTCCAGCCTGTTTTATAAACCCTTCATTAATTGCCTGCCAATCCTCCAGTACAAATCTACACCTCATTTTGCCCTCCTGTCATTATAGGATACCTTAATAGCTTTTCATAGAGTTCCTTTTTAGAGACAAAATGTTCTTGTGTTCACAGGACTCTCTCATGCACCTGCAAATGTGTAAATCTATTGTCTCCACTACCAACAGAGATTGTGTCCCATCATTATAAACAGAAACTGCAACATCAACAACAGCTTTCATAGCAGTTAGTCCATAGTGATTCTTTTTCTTGGGACATAATTTCAAGATATCACTGATCAGTCAATCATCGACATTCTGTGTATTTCCTTTTAGACACATTTTTAGTATTTTATTCCTATCTCGTTTCTAGAATACTGGTTTTATATTAGCCATAACAATAGCAGGTAGGTTACTGGTGTGTTTGTATGAACCGTTTCTTATACTACAACTTTCGTATTTGGACACCATGTGTTGTGGCTGTTTTTCTAGTTTGGTAGTGACAAGTTCATAACAAAACAGAACATCTGCAGGTCTGCAAGCCCTCTTCCAATACACTTCAATTATGATAGTGTTTTTATAACTTGGGCTGCTGCGGAGTGGTAAGGAGGTTGTCACTAGTCTGAGTTCTATGAGACGGCCCCTTGAGTACGTCTCCTTAGTAGGGTTGAATTGGCCGGTGAGCTGTTCGTCTGTGTTACCATCCAGGCCTTGACTGCCAGTTTGACCTAGTTTCTAGCTAGCGTTGGAGCTAGATGCTAGCCACATTTGCTGCATTAGGGAAATAATAGGAGATGCAGCCCAACTGTTGGATTGATCTATCTGTCTCTATCTAGATGTACATCTAACATAAACTATAGTTTTAGGTACAGGCTGTCACAGGGTTGTCACTTGTGTAATTAATAGTCCATTTGGGAATCAGAAAACATCCAGAGATCACAAACACCGGAGCGAGGCATGCCAGCGACCTGATCTGTTAGTTCCCATCTTTTAATAACCATCTCTTGACGAAAAACGAGCCGAACTAAGAACTAAGAATTCAAAAATGACAAAGACCTTCTGTAACTTTTTTTTTAACATCAAGTATTCAAATGCCCATTTTTCTACTTTTCGTGAAAATTGTAATCTTCACCTAAAATTAAAGTCTGATTCCCATATCCATCTCTTCATTTCTGACCGAATGGGCGTGGTTAGTGAACTTTTAAACGATTCAATATTGATGTTAAGTTTACCAGACCGTAATCACAGACATAACCTACAGTCAACTCCACAAATTGTCACATAGTTCAACTTTTTGCTCTTTTGGTAGATCTATCACTATAGAACTTACGTTACGAACTTTCTTTCTTATCTTCGCGTCATGACATGATTCTATTTCTAAACATTCCCACAAAACTGTTTTTCTTTAAAAATTTCAATTTGTTTACGTTAAAATTGTAGCTATTATATCCTGCCATATGCATTATGTGGGAAGTACTCATTATATTATATTTTTTCATGGAGCTTGAAAACTCCTCCATGTTTGTTGTGGAAAAAAATAAATAAGTACCAGGGGAGTAATAATTAGAAACTAATAATTTGAAGCTATTATGAGTTTTATTTCTTCATATTTTGGAACTGGTAACAGGCCTATTTGACAGTCTATATCTTAAAAAACTACTGATGCTAGATATTAAATTCCAAGTTGTATTTGCAAGCAGATTGATTATACTTTCCCAGCAACCCAACAAAATGCAATTTATTGAACAAAACGCATTCTGACCAGATTCTATCTGACACTTCCCTTTACCTCTTTCCCAAACGTGTTCAATTGGATTTAAGTGTGAATGCTAAGGTGGCAGTCTCAAACACATATGACCATGCACTTGGATTAACGTGTCTATATGAAATATATTTTCCTTTCATGTTTATATGGCGTTGTGTTCATCCTAGCTTTCTCCACCATCGCCAATTCCTCTGCAGTACTTTTTATCCCCAGAGAATAAGTCCCCGGATCTAATCTCCTTCGTTTAATCTGTTACACGTATGTACTTGCTCACACAATTGTTAACTACATATGGAACGAATCGAAGGCTGATATAACTGTTTAAACCAGTGCGCTTTGGGTTGAAGCTGAACAGAATTCGTAAAACACGGGGAACATGTTATTTCAAAAAATACTCACTCGAAAGGGTAATAATTTTACAAGACTGGTTCCATAAGGAGCGCTGGTTGTTGTATACCATAAATAATGCAAAGAAGATGGGTATTCAGTATATTTCATGGCAGGATTCTGTGAAAGGATCACTCTCAACAGTGATTTGATGTATTTTGTACCGTGAATTTGTTTTATTTATGTGTGTGGATGATGTATGGATTGATTATAAACCTTGGCACAATATGAATGCTGATGAGTCTTGTAATTTAGTTAACCTATACATGTGACGTTTCATGTTTATTTTCTCCAATGAGTCCGACGGCCTTCCATTACATTTGGCCATGGTTCTATCCTAGTTATGTTAGAAGACGCTATGAGTCACCCCTTACGACATGCGCTAGATGTAAGAGCTACCATATTCTTGTCTAGGTTACACCAAACCATTCCAATGATCTCAAACTCTAACAAAATTAAATATTTCTTAAAATATTATTCAATGTCGACAGTCTTGTGGTTCGATTTTGTTTCAACTATCTTTCAGAGTTACACACAATTCTCAACAGCTTAAGTGCGTGCACTTGAATGCTGAATTAATTCGTATGACCTACACGCTGTTATATAACCAAAAGCACGATGTAGCTAACTGGACTCATCAATATTTTCCATCATGAAACCGTTTTATGTTAATGTCCACGTTTGCAGCGGCGTGAAAGAGGAACTGGCATATCCTATCTTGTGCCAAATGTGTTGGGGTGGGGGTTGTTATGTTGGCATTGGCGTTATAGTGCTGTTCAATCACATAGTTAATTGGTTTGTGCATGTGAACTCTTTTGTACACTGCCACTTTATCTTCTTGTGTGCGATAGCTTTATTATCTTGCATCATTTAACAACCTAATCTTATCTTCTTGTGGGCGGTAGCTTTATCTTTTTGTATCCTTCAACAACCTTATCTTCTTGTATCTTGCAAACGTATCGTATTGTGTGCGGTAACAGTATCTTCTTGCATTCTGAGACTATATCCTCTTTTATCATGAAACCTTATTTAATATGTATCGTTATCCTCTCGCATCCTTTAACAACCTTATCTTCTTGTGTGCAGTAATATTATCTTCTTGTATCCTGTAACATTATCTTATTATCTCATGTAACCTTATCTTGTATTCTGAATCTTTATCTTCTTTCATCTTGTAAACGCTTATGTTTGTGTGCCGTAACCTTATCTTCGTGTAACATTATCTTCTTGTGGCATGTAATCTTATCTTCTTGTGTACTTTAATCTTTTTTTCTTGTGCGCGGTAACCTTATCTTTTTGTGTCCGGTAACGTGGTCTTCTAGTGTGGCTAACCTTATCTTCATGTGCCCGGTAACCTTATCTTCTTGTGTGCTGTAATCTTATCTTCGTGTGTCCGGTAACCTTCTCTTCTAGTATGCGGTAACCGTATCTTCTAGTGTCTGGTAATCTTATCTTCTTGTTCCCGGTAACCTTATCTTCTTGTGTGCTGTAATCGTATCTTCTTGTGCCCGGTATCCCAAGATTCACCCATGAAGACACAGTCACATCAACTATACCGGCTCGGTCGCAGCCCGGTTTAACAATGACCGCGCCGGTTGTCCCACATCAGGTCGGAGGAGATAAGTGTGCTACTGGTGGAACCAGGAAGGACACCCTCACAATAGGAACAAGGAATGTTAGAACACTGAACCCATGTGGTAAAATCAATGAGCTAACACACGAGATGAAGAACTACAGATGGGACAACCTAGGTATATGCGAGGCTAGATGCAAAAACTTTGGTGAGTTTACCACGGAGGAGGGCCACAAGTTCTACTTCAGCGGCAGGGAGGACAGACACTTACATGGAGTGAGAATACTCGTACTTAAAGACACAGCCAAATGCATATTGGGTTTCCGCCCAATTTCTAGCCGTTTTATCATCTTACGGCTGAAGCCAGCACCGTTTAATATTACGATAATACAGTGCTACGCGTCCACTGCAGACTATGAAGATTGTGAAATAGAAGCATTATATGATCAACTTCAGAATCTGATAACTGAAACGCCAAAAAAGACATATTGGTAGTCCAGGGTAATTGGAATACAAAAATTGGAGAAGATGCAGTCCACGACTGGAGGGGAACATGTGGCCCATACGGAAATGAAGAAACTAATGATCGGGTCCTCAGACTCCTAGAATTTGCACGATACAATAACCTGTTGGTGGCAAACACGTTCGGGTATAACAAGCCGTATAGACGCTGGACATGGCATAACCCAAACAACGAACTGCACAGCTATATTGCAAAGAAAGAAGTGACCAGACTAAAGTTTGACCAGGACAACCTAAAAGACCCAACAATCATCGAAGTGTTCCAATCAAGGGTAGGAGGGAGATTTGCTCCACTGTTTGCTCTCAGAGAGGGACTGGATACCGATACAGTAACAGAGTCTCTTAGCGCAGCTCGCATAGATACAGCAACATAGATCATGGGATGCCACCAAGCAAAAAAGAAGCCATAGGTGACCAAAGAAATTCTAGACCTTCGTGATAGAAGAGGGTCACTGAAAAAACCAAAATCATCCACCTGATGACGTCGGCAGATATAAAGAGGTCAAGAAAGCGATATAACAAAAGATGAGAGAGGCGAAGGACGCCTGGATATGTGAGCAATGAACAAACATCGAAGAGAGGTTAAACAGA
Source organism: Ariolimax columbianus (assembly GCA_036924085.1). Lineage (NCBI taxonomy): Eukaryota > Metazoa > Mollusca > Gastropoda > Stylommatophora > Arionidae > Ariolimax > Ariolimax columbianus. The sequence goes on along the minus strand of JAVGWX010000006.1, from coordinate 92,881,727 downwards.
AATGACGCTAATGGAGCTTACAAGGTGGTCAAATAACTGGTAACACCACGACATGGCAGGAAATTTTTGATCCAGGATAAAAGTGGCAAGTGCCTTATTGAGGACAATGACGTACTGGCACGATGGACAGAGTACTGTTCCGAGTTACACGACAATGAAGGACGGAACGAACCTGAGAAAACAATCCCTCCAACACCAACAGCTATAGAGGATAACCAACTGATAACGAAGGAAGAGGTGAATGCAGACATTGAGAAGACATTGAGAAGAGGGAAGGCGGCCGACGTGCACATTATACCAGCAGAGCTCTTACAGGCAGGTAGGGAGGTAGTGGTGGAAGGCCTGACAAACATCTGCAACAAAATATGGGCAACAGGAAACTAGCCGGACTTATGGACAAAATCAATGGTTATACTGTTACACAAATTTGGAAATCTAAAGCTATTCCAAAATTACAGAACAATAAGCCTCACCAGTCACCCTAGCAAAGTCATGCTTAGATTCATCCTCGACCGATTGAAACCCCAGGCAGAGAATATCATTGCTGAGGAGCAGGCAGGGTTCAGACAGCGAGGAAACCCTACAGAACAGATCTTTAATTTAAGGCTGCTAAGCGAGAAATTGCTAGAAGAGCAGCAAAAACTGGCTCATGTGTTTGTTGATTTTAAGAAGGCGTTTGATAGGGTGTAGTATAAAGCGCTATGGGCAGCCATGAGGATGTATACAATCTGCGTCCAGCGCAGTTCATGTGCATGGGAGGCGAGGAGACTGGTTTCGCACATCAGTTGGTGTGAGACAGGGTTTTTCACTCTCTCCAACCCTTTTCAATATATTCGTTGAGGGAATTATGAGTGAAGCACTTGGAGGTCACGTTGGTACAGTCAAGATAGGGGGCCGAACGATTACATGAGGAAGGCACATGGAGGTCACGTTGGTACTGTCAATATAGGGGGGGGGGGGGACAGAACGATTACCAACCTTCGTTTTGCAGATCACAACGATGGGTTGACAGGTTCAAGGGCAAAACTCCAGGAATTGGTCAGAAGGCTCGATGAAACAGCTCTTGACTGTGGTATGGAGATAATCGCTGGAAAGACCAAATTAATTACCAACAACGCCAAGGGCTTCAACAGCAGGATAAAAGCTAATGGTCAGAAACTCGAAGTGGTTGACCGTTTTAAATATCTTGGGTCGATTGTCAGTGATGAAGGATCAAAATGTGAGGTGTTGGCCAGAATAGCACAGACAATAGCGGCGCTTGCACGGCTTAACAAAATCTGGCAAGATAAACGGTTAGCACTACGCACGAAATTCAGATTAATGCGTACACTGGTCCTGTCAATATTCATCTACGCTTGTGAGACATGGACAGTTACAGCTGAACTTCATCTTATATGATCGAAGTCCACATATTTTTAATATTAACAGGATATGGTAAAAGGCTGAATGAGTCACTCTCAACAGACTAACAAGATACAGTAAAAGGCTGAATGAGTCACTCTCAACAGACTAAAAAGAAACACTAAAAGGGCTGAATGAGTCACTCTCAACAGACTAACAAGATACAGTAAAAGGCTGAATGAACCACTCTCAACAGACTAACAATATACAGTTACAGGCGGAAAGAGTCACTCTCAACAGACTAACAAGATACAGGAACACGCTGAAAGACACTCATATATTCGTAGTTCAGATAATCTTCCTGAGCCTCGCCCATGTAACTCCATCCCCCTTCGCCTTATCTTCTACGATCCATGGATGTATTTTGTTTTGATTCTGTACGTATTTTCGCAGATTATTTATTTTGTAAAAAAATTGTGCCAAACATATTTACCTGAGAACTTTAAATTCATCCTCGCAGTCAGCTTGACCCGAGTTCTCTGCTTCGTTATCTTTGGCAACTGTGGTACCTGTGCTCTCAATTTTTACGTTCATTGTTATGAGAATAGTTTTGTGATGGTAGTTTGTACAGCCATCGCTTCATGCTCATGCTTATGTGAAGTATTCACTCATGTCGAATAAACAGTGAGAAAATAGGGAACATATAAACCAAAGATATCACAGATTTTGAAAGATGAAGTTCTATGATTTGAAATTGAGTACAGTACTCGTAGTTTAGTTGAAGTCACATTCACATGTCTTCTATTTCAGAATTCATGTCTCTAATATGAAGACGTCACAGTACTGTGTGTATTGCTATATATGTCTAAATATTTAAAAATAACTTATATTTTGTAATATGTAATTACTGTGTATATTTATTGTGTAGCCTAGTAGACAGTGAGCTTGCTTGCTAAGACTGGGATTACAGCCTGGCAAGGTTCGAAATCACGGACGGACACAAAAGAAATCCAAGCACGCTTGTTTGATCGTTCAGTCGATCTAGCTGTAAATGGGTACCTGACGTATGAGTTGGGGAAGATATAAATAGCACGGAAGGGACCTGGTCACCCCACCTCACATAGGCTGCGACTGAGTAGATGACGTCATCCCCTACAGCCATGGGACAAGATATTTTGTTAATGTGTCTGTTTTATTTAATTACGAGAGGTGAGGTGGGGGGGGGGGGGTAGAAGAGCGGCGATTTACACTAGCTCTGATGTCAAGTCCTTACATAGTCGACCCTGAACATCACTCATGTCTCCTGTTCCCCTCCTCCGTTGTATTCCAAGACCTGGCTATATAGTGCTCAACTATCTCCACAAATACTTACTTTGTTCGTATCTCTGATGAAACCACATATGGTTTGAATACGTGTAGTCAAAGTTGCTACTCTCTGTGATTCTCATTCCATCCCATGCAACGACACTTCAAGCGTTTCGCGTGTCGCTCATTTCCCATAGTTTGGTACTGGTGACGTAGAAGTGATGTCGTAATGTGGTTTAAGCGACGTTGTTTCTTTTTCAAATAGACCACTTCCATGTATAGTTGCTAGCTTGAACAGCTCATTTTATATGCTGTGTTTTTTTCTATGTTTTATCTGTTAGTTGTGTTTGGCCGATCTTTGTCAATAATTAAGACCTTGTGGCCGTAACGGATATATTGTTTTATTATTGTCCTCGTACGCTCTCTGCGACATTACCTAAATGTGTTAATCGAATGTTCACCTTCACTGACCCTTCAACTTCGATTTCATGATTTATTCTCTCGAGACTATCACTGTTTCTGATTTTGAACTGCTCATTGTCATAACACTCTCGCCCAGATCCTCTTTCCAGAGTTAACGGTTGGTCAGCGAGGCCATGGGGATGGAACGTCCATTTTACAATCCATCCCAACGCAGCCGGTTCGAATGGCGCCATGTCACGATTGGCAGACTCGAAATATTATTTCGGTGCGATTGTTCCTCCGCGTACCGAAAGTGCCAACTTACCGTACTAGCACACATGACAAGACACTTGTAACAACCAAATAATTTGGTGGTTGTAAGAAGTGACATTACGCAAAGGACAAACTACTTACATGCTTACCACATCATCGGCAAATGCCAACATAGACTCGTCTTACCTTCCAGACCCACAGAGTACATTTTGATCCTCTCCTAACAGGCTTTGTGACATCATATGTGACTAGTGTGAAGGTATATGGTGATATAAGGTCGTCATGTCTTATGTTACTGGTGGTGTTAAATTCTTCTGACGTGTTGTATCATGGCCTAGTGCAGTATCATGGCCTAGTGCAGTATCATGTCCTAGTGTAGTATCTTGTCCTAGTGTAGTAGCGTGTCCTAGTGTAGTATCATGTCCTAGTGTAGTATCATGTCCTAGTGTAGTATCTTGTCCTAGTGTAGTAGCATGTCCTAGTGTAGTATCATGCCCTAGTGTAGTAGCATGTCCTAGTGCAGTATCATGTCCTAGTGTAGTAGCGTGTCCTAGTGTAGTATCATGTCCTAGTGTAGTAGCACGTCCTAGTGTAGTAGCATGTCCTAGTGTAGTATCATGTCCTAGTGTAGTAGCATGTCCTAGTGTAGTAGCATGTCCTAGTGTAGTATCATGTCCTAGTGTAGTAGCACGTCCTAGTGTAGTAGCATGTCCTAGTGCAGTATCATGTCCTAGTGTAGTATCATGTCCTAGTGTAGTAGCATGTCCTAGTGTAGTAGCATGTCCTAGTGTAGTATCATGTCCTAGTTTAGTATCATGTCCTAGTGTAGTATAATGTCCTAGTGTAGTATCATGTCCTAGTGTAGTATCATGGCCTAGTGTAGTAGCACGTCCTAGTGTAGTATCATGTCCTAGTGAAGAATCATCTCTTACGGTAGTATCATTTCCTAGTGTAGTATCATGTCCTAGTGTAGTAGCATGTCCTAGTGTAGTATCATGTCCTAGTGTAGTATCATGTCCTAGTGTAGTATCATGTCCTAGTGTAGTATCATGTCCTAGTGTAGTAGCACGTCCTAGTGTAGTATCATGTCCTAGAGAAGAGTCATCTCCTACGGTAGTATCATTTCCTAGTGTGGTATCATGTCCTAGTGTAGTATGTGAATGTCCTAGTATAGAATCATGTTCTAGTGTAGTATCTGTCCTGGTGTAATATCATGTCCTGGTGTAGGATCATGTCCTGGGGTAATTTCAAGTCCTGGTGTAGTATCATGTCCTGGTGTAGTATCATGTCCTGGGGTAATATCAAGTCCTGGTGTAGTATCATGTCCTGGTGTAGTATCATGTCCTAGTGTAGTATCATGTCCTGGGGTAATATCAAGTCCTGGTGTAGTATCAAGTCCTGGTGTAGTATCATGTCCTGGTGTAGTATCATGTCCTGGTGTAGTATCATGCCCTGGTGTAGTATCTTCATGTGCTAATGCTTTGGTGATTCAAGTCCGGCAGTTATTGAGTTTATCTTTCCTCTTTTTCTTATTGCTAATTCTTTGTAATGTCTCAGAAACGATCTATTCCTTATGCAGAGTTTTCTTGAACCTAAATCTAATTTCTGATATCTGTTCCACATTTCTTTAGCCTGTTCCAGCACAGTATTAATGTCCTTCTCGTCGTCCTCACGTAACTTGTGCAGCACCTGTTTTTTATTGTTCAGTGAAATGCTGTTTTCTGTATTCTAACGTACCTGATCTGTGTGCGTGACATCTCGTTCTCCTTGTTCTTTGTAATTTGTCTTTTTTTTTTTTATTTTGAGCCACAATATCCCCAGCAACATGTGGTGGTCTGAGACAGTGTCTGTACCTCACTGTACTTTTTCATCTTGTTGTGTTCTCCTCAGCGCTTGACTAACACTGATATAGTCAATCTGACTCCTGCATTGATGTCTGATGATCTCCATATGGTGTTGTGTACAACCTTGTGGGAAAACATGTTTTCTCATGTTATCATAGCTCTGCTCATTTGTCCCATTCCTTGTTTTCCCAAAAATATGTTCATTGCCCTAGATTGTCTGCTGCCACTTTAGCATTGAAATCCTCTCCCACTTCCACTGCCGGGAAAAGTCGTTTCATACAATGTAACCTCATGTTCAAAAGAAGAGGTACCGGTTACGGACAAAACGTTTTGATCGCCAAGTAGGTTGTCATTTATATATTTGAACTGACATTTATGTGACCCAAAATTACTGCTGTAATTAGCAGGTTTCATAATAAGATCCGCCTTTTGCCATTTGATTTAAATGTTTACAACGCTAGCATTAATGTTTTAGGGGACATAACCATTATTGATCCGAAATAGGTCAGTGAAAAAAGTATTATCTCCCATATTTGTTCAGATTTCACTTTAAAATACTTCCTGCCTTTTAACCGTTCTGGCCAAACAAATTTTGAAAATCCTTAATTTAAAAAAGAACACATGTTATTTACCCGCCCCTGTAGCAGTAGTTCCAGTAGAAGTAATTATAGCAGCAGTGGTTTCAATAGTAGAAGTTAAAGCAGCGGTGTTTCCAGCAGTAGTAGTTATAGCAGCAGTGTTTCTAGCAGTAGTAGTTATAGCACGAGTGGTTCCAACAGTAGTAGTTATAGCAGGAGTGGTTCCAGCAGTAGTAGTTATAGCAGGAGTATTTCTAACAGTAGTAGTTATAGCAGCAGTGTTTCTAGCAGTAGTAGTTATAGCACGAGTGGTTCCAACAGTAGTAGTTATAGCAGGAGTGGTTCCAGCAATAGTAGTTATAGCAGGAGTGGTTCCAGCAGTAGTAGTTATAGCAGCAGTGGTTTCAGCAGTAGTAGTTATAGCAGCAATAGTTCTATCAGCAATAGTTACAACAACAATAGTTCTAGCAGCAATATTTTATGCAGCAATGTTTCCAGTGACAATAGTTCCGGTACCAGTAGTTCTCGTAACAATAGTTCAAGCAGCAATATTTCCAGTAGCAGTAGGTCCAGTAGCAATAGTTCCAGTAGCAATGTTTCCAGTGACAATAGTTCCAATAGTAGTAATTCCAATGACAATAGTTCCAATGACAAACGTTTCAGTGACAATAGTTCCAATTACAATAGGTCCAATGACAATAGTTCCCGTAGCAAGCAGTTGCAGTGACAATAGTTCCAGTGACAATAGCTCCAGCAGCAATAGTTCAAGTAGCAATGTGTCCAGTGACAAAAGTTCCAGAAGCAGTAGTTTCAGTGACAATAATTCCAATAACAGTAGTTCAAATGACAATAGTTCCAATGACAAAAGTTGCAGTGATAATAGCTCCAGTGGCAATAGTTCCAGTAGCAATAGTTCCAGCAGCAATAGTATCAGCAGCAATAGTTCCAGTTGCAATAGTTCCAGCAGCAATAGTATCAGCAGCAATAGTTCCAGTAGCAATACTTCCAACAGCAATAGTTCCAGTAGCATTAGTTCCAGTGACAATAGTTCCGGTAGCAATAGTTCGAGCAGCATTATTTCCAGTAACAATAGTTCCAGTAACAATAGTTCCAGTAACAATAGTTGTAGTGACAATAGTTCCAGTGACAATAGTTCCAGTGACAATAGTTGTAGTGACAATAGTTCCAGTGACAATATTTCCAGTGATAATAGTTGTAGTGACAATAGTTCCAGTGACAATAGTTCCAGTGACCATAGTTCCAGTGATAATAGTTGTAGTGACAATAGTTCCAGTGACAATAGTTCCAGTGACAATAGTTTTAGTGACAATAGTTCCAGTGGCAATAGTTGTAGTGACAATAGTTCCAGTGACAATAGTTCCAGTGACAATAGTTCCAGTGACAATAGTTCCAGTGACAATAGTTCCAGTGACAATAGTTCCAGTGACAATAGTTCCAGTGACAATTGTTCCAGCAGCCATAGTTCTTGTAGCAATAGTTGCGGGTGCAATAGTTCCATCAACAATATGTCCAGTAGCAAGAGCTCTGGTGTCAAGTGTCGAAATATGTGCTGATATTGGGTAAACATCCTTGCTGATGATATTGTTGCTTCTGGTCACTTTAGTTTTTATAATGTTGATATTTCACAATTGTGCGAAGTCTTGGACATTAATTAAATCTGCTTAAAACAGATCCGCTGAAAAATGACATTGCTATTTGTTAATAGTATTTTATGTTCATCTCTTGTATATGAAATCAAAAGTAGGTAGGGCATGGATTGCAGTCTGTAAGGATGAAGTAAGAGTATATACAACTAGCGGGCTACTGGAACTAGCAGTATCCACACTATTCTACATTTGCTGAGGGAGACGGATTACCTACTGGTCTACCCTGTTTGCATTGGCAAAGTTACTTAACAGAACAGTACTATTACTACGACATAACACAAGCGAATGTTTTTTTTGGGTTTCTATTTGTCTTGTACCCACTGTGGAAGAGCAACTGTTATATATGCATATCATTATATTTACATTCATGACAAAGCGTTGCAGTCTGACAAAATTTCTGATTGGACACATGCAGTGACATACAATAAGTACAATTATAGAGCAACATAATTTGACTTTCGAGATTATCACATGTAAGTGCACTTTATGCCAAGAACAGTCGTAGGCACGTCTATAGATCTGAAGCATGTATGTATTGTGGCTATAATTATTGAACTCAGTCAATCATAGACAACATCAAACCTTGTTTTGAAAGATTGCGTCTTGAAACAAGCTGCATTCCTAGCAAAGGGATGTGACACTGGTCTGTCTGTGTAAGGGCACTAAGAGATTAAAGGAAAATAATATCCGTTGATAAACAAGGATGGGATGTAAATTTCTTACTGTACATGTGCTGCGTTTTATGTCGTTTGGTACGAATTGGATCTAACACTGTTACTTCTAATGCAAACAGCTACTAACACTTCTACAATTCTTCTAACCCGTTTCTACTTTTTCCATTTGTAATGTTAAAACAGTTGGGCATAACCTACGGTTAAAAAAGTGAACACAAAATGATTTTAAGGTTAGCATAGAGCAAAAATTACTGACAATCTGTAGCAAAGCTCCTTTTCAATCATGACTGATTGTAAATTGATGCGATCTTAGATTAGCGAATCTCGACTTTTTCAATTTCTTTTCTTGCCACGTTGTCTTCTCACTTCTCTGGTTGCAAGAGCTTATTTTCACTCAGTCTAAGGTGGCACCTCCGTTTTCATCTCTTTTTGGATCAGTCTGCAGTTATATCTTCCTCAATATGTCAGAGCTATATCCTGTGCCTTCATTTCCCACTTACACGTGTCTTTGAACCTGAGTTATGGTTGGCCAACTGGTCCTCTACTACAGCCACCTATCCGTCTTTCTTGCCTCCTCAGTCTTTACTGTCTAAAGAGAGTGTATATATTTGGAAGACCAGTGCGAGAATGCACATCTGCGTTTGTCACCCTGTCTCTCAAATAGAAGTTAAGGATGGATCTCAAACGCCGTAGATGAAAAGTGTTGAACTTCTGCTCTTGTTCTAGCACGTCGAACAGCCTTCGTTACTATAGAGGAGCGCACTGACGGCCTGGCCTTGGCTGTAAGTTTGGGGATTTACCAGACAGGTGTTGTGAGGACGGAGAATTTGGCATCATTTTTGCAAATGCGATGGCCTATTTCAGGGTCTAAGGAGAGCTTATCGGTGATGAGGGACTCCAGGTAAAAAACTGTTCCATGAGGGCTAATTCGTAGTTTTTGTGAGGCGAAGATCTTTGCACGTCTGAGAGAATCTATTTAGGTTATACAGAATGAAAAACAATTTCAACATCATCAGCAATTAACAACTCCCTGACAATAACTTTCCTGATCTGGTTTTGTTGTTATTGCCATGAGTATCGCAAGATTAGAAAGACGACGAATGTCATTGATCTTTCTGATAGAAATCCACACTGAGACTATGGATGCACGCGCTCAACCAATTTGGGTAGTCGCAGTAAGTTTATTCTGAAAAATAAGTTCCGGTAAGATAGCGACCAAGCAACAGTTGCTGTCATGGTCTGCGATTTTCATGAAGTTTGTTCGTTCCAATTAATGTATGGAGCACAGTGTTGTGTGACGACCATTTTCTAGCACATCCTACACTATTCCTAGGAAGCCTGTGTGTAATTTTCCTTGTAATTTGGAGAAAACACGATCTGTCCTTCATGTGTTATAGAATAGAATACACGTTGTTGGATTTGACGTCACTACAGATGGCGCACCGTCCTTGGTTGGTGTGTACGATCTACTTGGAAATTCCGTCCATTTTCATTGCATGCCCCGACCGGAATCTCCCCTCAGCTATGGGTTAATAGTCCTTCACCTAGACCTACAGATGTGGGTGCTGATCAGCAGCAGCGTCTTATAGTCTACGAGTTGGGGCTGCTGCTATCGAGAGGCACGACATTCGCCTCTCAAATCGTCAAAGAAACGGTGAACGATCGACTCTCACAAGCTGCAAGCGACCCCTGGTCTCACGGATTATACGACCTGAATGTCTGTATCTTGAGCTACTTCCAATTGTCTTGATTGTATGTCTTGCCACTGGTTCCCGGTAACTCAAGACGAGAGAGTGAGATTGATGTCCAGCGCAGCTTCTTCCTCACAATAATCCAAATTCAGAGCAAGTTACATCTTCAGGACGAGGACAGTCTGATGATGTCACCATCTTTGTCAGCGATGGGCAACTTACTTATTTACTTATTTTGACAAAGTATTGCGAACATCACTGAGCAGTGAGTTATCTCTATAATTGTTAGTCACCTTATAGCCCCTTGATTACTGTATAGTGTGACAATATGTGAATTTATTATATATTCATGTATGATGGCCTCTTTCCAACTCTGGCATATCAGCATTTGCAGCGGTTATGGAAGCACATCTTTACAGTGCTTGATCAGAAAATGTGCTCAAGCGATAAATAGCATTAAAATGTACATCCGTAACTTCAATAAGGATCGAAAAAATTAATGTTAGGTTGGAGATTATAGCCATGCAGAGTGTAAGAAGACGAGATGAGTGGAACAACTAAACGAACATTTGAAATAACAAGGGATAAACCATGTTGGCATACTATATTAATTGTTCGCTTTTTCCATGCAACTGAGGTATATGGCCACCTCTGAAGCTAACCTCTTTACTTGAAGCCTGTTCTTCTAACAAGTTGCTATTACGGTTTCAGAAGCAATGATTTGTACATAATGATGTTGCTAGTCCTATTCGCAAGTCAATTTAGTCGGCTTTTCGACATGCTTTGAATGTTACGGATGTCGTATTCTTTTCCACAGGACACAACTCATTTGTGGGATAACATAATACATTATTTGACATTGGTTGCTCTTCTGTGTTCTCTGGTAGTCATTCAACCATTATTTCAGTAGCAATGTTCTTGGCTCTTCTAGACGTGACGCCAGTGACAGACCTGTGTAGTCAAGCTTACTGTTATTGGCTGTTGTAGACGTGACGCCAGTGACAGACCTGTGTCGTCAAGCTTACTGTTCTTGGCTGTTGTAGAGGTGACGTCAGTGACAGACCTGTGTAGTCAAGCTTACTGTTCTTGACTGTTGTAGACGTGACGCCAGTGAAAGACCTGAGCAGTCAACTTAAAGTGAAAATGGGGGCCTTGGAAACCCGTTACATTCGACCATTTTTAAGGTTAACCCTAAACATTTACTCAGATTTATAAAAATCAGGTGAAAGATTGGCCCAAATATCTTTCACATTCCCTCCAAAAACATATACAAATACAAGTACTAAAATCAGTTTATCAGATTCTCGCTCTACGAACACCAGTAATCGGTGCGGCGTTCTTTATGATAGACGTTCAGATGAGATGTTGACAGACATAATACAGCGCTATTTTAACGGCTTACGGCCGAGGCATTCACAATATTGACACAATCCCGTGGCTATCGGGTAGGAGACTGGCAGAACATCGTGTTCGGGAGATTAAGTTCATGTGTGTATCTGCTAGAGAAAACACTTGACCATCGTCTCGCGTGACTGGTTCTTTGTATGGGACACAGGAGAAACATAGCCCCAGTAAAATAACTAGTTCGCCACAAAAGAGTGCCTTTAAAACGCCTGGTTAGCTTGACTGAATAGGTCGCTCAAACTTATTGTGTCCATTTCTCTTGAGTGAGATTCTCCACATTGTCCTTATTTGGGTATTATTTTACGTGTGTGTTTGAATCGTTTTCCTATAGCAGGTGATTAGCTTGGCAATTGCCGTTTTTTGCAATTTGATACACGGTCATTTTACACATCCATTTGCATTGTATGGGCAGTTTCAATTTAAAAAATGGTAATGTCAATATGTTACAGTAAAAAAAAATACCCGACCGATAGTGGGCATCACACTCATCATCATCATGAGGTTAGTCAGTCTGAGGACGTGATGAAGTTTTCTTATCATGTCACGCCACTGCCCTCTGTTAGTCAGTACGGAGACTGATGTTGGAGTCTTGTGATCTTGTCACGCCACTGTCCTCTGTTAGTCAGTACGGAGACTGGTGTTGGAGTCTTGTGACCTTGTCACGCCACTGTCCTCTGTTAGTCAGTCCGGAGACTGATGTTGGAGTCTTCTGATCTTGTCACGCCACTGTCCTCTGTTAGTCAGTCCGGAGACTCATGTTTGAGTCTTCTGATCTTGTCACGCCACTGTCCTCTGTTAGTCAGTCCGGAGACTCGTGTTTGAGTTTTCTGATCTTGTCACGACACTTCCATCTGTTAGTCAGTCCGGAGACTGATGTTGGAGTATTCTGATCTTGTCACACCACTGTCATCTGTTAGTCAGTCCGGAGACTGATGTTGAAGTCCTGTGATCTTGTCACGCAACTGCCTTCTGTTTCTAGCAGATATCTTCAGCTCGTTATATGCCTGCACCCCTATGCTTATGTAAGTCTATGTGATGACATTGGTTCCCTTGACTTTTGCCTTCTAGTACCTTCATTAAGACCACCACCCCCTCCTCTAATCCCCACCCCTGTTACATGTTATGACCAAGCATACTGGCTATTACTTGTCTTTGTGACACAATATCTTAAACGCACTTGTTCATTTGACATTTCTACTGTCTCTCTTATGCTTTCCATGCTTCAATAGCACAACATCTGAAAAAACTCCGAATGTTTTATTTCATTCTTTTTGTTTAGAGTTCATGTTTCAAAGCCGTACAATGCGATGGGCTAGTTTTCTAGCTGAGTTTTCTTTTCCGAAGCTCAATAATAATGTTATTTGTAAGTAGGAGTTTTTGTTTCTCACTGAACACCTTTTGTTGCTAGTACGACCAGAGTTTCAATTTCAACATCACAGCTGGCAATCATAGTAAAATTTGATGAAAATTCAAAAACATCTACTCTTGTTCAAAAATCTCTCCCTCCATGATGATATTTAATTGAGTGAGAGTGTGTTTGGCTATTACCAACGCTTTTGTTTTGCTAGTCCGCCCATAAACGTAAAGTCTTTATACGAAGACCCTCAGAGTCGGTATACAACCAGTTTCGTGGAGGGTGTTTTTTACCGAAGTCTAGTCCATCTTAAAAAACTAAAACACTAGAGTTCAGTAGACCCACATCCAGTTAGGCGCCATCTATAGTTGCTCATAACAAACCACCTGAGGAAAGGTGCAGATAACTTGGATAGATTTTTAATTTAAATTATGTTTTAAGCCTACTCTTTTCGATTTCCAACTGGCCAGGAAAATGTTTACCAGAAGATCCACGTAGAGAAAGTCCTGGTCTCGACCGTGGCGGACACCTTACCGTGGTGAATGCTAGGAATGCATTGTCGCCGGAGGGAGTGGAGGCAGGAACAGTAAATGCATTTAAGAATACATTTGATGCGCATAGCTTTTAGAGCAAGGTAATGTAAATGAAACTGGTTGTATACAGACTCTGCAAAGTCTTTTAACCAGTATAAATTAGTTAAGTTAAGAAACCACTAAGTCCCCCAATAAAGTAGTGGGAGTATTTTGAATATATATATAAAACTAGTTTGTAGAGATTTATGGTATTTTGGGACTAACACATATATTAAAGAGGCATATTTTTGTTGTGTGTTTTTTTAAAATTATATATTTGTACGACTAATCAGAAGAAATTGTTTAATACGCGTATGTTTTATATAAAATGCAGAAATCTTGTTGTTGGTCGAAATGTTAGATAACAAAATTTACAGTTATTCAAAAAAATGTTGAATTCGAAGTGTCATATATATTACCCTTATTGATGTAGTTGTAGGTGATGTGAACGTTTGTTTCAGAAAATCATTCAGAACTTTCACATGCAGCTGGAAGGTTGGGTCACCGTTTCTTTGTGTCAATCATTTCTAGTTGACAGGACAAATAAGTGACCTACTCTGCTCATCCGGAGAGTTCCAATTATATCGGTAGATAGTCAGGACATGGACATCTATAGACAGAAGACCTTCGGACTCGCAGGAGAACCTCCTTGAAAGACCGCCGACTAAATAACGAAACTTCACAATGGTTGCCGTCAATTGCCATCTAATATCTCAATAACCTTTACAGCAATAAGCGTGATATTTTGCACGTCAACTTATCTTTTCAATGTTCCAATCACTTAATAATTTACATTGTGTCAGCTAGTGCCATATTCTTAAAGTGGCTAGTTCCTTTGATATTTGTTAGCAAATGGATTATTTTGTCCCTTGAGAAAATAATTTACTGCCAATTTTTGTTTATGTCTTTCTTTAGACATAGGCATCAGGCTAATTTGAATGAGATTTTCTACATTAGGTTCAACATAATGAGCTTTTGTAAAGTAGTTCATGTGTTTTAGGAGCTGTAAGAAGTAACTGAATATTTTGTAGAACCAATGTGTGAAATGTAAAAGCAAACGATATATAGAACATAGAAAGTACATGCTTGTTATGGAGTAGTTCAGTTTTATTAATAGATGCTGGAGAAAATAATAAATGATTATACATCAGTTCTGAGATCCATAGTTGGACGATTCTAACACATTGAATACTGCTCTCAGAAGAAAGAACGACAGTCCACCATTTTCTCAATAGCCCTCTTCCTCTTTCAAGACATGGTCTTCACATTTAGCCCAATAGTATGTGTCTATATTTGTGAAGGATGAATATTTTAGTTCTTTCATATCGCATAGTTTGAAAGTTTTATTCTCAGCTGCTACTTGTCCCTTAAGGAGTGCCGCCTAATGAGGGGTATTATTTTTATAATTGTTGTACCTTTTAGAAAAATTGATATGTTTATATCACATTTAGGCAGGTGATGTAAAAATGATCACCCTACAACATTATATTATTTGTTCTAATATAGCATTCCAAATGTTAATATAAAACGTAATTAACCACAAAATACTGTAAATGTATATTAGTAAAAATGGCAAACAGTTGCATGTAATTTCTCCTTTGTCTTTGATTATACACATTTCATTTGGTCTCTCTAAAGCTGTTCAAGATTTTCCCTTTATTACAGACTACAGCAAAAGCTACATCTTTTACAATTGTGTTTTTAAGAACATTCAAATATTTACTCAACATTGTTTAAAGAATGTGATACTCCAAATTACAATAACTATTACCCATTATAAGATAGCTTGATTTCCATAGTTTACAACAAAATCATGGGAATCTAGAATAAATATGCTAAGTTGCAGGACAACTGCTTTAACCAAACAATTCGCATACATATACCGTCTGTAAGTTTCGGGTTTCGGTGAAATTTTTAGGACACTATTTTTTACCTTTTTCTGATGATTAAATACGTTGATTCTTATCAATGACTTCCAACCTGATATTGAAACCCTTGAGTAACAGCTTGCCAGTCATGCATTACAAATCTTTTCCTTTTTGCCCTTGTTGCATCATTGGATGCCTCAATAGCTTTAAATAGCTATTCTCTGAGTTCCTGTTTTTGCAACAAAAAGATACCTCAGATACCTGCAGGTATGTAATTCCATTTCGTCCATTACCAACAGAGATTGTGTCCCATCATTATCAACAGACAACAGAGATTGTCTCCCATCATTATAAACAGAAACTGCAATAGCAACAACAGCTTTCACAAAAGTTAGACCAGGATTCGCATTCGTGTGACATCATTTCAAGATAGCACTGATCAGTTAATCATTTTCATTTTGTGTATTTCCTTCAAGGCACTTTTTTAGTTGCTAATTCCTGTCGCTGTCCTAAAACACTGGTTTTATATTAGCCATTAAAAACAGCAGGTAGGTTACTGGTGTGTGTGTATGAACAGTTCCATCTGCTACGTCTTTCTTATATGGACACCATTTATTATGGCTGGTCTTCGAATTTGGTAGTGACAAGTTCAAATCCTGCACATCTGCAGGTCTGTAAGCCCTCCTCCAACACACTTAAATGCTCTTACAGCAAATATGTTTATTGAATTCGCACACACATTACCCACATATATTTGATTACATAAAGAAAATGATATATATTGCAATTGTTTCTGCTACAATGAAACTCAAACTAACTCACCATGCCCTTCTTGTTTGTCTCTAGCAATTGTGCATTGGAAAAACAAAAGTGACATTTAAGTTATGTAACTATTTTATTTAATTTAGTATTCAAATACCATTTATTCTACTGTTAAACTCCTCGGGAACATTGTTATCTTAACTTAAAATTGAATCCGATATACAATATCATACAATTTCGATCTCTTTATTTTTTACCGTGTGGACGTGGTCAGTGAACTGTTAAAAATGTGAATGTTGATGTTAAGTTTACTAGCACGTAATCACAGGTCTAACCTACAGTCCATTATACAAAATGTCACATGGTTCCACATCTGCTCATTTGGTAGAACTATCACCATGGAACTTACGTTTCCAATTAACTGCCTTTCTTTTTCTTCGCTTCACGATATGATTTTTTTCTTTAAATTCACACAAACGGTTGCTCTTCGAAATTTACAATTTGTATAAGCTAAAATTGTAATTAACATATCCTGCCATATGCATTAATTGGGAAGTACTCATTATATTATATTTTTTTAAGGGAGGTTGAAACCCCGTCATTGTGTGTTGTGATAACTACATTATAGGGGAGTAATAATTTGAAAGTAGTAACTGACAGCCATTTTGATTTAATTTGTTGGAACTGACCTCAGGCTTGTTTGATAGTCTATATACTAAAAACTACTGATGCTAAACATTAAATTCACGTTATATTTGAAAGATAATTGATTATACTTTCCAAACATCCCAACAAAATTCAATTTACAGAACAAAATTCATTTTGACCAGACAGATTCTATGTGGCACTCCCCCTTAATTTGTTCTCAAAAGATTTCAATTGAGTTTAAGTATGAATGGTAATGTGGCAGTCTCAAACACATATGGCCATTCTCTTGGATCAACTACTCTATATGAAATAAATTTTCCTTTTATGTTTATATGGTGTTGTGTTGATCCTAGCTCTCTCCACCATCGCCAATACCTCCCCAGTACCTTTTTAGCCCCAGAGAATAAGTCCTCGGATCTAATCTCCCTCGCTTTATTTGTTACACCTATGTACTTGCTCACACAATTTTGAACTACATATGGAACGCATCGAAAGCTAACATAACTGTTCAAACCCGTGCGCTTTCGGTTTAAGCTGAACAGAAATCGTAAAACACGGTGAACATGTTATTTCCAAAAAATACTCACTGTCGGGAAAGGGGTAATCACTTCACAAGACTTGTTCCATTATGAACGTTGGTTGTTGTATATAAATAAAGAAAACAAAGAAAAGAACTTGCGTATTCAGTTTGTTTCAGGGCAGGATTCTATGAAAGGACCAATCTCAGCAGTAATTTATTGTGTTTTGTACCGTTAATTTGTTCTATTTCTCTGTGTGGATAATGTATGAATTCATTAAAAACCTTTGCATAATATGAGTGCTGATGAGTTATGTATTTTAGTTGGCCTATACATGTGACGTGTCATGGTTATTTTACGATGAGTCCTACGGCCTTCTATCTAAATATGGACATGGTCAGGTCCGTAACCTTCGTTTGTGACTCAGCACTTTATTCTACCGCTGGGAGGTGCAGTTTGGCGTTTCCTTCCGAGTTTGATACCACGGCGATCAGAGTTACACTTCCCAAACTCTCTGATACTTTTAGAAGATCTGCCGTCATCATGTTCAATGATACAGCAACACTGTCTCGACACTGTCAACTTGCAGGTATCTTTTTTTATTTGGCAGCGTTTGTGGAAGAGGCCATTGGAAGATGATTTTTCTCATAAGTGATGTTACAGACTATATGAAGATCAAATCATCATTTTCGCTATATTTATGTTCCACTTTCAATACTTGATCTTTACACTGAATCAAGTATTCATGATCTGTTATTCCATAGTCCATCATGTTTGGGTTACTTCACATTGCCTATTTTAAATGTTGTATTTTGAGACACCAACTAGTCTTTGACTTTAGCCCACACAAGCTCTAGGAGATTTTAATGAGAATGAAAAGGTGGAATTCTCAAATATGTATGGCCATTCTCGTGTAGTATGTTATCGATCTGAAATATCTTCTTGTTTGCGACAACACCTCCACGAGATAGAGAGATGAGCTGCATCACACTCTCGGGCGATCATGGTACCTCAGGGCGACAATAGACACGGACTCAAACAGTGTATAGCTAGCGGGCACATGGCAACCTTGCCTGGTTGAATACCATGGTTCATGAATTCATGTATAAATTGTAGAGAAGGTTTAAATATATAACCCCTTTCCCCCCCCCCCTCCCCCGTGCCCCACGTCTTGACAAAACAGTGATTCTTTACCTGTGGACGGAAATGCAATACTAAATACACGAAAATGTGTAGGAGGTATCAAACCTACTAAAATTTAAGAGCCACTGAACAAATGTACAGTTATAATAAAGCGGAGTAGGTTGAAAGACAGCAAAAACTGCTTGCCATTTAGACCCAGCACCATAAACATCATTTGAATGACCATTGATCCGCATCATGACTTGTTGAGAGTTGTTAATCAGTTCAGCAGAAAATATTCTTTCATGATATGACGCTAAACTGGCCAGATTTTGACCCGTTCTCCCGTGCCGTGTGAATTTTTTTTATTTTTTTTTATTTTATGTGTTTGCCTCACTAGTTTCTACTGGCGGAGGCGCGCCTATTCCACATCAGACCGTAGTCAATTTGGGCGATATTAAGACGCATAAACCAGTGCTTGGATGCGTGTGTGTATCTGTTTGTACCTAACCTGGTGTTTCCGTGATGTTCCTCTTGTTGTTCCTCGCTTCTAATTATCCTTTCGTTATGTGTTTGCCTCACTAGTTTCTACTGGCGGAGGCGCGCCTATTCCGCCCTAGACCGCAGTCAATTTGGGCGATACTAAGACGCATAAACCAGTGCTTGGATGCGTGTGTGTATCTGTTTGTACCTAGCCTGGTATTTCCGTGATGTTCCTCCCGTTGTTCCTCGCTTTTGATGATCCTCGTTGTCCGCCGTAGTTATTTGCATAGATATGCACAATTGTTTTTCTGGGACCATTTTGGGAATGACTATATTTATTTTCCTTCATACTTGATTCGGGTCTCTTTATTTATTTCCTGATTTAAATATATATATATATATATATCCCCCTTTATATATATATATATATATATATATATATATATTTATTTTTTTTTTTTTATAAAACCCTATCATACATTTTATACACAATTGTGAAGATAGCAGTGTAGTGAGGTGTACAACGAGAATGAATGAAATGTAATGATTGGGAAATATGACAAACAATATACTTGATACATAAGGATTAAGAGTACAATATAAATTAATTGAAAAGTGTCTTCCTTCTGTTGTGAGGCCCATCTGTGTTGACTTCCTTCCGCCTGGTCTTGGTGTATTAGGTTTTGCCTGCTCTCATATATTTTTCTATCGCAGCCATGTACTCCAACTTGTAAGCGATTTACTGATTTGTGTGTCAATTTGTAGATCCTCCGTTTCACCTGTGCCCTCTAGCCCTCGTGTTGAATGTGTGGTAGGCTCAGGAATGGAAATCACAATTTTTTTTTTTAAACAAACAACAAAAGAACAATAGAAAGGTAGATAATTGATTAAATAATTATAGATAAATAAGGTTGATGTAGTAGTAGTATAATTATATTAAGTGTAAATATATAGTGGTGAGGATGCCCGCAGAAGGGATGTACATACATAAGTGTAACTTAAAATATCCATATATATATAAATACTCATACGTACATATCTACACACCTACTTATGTTCACACCTACATATGTGCACACTGTAGCGTTCGTGAATCTTCACACCCACTTGCTACATAACAGATGGGCTAATTGTAGTGTGGGTCCGTTACATCATCAGTCGACGTATTTTCCCTCTGAATCCACAAGCGGCGACCACCGATCAACACCTGCAAGGCACGGGTGACACAGAAACTGTGGCCAAGCTAGAGTAATCTACCGAGTTTATCGCCACATGGGTACTTGTGTGTTAATTTACCCACGGATTATAATAGGTCAAATTTAATAGAATGTAGCCACACGAAACACCATATTTTTAAGTCACGTGGTATACGAAGGTCCAATGTCATTCTCAGATCTAACTCCGTACGTGGAAGATGGATTTCTTGCACCGCAAGAAACTAACTTTTTGTGTGCAGTTTTCGCAGGAAAGACAATCTATACTCACCGTCGGATTGTGTACTAAACAACGTGTCATGACTTGCTATGTCTCTCACAGATCACCAAGATCGTTAGAGATGGTCGCACATGTCAGCAGGACATTCCTGTTCGTTCTGGCACATGGTTAGAGGGCACACGTCTGTCCTATAGAGAGATTATTCTCTTCATGTATTGAGTAAAGAGATGACTAGCATTGCTTTCTGTAAATCAGAGCTAGGAATTGCCAATAATGGTGCCATAAAATGGAACAGTAACCTCCGTGAAGTTTGTGCAAATTCATTAATTGCCCACAAAACTCACAAACCAGCATCAAGGTCCTTTTTTGGGTCCATAAAAAACAACAAAGCTGCACCCAACCAAGTGATAGCTGAACACACGATTATTTTGGTACGGAATACCGTGTGGTCATAGAATTTCAGAATGCATGAGCCTTTAGCACGCTCCAGGATGTCTCAGACGCCCAGCTCGTCACGCTGTCAAAAAAAAAATTACATTTTTTTTTCTTTAAGTACGGAGACCCTACCAATAGCCATTATTATACTGCTGGATTCGTCACGTCCATCTACACACGATTTTTGCCGGTAAAAGCATCGCATGCTAGATCACAAATGGTTTAGGAACGATTTATTATTTGTTTTCGCCGATTGGACCAGGCCGACTTTTTGGGGAAAGGCGAAGTAGGTTGTTGGGAGAGATCTTTATCTTGTAAATCCGCCCATTTCACTTGTTTAGATGGAAGAACTACGCTTGAATTGGAAACCCACAGTTGTGTTGATATTGTAAACACAGTATCGATTCTTTGTTATGGTTTCCATGGTTCTCAATCGGAGCGACTAGGCCTAGCCGGGAAATTCCAAATATTTAGATTTTTTTCAAAAAATGTCACATTCATCTTCTTATATCTCAGAAACCAACAAACACACAACAACGTCAACAAGTTCTTCATTCAATTGTGTCTCTAAACACAAGAAAATCATACTAATTGACCAACAAACAAAACAGTTACAATTTTTGAAATTTGCAAAATTAAAAAATGTGAAAAATTTTCAAAAACTCAATGCAGTGTGCTAAAGGGTACCGCTTTTTCTATTACTTTCTGTTTCTTTTTTATTGTTTGGTAAGATTTTTGGTTGTCTTCTGTTTTGTATTTCCCGGATTTCTTTAGAGCTTTTTGTCTTTTTTTTTATTTGGTTAGTGCATTCCTCATTCCACCAGGGTACAGGTGTTTTGTTGTTTTTGCGGTTACCGTATTGGTTTTCTTTTCCTGTGGATTGTATTAAGTTAGCTGGCATGTTTTTGTTGGGTATGTGTTTTATAGCTATCTGCAGGATATTGGTTGTTAGGTTATGGTTGAATACGTCTACGTTATCTGAGATTAAGTCTTCACTTTTGAGTTTGAGCAGATCTTCTTGGAATCCGTTCCAGTCTGCATTATGGTAGTTGAAATAGGGTCTGATTGATCCAGTGTTTCGTATGTATTTTTCTTTTAAATAAATTGCTATGGGCATGTGGTCTGATCCTGCATTATCCAGGACTTCCCATTTGATGGTTGCTAAGTTTGGCGTCATTATTATGATGTCTATAGCCGTATCTGATCCATTTGGATTGTTATTTATTCTGGTCATTGACCCATCGTTTATTATTATTAGATTGTTTTCTTCGCAGAAGGTCATTATTTGTTTCCCTGCCGTGTCTATGGCGCTTCCTCCCCATGCTGGATGATGTGCGTTGAAATCCCCCAACTATGATTGTTCTATCGTTTATTTGTGCTTTGATTGTTTCCATTTCATTTGGGGTGAATTTTCCTTTTGGGTTGTATATGTTTATCATTGTGATGCTCGCTGGACTACTGTCTATTTTAATGGATAGGCCTTCTAGGTTTTCGGTATTAAATGGATCCCAGTCCATTATTTTGTATTCTTCATTTACTATAAAGGCTACTCCTCCTTTCGCTCCTGTCTCTCTATCGTTCCTAACTATATTGTATTTTGGAGTATTGAGTCTTTTGGTTGGGTTGAGCATGGTTTCTTGAATCGCATATATTATTGTTTATTTTCCCAGATTGGCCATTCCTAGGTATGGCTTAAAGTTTTTGTGTAGGCCTCTGCAGTTCCATTGTATTATTTTCATTTTGTGTTATTTTCACTTTGCTTGTGCTTCGTGGAATTTTTAATCTTTCGTGAGGTTCAGTGGTTCAATCCGGTCCAATTCTATAAAAGTATTTTTCTGATTTGGAAGATTTTTTTAAATTTTTTTTTTATTATCTATCTATGTGATTTTACTTGCAAGGTTCTGGCCTTGGCTGTTTTCCACTGTTTTCCAACAAAGTTTTGATTCATCAATATTTATAAAATAGCCTAAATCCCATTACCTTGATTCTGCATCGGCGACGCTTTACATACCGATACTTTACACTGTTGCTTGTGCTTCCTGTTTTACAGCATTTCCGAATATCCTCTCCCCGCCTTTGTCTCGCGTGTCTGGCTCTGAGTAAATGAATAGACCTGGGGAAGGTCCTACTTTTGTTTCTTGTTGAGCGATGCCTTTGTGTGTATTAGCGATATGTGAGCAAATGGTTCACACAGGCCACAACAGGCTCGGAGCTTTATTCATGACTCCCACATCTGCATAATATACCTGACAAGTGATTCTTTATATACCTGCCCATATGATATTTTATATACCTGACTAATAGTAGTGACAGAACCATTCGTAATGATAAGACTATTAGTTAGTGATTGAACTATTAGTAATGACAGAACTATTAGTAGTGACAGAACTATTAGTAATGACAGAACTATTAGTAATGACAGACTATTAGTAATGACATAACTATTAGTAATGACAGAACCATTCGTAATGATATAACTATTTTTAGCGACATATCCATTCGTAATGACAGAACTATTAGTAGTGACAAATTCCTTCATAATGACAGAACTAATTGTATTGACAGAACTATTAGTATTGACAGAACCATTCGTAATGGCTGAACTATTTGTAGTGACATAACCATTAATAATGACAGAACTAATCGTCCAACCGGAACCATTTGTCGTATCAGAATCGTTCTAAACGACAGAACCATTCTAAAAAAAAGACCAATTCGTTACAAGAA
This sequence comes from Ariolimax columbianus, assembly GCA_036924085.1. Lineage (NCBI taxonomy): Eukaryota > Metazoa > Mollusca > Gastropoda > Stylommatophora > Arionidae > Ariolimax > Ariolimax columbianus. Next base: position 92,858,625 of record JAVGWX010000006.1, on the reverse strand, counting down.
AATCACTCCCAATAAGACCTAAGTGAGTTGTTAGAACGAGTTTCGGAATAATAATTGTGACGTTTCTAGCAAGAGATACAGAAACGCCAGGATGAAACCGTTGTTATAGTAACAAAAGCCGTAGCAACATCATCCGTTTTCAATAACAGCAGCTCTGAGATAATGGATGTGGTAAACCTAAGGTTAACGTCTTTATACTGGTTTAGAAGACTTGGCAGAGTCTGTATACAGCCAGTTTCATTTACATTTCATTGCTCTAAGGCTATGCGCATCCAATCTATTGCATTAATTGCATTAATTGTGCTAGCCTCCGTTACTTCCTGTGGCAATAAATTACATGTATTCACCATTCTCTGACTAACAAAAAAATGTCCTAATATATAATCTGGACCTTTCTTTAGTTAATTTGTAGCTATGCCCTCTTGTTCTTGTAGGTGGTTGTATTTTTAAACACTTGTTATAGTCTAATGTTTCCTTTCCTTTCATTATCTTATAAGCCTGTAGTAAGTCACCTCGAATTCTTCTCTCTTCTAGACACTGTTTGGCCGGTGTTTCTGTCTTTCCTCATAACTGTAATTCTGAAATCCGACTATCAGTTTTGTCGTTTTCCCAGCATGGATATATCTCATCTACGATAGGGACTCCGCACCTGTACACAGTGCTCCAATCTAGGGTTACCTAATACTTTATACAGCTTAACTTTCACTTTCTTGTTCCTATTTTTAATATTTCTTTTTATCATACAATTGCAATTGTTTTTTTTACTGCTACCTGGACTTGCTCACTCACCTTACCTGTAAGATCTATTATAATCCCTAGGTCCCTTTCCTTATCTATCTTTCTAATATTATTCTCTCCCATTCTGTAATTATTTTCCATATTGGATCTACTCATGTGGATGGCTGGCACATTTATCTACATTTAACTCCATTTACCAGCTTATAGGCCTTTCTCGAATTGTATCTAAATTCGACCTCAATGTATCTATTTCTGCGATAGATGAGACACTCTTACATAATTTTGTGTCATCCGCGAATTTTGCAATCATGTATCCCATATCAATGTTCAAATCGTTTATATATATATATATATATATATATATATATATATATATATATATATATATATATATATATATATATATCAAGAACAAAATTGGTCCCAAAACTGAGCTCTGTGGAATTTCAGAATGGAGTCACTGTGTAGTGACAAAAGTGTGGGAAATGTAAGCTCCGGCGACGGTCCACTCGAATTGCTGCATTAATTTTGGCGATGGCAGCTTCTGACGCAACAATATGTGCCTGACCTGGTTTAGGAAGATATTTCATTAACCCACGTCTATCTTTAAACATCGTTGTCCAGTTCCTCACTGTTGTCTTCGACACACTTTTGTCACCATATACTGCCTGCATTTTGCAATGAATATCAACTGGTCGACATCCTTCAGCTGTTAGAAACCTAATCATCGCTCGCTTATCAATTCTGGACGGATTCCGTATCACATCCTCAATGTTTTCAACGGTCCGCTGATGAAACAATGAGTCTGAGAATTAATGAAATTTTGCAAAATTGACGGTTGATATATGCTGTTTACACCAGAAGTGATGTCATCATGCGCATCGTACGTATGTTCACTTGTTACAATACGATTCGGTTTCATTTGAACAAGTCTCGTATATACTATGTCCAATTAATTTATATTGTTGTATTTAATATTATTCTCTACTTTCGATAGAATTTCATACTATCACGATATAAATGTGGTGTATGGGTAACTGTTTGTAACAGATTTGATATTGTGTCTTCAGTTGGGATAGTCGTGATATGTTTGGTAACTAAATAGACCAGCGTCATCTTCGCAGCTTTTAACTTGAAGATGACGTTTTTAATACACTTAATCGTTAACTGCTCATGGAATGTCGTGTAAATATACAATTTGCGTGAATTTCATTTCATCTTGTCATTAATAAATGTTTCCAAACCATTTAATTATATCAGCCAGCAAGAACCGTCCATCTGTCACGATCAATCACACTTAAGCCTGATGCAATATTGGTGTATTTTCTCCAAAACATATGAAGAATAAATCTGTCTTGCACTCATTCATTCTAGTCTGCAGGAGTCTGGAAGCGGAGATTGCAGAGTTTGTGAGCAAATCTAAAACTAACACTCAGCACTCGGACATTTCAGATCTAAGCTGTTGACACTCGCGTTGCGATCCAGTGGTTTGAGCCGCCTAGCGTGTTTTCTATTGGGTGCTGATCACCAGGCATTAACCGGAAGCTCTTCATGTTCCAATCAGCTTTAGCAACACACAGTTACGGCTGGATACGGGGAGAATGAAAAGGACAACTATGACTGGTGCTGTTTGGATTCCATGCATAATCAGCCTTTGATAGACGCTGAGTGCTGTTCTTGTGTTGATTAGCTCGCTGGTGCATCTATCAACTGGCTGTATATTTTAGTCAGTTAACGAGATCTCGCGTGACAACAGAACACACAAATTTGTGTGACGTTAAAGTCATAAACCAACAACAGGCTTGTTTTGTAGGGTTACAGAAGTCCTCTAATGTTTGGAGGACTAAGTTACTGGTTATGTTTGGTTATGTTAAGCAGAAATGGAATCACGTGACTATTGCTATATCTATGGGTACCAGTCTCTTACAGCACAGGGCGAATTCTTTGAACAAGGATTGTTACTTTACTTTGCAGGTTAGGGTTGTTCTTATTACGCCACATGTTTGTCCCAAATCTCATCCCCCGCCACAATCCACTACCTCCCCCCCCCCCCCCCCACGACCTCCCTCCCCATCCTGTCCTTAACCACAGTTCGTCACAAAACCCATGAACAACAACGTGGCGCCATAGAGCTATTACCTTCTATAATTGTTTGATGAAAATCATTTTAAAACAGTAAAGCCTGAACAGTAAATAATGATTTTTGCATAGGCTACAGTCAATACACAAGTACCACAAACAGTAGGCACCAACTAAACAATAACACCTCAGAGACATCAAGAGAATCGCTTCATGGAGGTGCAGGCAGAGAGAACACTTGGACCGGTGATCACAGCTGAGACGATAGTTCAGAGAGATAATTGGTCTACACTTGCGATACAATGACAGATTGTCTCATAATCATTATAACTCTTTGCAGGGAATGCTGAGAGTCGTCCAACGCTAGGGCAGAGTTCTAGGTTAAAAAGTTGATAAATGACAACATGCAGTATAGTGATGCCATCAACCGTGTATATACCGATATATGGGTGTTACGTGACGATACATCTGTTTGAGGTGGTCATCACTGAACAGAGCTGGGCATACAGAACAGCAACACAAATGACGGTACTGCAGCGCTGAGAAAAAATAAATGAAAAAAAAAATGTTTAAAGTTTATTAAAATTAAATTTAATCAAAATTTTAAAATGGGTATGGTCAGATACCGCACCGAGGCGAGAACATGGACACAACATAAGTTACGACCAATAGGTCTTCATCAGGGACAACAAATAACGACAATGCTGAACTAGCAAATCAACATATGCGGAAAAAATGGTATACGTATCTGATATAGTGTCTATCATCGCGACTTGTCAGGTCGAAGGCAAGACTCTAAAAAATTAAACGCCGAGACAACTATCTGAGACCTCTTTAACAGGGGCAGTTATCGAGTCAGAATCCCAATTCCTACTTTGCAAGATACAGAAGCGCTGGCTAAGGTATTAGTCGACAACAGCATGGGAAACATAAAACCTACAGGGACTGATGTGGATCTAATCTCTTGGTCATTCTGTGATTCAGGGCAATGAAAGAGCTGACATCCTGGCACCACAAGGTCCAATAACGGGAACACTAGATATGGATATCAGTGGCATGTTGAAGCATGTCAGTGACCGCCTGTTAGAAGATGACAACGCAAGAGATGAATCAGCAATTCACAGAATGCAAGCCTTGAGATCGGATGAGGTGCGAGTTGATTGGAGGGCTACAGAGAACGCAGCAGAAATGTGTATAACCAATGAGCTGCACGAGCCTTGGCCACTTACTGGTATCAATTAAACTGATAGCCCACGTGTATACCTGGATTGCAATAATGCCTATGTTTTGGAACAGAACATAAGAGAATTAAGATAGTCAGGTCAGGTTTTTTCTGTTTAATTAAGACTCGACGTCACTGCAATTCGGACAATCCCGTAATGCTCATTCTCCTGTTGCAGTAATCTGTTGCGTATACATACTCCTTCTCTGTCTCGTTCTCTGCTCATTTCGAGACTGATTTCAAATTCTGCAGCGTATGAGATGCCAGATCATTGTTTGCACATCGTCTACATAACAGCAAATTTAACGGGGACTGCATGACCTTACAGTAGTCAGAACGAAGATCAGGGAGGTCACAACAAGGTCGTGCTTTTCGCTGATGCTGCAATTGTCAACCACAGCACGAACTTCAGAGCTTGATGGATCGGTTTCCCAGACATGCAATGATTTAGACAAGCCTCAACAAAACAAATGTACTGCTGGAAGTAGATGTCACGCTAGCTCTTGACATCGATAATTATAAATAGGTAATCGTGTTGACCTGATGTCACTCACCAACGGCACACTCTTTCTACACTCATAAAATATAGTCGTTTTGGCATTGATGCTTCTACATTTGTTTGACTCACATGGCGGGTTTGGGTAAACCAGAAACCTATGCCATACATAAGCAAAGGCTTAACACCTTATATATACGCCTGCCATCCATTATTGGAATTTTATGGAGATTATTCCGGACAAATGTAGGCGTGCATTCTTGCTCAGTTCTCCCAAGCATATACATTGTCCTTACGCAACGAAGACTACGATCGCTTGGTCATGTTCGTCGCATAGAATAAATTTGCATCCCCAAAAATATCTTGCATGGCCAGTTAGCGGGCGGGAGTAGAACAGTGGGCAGACCACAGCGGACATGCAATGGTGTGTGCAAAGCGTTACCTGAAGACAACAGTCGTAAGTCTGACTATCTGTGATGATGAATCTGCAGACAGATCCAAGTAGAGATGTACCCTGAAGAGTCATCTCACGCTGGATGAAAAGCAGCGCTTGCAGGAGGGAGAAGTGAAACCACAACGTTGCAGTGAGAAAAATATAACTCATAAAAAGATTTGCCAATCCAAGGTCGCATTATCCTCAAGTAAATCATGACTGAATGGAGTTGTTATTATTACTGACAGAAGACATATTGTTATCTCTAAACATTATGAATTGAGACGTGAGTCCGGTTAGGCACAACATACTGACCAGGACGTTGCATCATGATTAGATACAATATACTGACCACGGCCACTATCTCTCTACTATGAAAAATTCACTGGGAACAAGCTGTTTTCAAGGCAATGTGGCTGACGAGATGTGGAGCGAAGTAATTCCCTTTCGTAGTGAACATCACCTAGCTGAAGTCAAGCTTAACAAAGCTGCATCAAGGACCACGGTCCACCTACATCAGCACGTTTGAGATGTGAGAAAAGCTACTACAACATGCCACTTTAAGCCCTTTTCAGGACGTGCAAAAGAGTGAAAACCCTCATTATCGGCATTAAAGGTTAAAGGCGAGGGCTGGACTTCATCGCTACGGGTTTGCCCAAATAGCTCTGTCTCACTCTACAGAACGATACGCCGCCTGCCAAGAGCATCGCACAAAGCACGTAGATCCAGTGATGAACCCATGGATCTCCGGAAAAAATACCATCATGAACACACCGTTGTAGCTCGAATTTAAACCACGATCATCTGAATACGAGGTTAACAACTTGGACACTTCCCCACGGAGTTCCCCGTTGTGGGGATTAAATAACATCAACAACAAATTCCTGACATGTCGGAAGTTCAAAATGCTGGCGTCATTGACAAGAGGACGTGTGGTCCATCATTGCCGTGAGCCACAGCATTACCAGGACAATAGATCTACACAAACTGTTTAAGAACTGACGTTTCTGTGTCTTCTGTCTACTCATGCCGTAATTAGCCCTTCTGTATCCTCCGAGCAGGGATTGAAAGTCCGACACATTGGCTGCTCTTGAGAAAGTCCGACACATTGGCTGCTCTAGAGAAAGTCCGACACATTGGCTGCTCTAGAGAAAGTCCGACACATTGGCTGCTCTTGAGAAAGTCCGACACATTGGCTGCTCTTGATAAAGAAGTCTCAGACAGCAATCTCAGAGCGGAATTCATCGGCTCAATAAATGGATAATGTTGTAATGTATGATCTGTTCCATTGGATAGTGTTAAACATCATCATCATGCAGAGTAGTATCACTTACCAGCTGTTCATCCTCGAACTCCGCTCTCCCCCTGCACCCTCTCTAGACTTCGTGTCACTGATATGCACCCCTCTCTAGACTTCAAGTCACTGGTATGTATCCCTCTCTAGACTCCATGTCATGGGTATGCACCCATCTCTAGACTCCATGCCAAGGCATGTGTATACCAACATTACTTTGTAATATAAGGCGACTGCAATACTGATTTTGTTTGGTCACATTTCATCAATCACATCCCCTATACTAAATGATATATTTGATTACAAGATGCTGGGCACAGCCCTACCTCCCAACACGTGACGTCATTTTTCAACGACTACTTGTTCACATCCGTCCCAGCAACATAAGAGCCATCGATTCATCGATTACATTCCTATTATCAAGATATGGTGACTGAATGGTTTCAAAATATATTGTCCACAATAGAGATGCTCTACAAGGCAAACTGCTAGAGTAAGCCACTAGTGTAGACAGGACGATAGCTTCACATATCACTCTAAAAATGGAAGTCCTTTTGCAGGATACAAACCTATGCCGTAGTCATTCTTTCCTATATTCTGAGGCATGGACTGACAACAACCCTCATCGCTGCTACATACAATTGCATCAACAGCCTGTACCTCCATTATCATATTTCAGACTACTCTAAGGCAGATGTTAAGAGAATTAAAGAGGCAGCGAACCACATACTCTGGAAAGATATTGTTAGAGGAACAGATGTTGAACAGGAGTGGTAGAGATTTAAAACAGTTCTAGAAACGCTAAAAATAAATCATCGAAAAAATATATAGGGGCAAGTAAATCAGAAGAAACATTTAAAATATTTGGACATGCAGAACATATCTCAGAAAGCGAATAAAATAGCAAAAAATAGACTTCGAAAAAAAAAACTTGCTCAGAGGATCAAGACTGATAGTAAAAAGCTTCTTCTCCTATGTTAGAAATAAACAAAGAACGAAAGACAAAGTAGGCCCTCTCATAGACAGTACAGGGAAAATAATAAGTGAGAATAGGTAGGCAGCTAATCTACTCAATCAGTCCTTTGGCACAGTCTACGCAAAAGAGGACTGCTCCAAGATCCCAGAGCCTATAGATATTTTTCAAAGAGACATGGATACAGCGGGATTAAGATCAATCTGTATTACAGAGGAAATTGTTTTTTAAAAATGGGAGGGGTTGAAAGTGGATATATGTCCAGGTCAAGATATTATTCATCCAAAATTGCTGTTTGAAACTAGAGACCAACTAACAACACCATTGGCTATATTATGTTCTCAATCACTTGCAAAAGGGATTGTTCCACGGGATTGGAAAGATGCAGGAGTGATTCCCTTATTTAAAAAGAGCAAAAAATCAGATCCAGCGAATTATAGACCGGTGAGTTTAACAAGCATAGTCTGTAAATTGATAGAGTCAATAATCAAAGACAACATTGTAATGCATTTAGACAAATTTAATCTAATTAGAAATAGTCAGCATGGGTTTACTAGAGGGAGATCATGCTTAACAAATATATTACGATTCATGGAGGAGGTTACCAAAATGATAGACAGGGGGAAAAAGTGGACGTTATTTATCTAGGTTTGCAAAGGCCTTTGATAGAGTACCTCATAAAAGATTTTTTTGGAAAGTTAAAATCACATGGAATAGGTGAGGAAGTTGCCAAATGGATTGCAAATTGGTTAACGGGAAGAAGACAGAGGGTGGGCATAAATAAGGAGTACTCTGAGGGGTGTGAAGAGAAAAGTGGAGCGCCACAGGGTTCGGTTTTGAGACCAATTTTGTTCTTGCTATATATAAATGATTTGGACATTGATATGGGATCCATGGTTGCAAAATTTGCTGATGACACAAAACTATGCAGTAGTGTCTCATCTAAAGCAGAAGTGGATATACTGAGGTCGGATTTAGATAAAATTCGAGAATGGTCTGTAAGCTGGCAAATGGAGTTTAATGTAGATAAATGTAGTCATCCACATGGGTAGATCCAATATGAAACATAATTACAGAATGGACGAGAACAATATTAGAAAGATAGATAAGGAAAGGGACCTAGGGGTTATAATAGATCATACAGGTAAGGTGAATGAGCAAGTTTAGGTAGGAGTGAAAAAGGCAAATGCAATGTTAGGTATGATAAAAAGAAATATTAAACAAAGGAGCAAGGAAGTGATAGTCAAGCTGTATAAAGCATTAGTTAGACCTAGATTGGAGTATTGTGTACAGGTGTGGAGTCTTTATCATAGAGGGGACATAAACATGCTGGAAAGAATACAATAAAGAGCGACGAAGCTGATAGTGGGATTCTAGAATTACAGTTATGAGGAAAGACTCAGAAAAACCGGTCTACAGTGTCTAGAAGAGAGAAGAATTCGTGGTGACTTAATACAGGTTTATAAGATGATCAGAGGAATGGATAAATTAGACAATAATAAGTTTTTTTTAAATAAAGGTACCCACAAAAACAAGAGGGCGTAGCTACAAGTTGCCTAAAGAGAGGTCCAAATTAGACATTAGGAAATATATTTTTAGTCAGAGAGTGGTGAATGCCTGGAATGCATTGTCAGAGGAGGTAGTGGAGGCAGGGACAGTTAACGCATTTAACAATAAATTAGATGCGCATTGCTTTTAATAGCAAGATCATGTAAATGAAACTGGTTGTATACAGACTCTGCAGGGTCTTCTAATCCAGTATAATGACGTTAAGTTAGTTAAGATTGTTGTCACGCGTATCCTGTTCGGCAACGTCTTTGCCTCTTGATGCGGTAACGAAGTCCCTCTTTGAAGATGGTTAAACGTTTGATTGTTTAATCTAGATTATGTAGCCGAGACACGTTTATTATTCTTCTGTTTCTTCTTTCTCTTCTTCTTCTTCGTTGGCGATCATTCTGTAAAGGACGTTATGACATTTTGTCACAGTTTACAGCGAGGCTGCGATATATGCGTCCTTTGCCTGACACATCCGGTTTTTTTAATCGGTTTTTTTCCTCTATGAGATCCTTATTCTCTTAGACAGAATACACAACTGCAGTCTGTTTCCAGATCCGCCACTTGGTGGGGGAATAGGGTCTTGGCCAACTATGTTTCGTTGACCCTTTACACGTAGCCAACTATGTTTCGCTGACCCTTCACACGTAGCCAGCGATGTTTCGCTGACCCTTCACACGTAGCCAGCTGTTTCGTTGACCCATCGCACGTAACCAGCTATGTTTCGTTGACCCATCTCACGTAACCAGCTATGTTTCGTTGACCCCTCGCACGTAGCCAGCTATGTTTCGTTGACCCATCGGACGTAGCCAGCTATGTTTCGTTGACCCTTCACACGTAGCCAGCTATGTTTCGTTGACCCTTCACACGTAGCCAGCTATGTTTCGTTGACCCTTCACACGAAACCAGCTATGTTTCGCTGACCCTTCACACGTAGCCAGCGATGTTTCGTTGACCCTTCACACGTAGCCAGCGATGAAGTTGCTGAATGTTGTCAACTCACTCATTGCTGTGTCTTCTACATTATGTGTTTTCTGTGACTTAAAGGTTTCAAACTTCCACCTGTCCGAGGGCCGAATGAGAACACGAGCAATGGCTGCAGACCGGACTTCAGTAAAACTCTGCATCCTTCTTCTTCTATTTTCCGATAATCTAAGAGATAATTTAGGATGCCATTTATCACTGTGTAGTGGATTATTTGTAAATGTTCAAAAGACAACATTCTATCTGTTCATCTTTCGGTCCACTTATTGTTGGAAGACAAATTAGCCATTGCACTTCAATATTTCGACCACTCAATATGAACGTTCGCAGACGTATGTAGGAAATGTATTTCCCTGTCTACGAGTGATATCTTTTTTTTAGACGTCCACATTTTAAAAGAGCCCAATTTAAATATTCTGATCAAGTTTCCATCAGACAAACCTTGAGCTTAAACACAAAATCAGAAGAAAGAACAAGCTGCAGTTATTACCTATTGTAATCCTGAATACTAGTATAATTTATTTGCGCGTTAATCACTAGTAACAGGTTATACAATAATATATAATGCAACTTTTACACGTGGAACACATTGCGTGCTCTTCTCTAAAAATAAACTATTTGGTTTGAATACAAAATGTCACTTATCAACCGGCAAAGGACAGCAGATGGTAATAAACATTATTATTTTAATCCCTTCCCGAAAAACTTTGTATGCTGGTGGGAGGGGTGGAGAGAGAGAGAGAGAAAAATAGTGTGGAGGTTATAGGGTTGGAATTAGCCGACAATCAATGAAGTTGGTGCAAAAAGTGACAGAATAAAATTAAAATAATGATATACTGAAGAATGATGCGAGTAACGTGAAAACGACAAATTCAAATAAGGTTGTCTTGGAGAAATAAGGTGAACAAAGGGAGTTGATGGATGAAGACAGAGTCAGGCAGATCAGATATTTGGATCACACTATAATGTATAATATCTGCTGAAACTAATACTGTAAGGTGAAGGGCACACGTGCAACAGTAAACAACGCTATAAAGATAGGAACACATCAAATGATGGACAAGTTTGGGAGGTTGTAGCGTTAAGGAATCAGAGAACGTTGATGATACATTGCAGATGACCACCAACATGAATAAGGCACTTGTACTTAATTAAGAGGCGGGTTGTACTTAATTGAGAGGCGAGGTGTACTTAATTGAGAGGCAAGTTGTACTTAATGGAGAGGCAGGTTGTACTTAATTGAGAAGCAGGTTGTACTTAATTGAGAGGCAGGTTGTACTTAATTGAGAGGCAAGTTATACTTAATGGAGAGGCAGGTTGTACTTAATTGAGAGGCAAGTTGTACTTAATGGAGAGGCAGGTTGTACTTAATTGAGAGGCAAGTTGTACTTAATGGAGAGGCAAGTTGTACTTAATGGAGAGGCAGGTTGTACTTAATTGAGAAGCAGGTTGTACTTAATTGAGAGGCAGGTTGTACTTAATTGAGAGGCAAGTTATACTTAATGGAGAGGCAGGTTGTACTTAATTGAGAGGCAAGTTGTACTTAATGGAGAGGCAGGTTGTACTTAATTGAGAGGCTGGTTGTACTTAATTGAGAGGCAAGTTGTACTTAATTGAGAGGCAAGTTGTACTTAATTGAGAGGCGAGTTGTACTTAATTGAGAGGCAGATTGTACTTAATTAAGAGGCAAGTTGTACTTAATTGAGAGGCGAGTTGTACTTAATTGAGAGGCGGGTTGTACTTAAGGGAGAGGCGGGTTGTACTTAATGGAGAGGCAGGTTGTACTTAATTGAGAGGCAGGTTGTACTTAATTGAGAGGCGGGTTGTACTTAATTGAGAGGAAGGTTGTACTTAATTGAGAGGCATGTTGTACTTAATTGAGAGGCAGGTTGTACTTAATTGAGAGACGGGTTGTACTTAATTGAGAGGTAGGTTGTACTTAATTGAGAAAAGAGTTGTACTTAATTGAGAGGTAGGTTGTACTTAATTAAGAGGCAAGTTGTACTTAATTGAGAGGCGAGTTGTACTTAATTGAGAGGCGGGTTGTACTTAATGGAGAGGCGGGTTGTACTTAATGGAGAGGCGGGTTGTACTTAATTGAGAGGCAAGTTGTACTTAATTGAGAGGCGGGTTGTACTTAATTGAGAGGAAGGTTGTATTTAATTGAGAGGCAGGTTGTACTTAATTGAGAGGCAGGGTGTACTTAATTGAGAGGTAGGTTGTACTTGATTGAGAGGCGAGTTGTACTTGATTGAGAGGCGAGTTGTACTTAATTGAGAGGTAGGTTGTACTTGATTGAGAGGCGAGTTGTACTTAATTGAGAGGCAGGTTGTACTTGATTGAGAGGCAGGTGTCTGCAAATTGATCGAATGTCATTAAGCTTGATGTGGCATGGAAAACGTCACGTAGTCAAATAATCAGATGATTGTGACTGTCGTGTACAGTCTCTCCAGCAATCAAGAGAATGGAACTGCCAGTGTACTTGGGTATCTTTCTATATGTCATTGTGTTGCGATCAGTATTCTTACCACTGATATGTTCTTCTCGTGTGTACCCATACATTTAGAATTCTTGACACTTTAACGGCATAAAATACAGCAGAGGTTAGACATGTAGCACCACATTAACTGGTGATTGTGAAGAAGGGCGGCTGTCTACAATAGTCGACAAGACACTCTCAATAGTGTGCAATTTTCTGTACCATCTATTCTAAATTGTTCTAATTATTTCCTTATGGTAAAATTGAATATATTCTATCTTTAGATTTCAAGCATTGCTTATTCATGGATGATATGGAAGAACAGCAAACAAAAAATAGGTCAATAGTAGAATTCACATAATTAGATTATTACAAGAGATGGAAGAACAGCAAACAAAAAATAGGTCAATAGTAGAATTCACATAATTAGATTATTACAAGAGATGGAAGAACAGCAAAGAATAAACAGACAGTATTAGAATTCACAAAATTAACTTAACACACGAAATGAAAGAACAGCAAATAGTATTATAATTCACCTAATTAACTTATGACAACGATATTACATGAATCGATGTTCTAATATTCTAGAACATTCTTATTTATTTCAACAGGCAGAGAACAAGCATCTCCAACAAGAGCTCCTCCAGACTAATTGAAAACTGTTTCGTGGGTTTCACATTTGTCGATTTAACCCTTGCAGATATTTCTCTAGATATTTCTCGTTTAGCAGCCTTAAATTTAAACATCTGTTATGTAGGTGCTTCTTCCCTGTCTGTTCCCTGCTTTCTCCTCAGCGATGATGTTCTCTGCTTCAGGAATCAATCGGTCAAGGATTAATCTAAGCATGACCTTGCTAGGGTGGCTGAAAAGGCTTATTTTTCTGTAATGTTGGCACAGCCTTAGGTTTCGAGACTTATGCAACGGTATAACCTTTGATTTTGTCCATAAGTCCGGCCAGTTTTCTGCCACCCATATTTTGTTGCAGATGTGTGTCAGGCCTTCCACCGCTACACCCAACATACTTGTAAGAGCTCTGCTGGTATTTTGTCCTCGCCGGCCGCCTTTCCTCTTCTCAATGACTCTACTGCTGCAGCTAACTCTTCCTTCGTTATCAGTTGGTTATTCTCTATAGTTGTTGGTGTTGGAGGGATTGCTTTTTCATGTTCGTTCCGTCCCTCATAGTTGTAACTCGAAACAGTACTCTGTCCATCATGCCAGTACGTCATTATCCTTATTAAGGCAATAGCCGCTTTTAAACCGGATCATAAAGTTCCTGCCTTGTCTTGGTGTTACCAGTTCTTTGACCACATTGTATGCTCCTTTAGCGTCATTTCGGTATCATTTCTCTACGATGATTTTACATTGGGCCATCACGTGGACCCATTGTCTATTAAATTGTAAGTTAGAAGAATCAACAATCACAAATCAGACTTACCGAGCCGGAAAAACAAACGGCCCAAATCACATGGAAATAATCGGCACAGGTTTCTTGTGCCTTTGTCGGCAATTGTTTCACGTGGATCTACATGAAATAAAGAGATGCATAATTATGTGACAAATACTTGAGACCTTAACAGACGTTACTGTTATGTATAGTATCTTTTGGTTTCAAATTTGTAGTTTTAATTAATTGTTTTGTACTTAACGTTAATGTGTGGCTAATCGTGGAACATAGGAGCCAAGACAGATGCCATACATCTATTTTTATTTTAGGACGTTTCAATCATGAGGCTACAATTGAATTGTTTATATTCATTCGACTATTTTTAACCATGCATTTCTTGGTCATCCCACGCATCTCTTTTCATAAAGTTACCAATGCAGAGCATGCCTGTTTGCACTGCCCACATTTTTTCTGAGTGTCCCATGTCCATCTCCACGTCCTCTCTCCAAATGTCTTGCTGTTTTCGTGTTCTTTCCAACAGATGTGGATGTGCCGTTACAATCGACAATCTGAAACAGAGTGCACGGCGAATATACTTGTTGATGAAGGTATGCAGTATTCATACGACACCTTTAGTAACATATCATGTCTCGGAACCATTAAGCAGAACCGACTTAGCACCTGTGCTAGCAGCAAAGTTTTACTTGTCTTGTCAAATGCTGAAGAAATCCATTAATCGAGAAGAGAGTTGAAAGCAAATCTGACCTTGCTAAATTCTAGGCCACCATCTTGGTTTGCTCCTCCGGTTTTATGAAATGTTACTTCCGAAAATAAGGAAACTGAGAACTTCTTCAATTCTTTGACCATTAATATGAAGCTCTCTATTTATTATGTATTGTGATTATGTTCTTGTATTCACAGTCATCTGCAACCCTTATTTGCTGCCTAATGCGTTAGTGTATCTTTGCTTGTAAATGTCTTACTGATCGCTGCTTATGTCACAGCACAAACACACACACGCAAATAGTCATAGGCGTCTCAGTCTCTAGAGACATGCGTGTGGCGCCCTGTAAGTTTTGACCAGCTGTCTGGTATGGATGTAAAGGCTGCTCCGCGAGTGACAGTAGCTGCCACAGATCGTACAACGATGCTGAGGAAGCTGGTTTGCCTGACTGTTTCTTGTTCTGTTCAGTGTTTCTCTGCAGCCAATAGTCCTCTATAAACATCAGCAGTCACTTCGCCCTCTCTACTTATATATATATGAAGGTACATCAGTAAATAGGTCACAAACTGATATGGGATAACTGAAAAATGTAGTAGGCAGTTTCTGTGAATGTCAGAAGTTGACAGCAACAGACCTGTCATTACTGAAGATAGCAGACGCTATATGTCGCTAGCAAAAATATTCGCTACGATATGTTCTCAATCAATTGCAATAGGGATTGTTGTAGGGAATTGGAAAGGTGCAGGAGTGATCCCTTTATTCCAAATGGAAAAAAAAATCTGATCAAGCAAATTATAGACCGGTGAGTTTAACGAGCATAATGTGTTAATTGTTTGTCAAAAATCAAAGAAAATATGGCCATGCATTTAGAAAAGTTTAATCTAATCAGAAATAGTCAGCATGGGTTTACTAGAGGGAGATCGTGCTTAACAAATATATTGGAATTCATGGAGGAGGTTCCCAAAATGATAGATGAAGGGGAGCCATTGAATGTTATTTTTCTAGATTTTGCAAAGCTATTTGATAGAGTACCTCATCAAATGTTATTTAGGAAGTTAAAATCACATGAATATGTGGTGAAGTTGTCAAATGGATTGAAAATTGGTTAACGGGAAGAAGGCAGAAAGTTGGCATTTTATAAGGAATACTCTGAGTGGTGTGAAATAAAAAGTGGAGTCCCACAGGGCTCGGTTTTGAGACCAATTTTGTTTTTGATAGTCAAGGCATGTTAAAATGAAACCGGACTCAATGGCTGTATTACACAAATATGAAAGTTACATCATCTGGTGTGCCAGAATTAAGTATATCAATTGTTATGAAGCAAATATGCCACAGGGTTACTTATAAAAAGTCGCTACGGACATTCAGACACGCATCCCACTGCTTGGGTAGACGGCTGATGCCGTCCGAAAGAAATCACTTTTATTAATCTTTTCGAACCACTTGATAACCGAGGTCATGGTGTCTCCATCGGAGTCCCTTGAGAAACTGTTTAAACAAATTAAATGTCATAGGATGAGTGTTGCAGTACTTCCCAGCTGTTCTGTGTTAACTCTTTCTGAACAGTGTTCGCGACCTGTGGATGTGCTTGGTCCTGAAACAGAATCACATCACGCGAAAGTATGTAGGGTCGTTTATTTTTTATTGCTGGAGACAACTTGTCTAGTGTGGCATTGTAGCGGAGGGCATTGATGTTCACGTAAGGTTCTTTAAAGTCTACCAACAAAATTCCTTCATGGTCAAAAAACGCTGCCAGCATAATCTTAGCGGAAATGTGTGATTTGAATTTTTTTGGTTTCGGTGATCCGGGATGTTTCCATTGCATGCCGGCAGTTTTTGCTGCTCTACTCAAAGTGGTAGCACCATGATTCATCGCCTGCCACTATGCGCAAAACAAACTAATCACCCTCCTCTTCTTATTGCAGCAAGTGATTCAAACTCCATCTCATGCGTTCTTCCTTATGGCGGTTGGTCAGCAACCGAGGTATCCTTCTTCTTCTTCTTCTGCGTACGCAGTCAGACAGTAACCATTATTTTTTCGAAAAAAGCGGCGGTCATCCTGAGGCTGTCGCCACTGCCATAGAGCTTGTCTTGCAGTTCCACTGGTAATGGCCACATCTGCTCTCTCTGATCCTCGTATGTCGGGCAGTTCTGCAGCAGATGTTCAGCGGTCATTTTACCAGTACCGCACGGGCATTCGTCGGTACACCCTATCTTCAATTTGTTGAATAGGTGGTACCTCAGTCTGTTGTGGCCAGTGCGAAGTCTGAAGACAACGACCTGCTCTCTTCGGTTCAACTGGTAATAGGCATCGTTTTTGGTGTAACCAGTATGTTCGGTTTCCCATTTGGTCATGTATCTGGCTTTGATAAGCCGTTTTGACTCTTCGTACGTCATACTGGTATCTGTTTGTGGTAGTCTTGCACCTTCTTTTGCCAGTCTGTCTGCCTCCTCGTTGCCTTGGATGTTGCAGTGTGACGGAACCCACTGTACCACTACCCTTTTTGGTGCGGACTGCTGGCACAGTTTGCAGAGTGCTGCTCTTAAGTCATTAAGCTCAGTGTTTTTCTGGCTTTTTAGCGCTGTGACTACGGCGAGAGCATCTGTCAGCAGGACTATATGGCTCTCATTTTCACTGTGTGTCACCATTTCTTCCACTGCCGCCCTCGGTGCCTCTGCCTCCGCTCTGAAATTGTTGTGTACTTACCAGTAGCGAATGACAGTGTTATTTTTCTGCCATTTGGTAGGTTCAGGAATGCTCCTGCCCCTCCGTTCTGTGTAGTTTTTGTTACAGAACCGTCGGTGTATGCATGGGTCCAGTCCATGCTTGGGTAGCTTTTCGTTATGACGCTTAGGGTAGTATCTCTCCTTTCTTTTTCAGTCTGGCAGTTTTTTTTTGCAATACCTGGTATATTTTCTACCACCTCTGGAAATATATCCTGCCTCCAGGTAGGTTTTCGTACAGTAGTGATGGGTTTTGGTGTTGTTAGTGCGTTTATGGGATCTTCGTGCATCTTTGCTTTGGCTATTTCTGCAAAGTTTCTCCGCTTTAGTTTCCCATTTCCCAAATTGTTTAGTCTCTGGTGCATTGGATGGTCCGTCAGTCTTCGGAGTTTCTCTGACTGCAGCTGGGCTCTGCAGTCTCTTCTATCGGTCATGGATTGCAGTTTTGTAATTTTTTCAAGTTCTACAATTGACGTTGACTTCATGCCACCTGTTATAATTCTCATGGCTTGGTTTTGAAGTTTGTTAACTTTATCGAAGTTCGCCTTCGCTGCTGTTGTCCATGCCGCAATGCCATACTCGAGAACTGGTCTCACTCTTCCAGTGTACAGTTTCTTTAGTATGCCTTCGTCTGCTTCCCAGCTTGTGCCAGCAAGTTTCCTCATGATTGCCATTCTTTCTCTGGCTTTCATTCGGTTTCTCTCAATCTGACTTTTCCATGTCATGCGCCGATCAAATGTGACTCCCAGATAGGTTGGGTTGTCGTTTGGCTGCAGGATTTTGCCATTTAGACTTAATTTAACCGAGGTATCCAATGTGAACATACCTTCTGATAGCTCAGTTTCTTGCTAACCACCATTTGAACTGTCCCTGGTGACACATCAAATTCCTCTGCTAACGAACGTAAGCTCCGGCGACGGTCCACCCGAATTGCTGCATCAATTTTGGCGATGGCATCATCTGACGCAACAATATGCGCCTGACCTGGACTCGGAAAACCACGTTCTTCTTTAAACATCGTTGGCCAGTTCTTCACTGTTGTCTTCGACACACTTTTCTTACCATACACTGCCGGCATTCTGCGATGAATGTCAACTGATCACCGCTCGCTGGTCAACTCTGGACGGATTCCGTATAACACTCGCCATGTTTTCAACGGTCTGCTGAGGAAACTATGAGAAAGAGGATAATGAAATTTTGAAAACTTGACGGGCAGTATGTGTTGTTTACACCAGAAATGACGTCATCGTGCGCTTCGCACGTATGTTTGATCAATGATATCGGATAAATGATTGCAAAATGTTCGAGGATGACACAAAACTATGCAGTAGTGTCTCATCTAAAGCAGAAGTGGATATATCGAGGTTGGGTTTCGATAACTATTGACAATGGTATTAGAGCTGGCAAATGGAGTTTAATATAAGTAAATGGACAGTCATCCACATGGGTATCCAAGATGGAACATGATTATAGAAAGAGACTGAACAGTATTAAAAAGATAGAAAAGGAAGTAGGACCTAAGGGTTATAATAGATCATACAGGTAAGGTGAGTGAGCAAGTCCAGGTTATAATAGATCATACAGGAAAGGTGAGTGAGCAAGTCCAGGTAGCAATGAGAAAGGCAAATGCAATGTTAGGTATGATAAAAAGAAATATTAAACATAGGAGCAAGGAAGTGATTGTCACATTGTAAAAAGTATTAGTTAGACCTAGATTGGAGTACTGTGTACAGGTATGGAAGCTTCATCGTTGAGGAAATATAAACATGCTGGAAAGGACAAAAAGAAAAGTGATAAAACTGAAAGTGGGTTTCTAGAATTATGAGGACCTACTCGGAAAAACCAAGCTACAGTATTTAGAAAAGAGAAGAATTCGAGATGACTTAATATAGGGTTTTAAGATAAATAATAGCCAAACAAAAATTTAGACTATAAACAAATTTTTTTTAGATATACAACATCCTACAAGAACAAGAGGACACATTTACAAATTAACTAAAGAAAAGTCCAGATTGGATATTGTGAAATATTTTTATTTTATTTTCAGAGAGTAATTAATGCTTTTGGTATGAGCTGGATGCAGCCGGGGGGGGGGGGGGGGGGGGAGGATTTTCTACTTAGAGGGCTAGGCTCGAGCAGCGTATTACTCCGCTGCGTTGGGAAAAATGCCGAGGAGGGTGGATAACCGATATGCGAGTCCATCTTAATAGACTCAAACACTACATCCGCAGCCTGTTAGTCGCCATCTATGCAGCTCCAAACAAACCACGCAGCCATGGCCTGTATTATGTCATGTCACACAGTTAATGCATCTTACGACATGATCTCTGTGGGGCAGTGGTGCTATTTTTGTCCTTGTCACACAACGACCCCGTATTGAGAAACAAGGGAAAATGTAAGAGCCATGGGCAATGCTTTACAAGATTGTATCTCAGTGAGTTTGTTTTTTTTAAATTGGTGTTTGTGATCTATTTTATTGTCTTTTTTGTGTGCAACATTTAAATGTTCTACTTGTTCATCACTATTTTATATCAGAAATCAAGACAAGGATTACAATGGCAAAACAGGGCTTCAGAGAAAAACAGTAATTGTTAACCTCAAAGACAACCAGGATAGAACTGAGGAAAAGAATAATCGCTAAATATGGTCAATTGTATCAATTGTATGGTCAATTATTATGGTCACTGTATGGGCTGAAACCTAGACTCTAACAATGACAGATGGAAAAAGCTTGAAAGCGTTTGAAATGTGGTGCTACAGCAGAATGAAAAGAGTGAGTTGTACATAAAAAAGATGTAATGACAATGTACTTACTGGAGGGGCTGCACAAAGACATATATTGCACATGATACAAAAACGTTGGTTGGGTTGGTTGGTTGGTTGGTTAAGACATGACAATCTTCTACAGGAGATATTAGAGCTAGAGGGCAAGATTCAAGGGGAGAGAGGACCGAGCGTCCAAGATTGAATTTGATATCACAGGCATGCAGGGACATTCAAGTACAAAGATATGCTGAAATGAAGAGAGCTGAAGAGGATAGGGTCAAACGGTGAGACACACTCAAACAATCTTACAACTAGTCTCCGGACTGAGCAAGCAAATAATGATGAATGACTTGATATACCTGCTTAGCTACATGTTCCTTATTACACTTCCTCGTCTGTGTCTGCAATATAGTCTTCCCTTATTTAGTTCATCATTTCTGATATGATTATTTCATTACATGTGTATTGTTGATTTTCTTGTTTGTTTTCGCATGAACGACAATAAACATGTCGTCAGTGTGTTCTTAGTGTGGGAGCATCACATCCATTAGATAAGAATATAATCAAATGTAAATTCTCTAACACAAATTACAAAATTGAACCCCAAAAAGACAGATCTATTCAATTCGGTCGTTCGTTTGTTCACCCATACTCCTATTTTATTCTCCTTCACAGAGGACATACTTGATGAAGAGGCTAGCTAGCGGCACCACTCGGCTCTCAGTTAAGTGGGCGCGTCTGATGCTTGGCGATACTCACTTGATCACAAAAAATGTGACCGTATCTTTCGCAGCCTAACAGCCTTGGGGAATTAAGCTCAGCTTGAAAACCCCCAGATTTTCAACTTAACTGGATCAGAACAGCCAAATTTCTTTCTGTCCCAATCCCATCACGACCGCCTAATAGGAGATTACCCTTAACAAGCCACGGGAGTAAACCGTTTTATAATCATATTGGTTATTTTAGTTTTTATGTGAACCCAGACCTGCAGTGCAAAGATAAAAAGTCAAAATTTGCCGGAAGAGCCAGTCTGTAGACGTTGCTAAAGCTGGCATCCAATATCAGTTTTATAATATTCGTATTTATCTTACTCTGTTACATCGACCCATTTTATGTTCATATTTATATATGGTTTCTTTATTTTTCCTAGATTTGCGGCTCTCCCATTTTTAGACTCAAAGTCCCCTATATAAATACATTTATAAGGATTCCTGTAACTACCTGCTGTGAATAATGAGACCTCAGATTGCAAATTTGCATCCGGATAAGCATGTCGAGAAAGATGAATATAGCGGTTGTGCAATGGGATGGTTAACTTAACATACAAAATAAATGGATAAACACTTAACATACTGCAAGAGGTCAAGGATGATTTCAAGCATGCATTTTGCAAGGTGGCTTACTCCACCCAACTCTCACATCGGAACGTAAAAACGGATTATATGTTGTATCCTATTTATATTTACACATATTTATATTATTTCCTTACATTGATATTCTTCTTCTTCTTCTTCGTACGCAGTCAGACAGTAACCATTATTTTTTCGAAAAAAGCGGCGGTCATCCTGAGGCGGTCGACACTGCCAGAGAACTTGTCTTGTGGTTCCACTGGTGATGGCCACATCTGCTCTCTCTCTGATCCTCGTATGTCGGGCAGTTCTGCAGCAGATGTTCAGCGGTCATTTTCCCGGAACCACACGGGCATTCGTCGGTTCCACCTATCTTCAATTTGTTGAATAGGTGGTACCTCAGTCTATTGTGGCCAGTGCGAAGTCTGAAGACAACGACCTGCTCTCTTCTGTTCAACTGGTAATATGCATCGTTTTTTGGTGATCGGTTTCCCATTTAGTCATGTATCTGGCTTTGATAAGCCGTTTTGACTCTTCGTACGTCATACTAGTATCTGTTTGTGGTAGTCTTGCGCCTTCTTTTGCCAGTCTGTCTGCCTCCTCGTTGCCTTGGATGTTGCAGTGTGATGGGACCCACTGTACCACTACCCTTTTTGGTGCGGACTGCTGGCATAGTTGACAGAGTGCTGCTCTTAAGTCATTAAGCTCAGTGTTTTTCTGGCTTTTAAGCGATGTGACTACGTCGAGAACATCTGTAAGCAGGACTGTATGGCTTTCATTTTCTTTATGTGTCACCATTTCTTCCACTGCCGCCCTCAGTGCCTCTGCCTCCGCTCTGAAATTGCTTGTGTACTTACCAGTAGCGAATGACAGTGTTATTTTTCTGCCATTTGGTAGGTTCAGGAATGCTCCTGCCCCTCCGTTCTGTGTAGTGTTTGTTACAGAACCGTCGGTGTATGCATGGGTCCAGTCCATGCTTGGGTAGTTTTTCGATATAAAGCTTAGGGTAGTATCTCTCCTTTCTTTTTCAGTCTGGCATGTTTGTTTCCAATACCTGGTATATTTTCTACCACCTCTGGAAATATATCCTGCCTCCAGATAGGTTTTCGTACAGTAGTGATGGGTTTTGGTGTTGTTAGTGCGTTTATGGGATCTTCGTGCATCTTTGCTTTGGCTATTTCTGCAAAGTTTCTCCGCTTTAGTTTCCCATTTCCCAAATTGTTTAGTCTCTGGTGCATTGGATGGTCAGTCAGTCTTCGGAGTTTCTCTGACTGCAGCTGGGCTCTGCAGTCTCTTCTATCGGTCATGGATTGCAGTTTTGTAATCTTTTCAAGTTCTACAATTGGCGTTGACTTCATGGCTCCTGTTATAACTCTCATGGCTTGGTTTTGAAGTTTGCTAACTTTATCAAAGTTCGCCTTTGTTGCTGTTGTCCATGCCGCAATGCCATACTCGAGAACTGGTCTCAATCTTCCAGTGTACAGTTTCTTTAGTATGCTTTCGTCTGCTCCCTAGCTTGTGCCAGCAAGTTTCCTCTTGATTGCCATTCTTTCTCTGGCTCTCATTCGGTTTCTCTAGATCTGACTTTTCCATGTCATGCGCCGATCAAATGTGACTCCCAGATAGTTTGGGTTGTCGTTTGGCTGCAGGAATTTGCGATTTAAACTTAATTTGGTATTTTGGGGTTTGATTGAAAGCGAGAATATTGTGCATGTGGTTTTCTCCTCGTTTATTTTGACTAGCCATGAGTTCGCCCACTCTTTCAGCGATGTTAGGGCCTGCTCCATCCAATTTCTTGCTATGGTGAGATTCTTTTCAGAGGTCCACATAGCCAGATCGTCTGCAAACATTGAGCTATGGACTCTTCTTGGTATATTCTCTGTAATGTCGTTTATATATACCAGGAAGAGTGTGGGTGACAGTACTCCCCCTTGGAGTACTCCCTGCTCGAGTGTCACCTTTTTGCTCATCTTCCCTTGTACTTGGACTCTGGCCGTTCTTTGTTTGAGGTAGTGGTTGATCCACTTGTACATTCTCCCACAAACTTCACTTCTCCTTAGCTTGACTCTAAGTCCGTCTTTCCAGACTTTTTCAAATGCCTTCTCCAGGTCCACCCAAACAGCTACTGTGTGTTTCTGTGCCTGGTAGGCATTTTCTATTTCCTGGGCTTTGAGGATGACCTGGTCCTCAGTGGATCTGTACTGTCTAAAGCCGGCTTGCTGTGGAATTAGTATTCGTTTTTCTTCCAGATGCCACATCAGTCTGGTGTTTATCATACGTTCCATCAGTTTGCCAACACAGCTCAGTAGGCTGATAGGCCTGTATCCATTCGGATCAGTTTTGTCCTTTCCATTCTTTGGTACTGGTACAAGTACTGCGTCTTTCCATGCCTGGGGTACAACTTACATTGATATAATCTGCGTGAATCAGTTACAATTGGGCGAATATTTGGTCTAGCACCAGAGCTCGTGTCTTTCGTTGCAGCAAGGTCCCTGGAGATCTATGATTGGAATCCGAATTGCCTACTACTTCACTTCTATGTCTGTTGTCTGGTGTATATGTATTCTGTTGTCTGGTGTATATGTTTTCTGTTGTCTGGTGTATATGTTT
Organism: Ariolimax columbianus; assembly: GCA_036924085.1. Classification (NCBI taxonomy): domain Eukaryota; kingdom Metazoa; phylum Mollusca; class Gastropoda; order Stylommatophora; family Arionidae; genus Ariolimax; species Ariolimax columbianus. Next base: position 92,834,813 of record JAVGWX010000006.1, on the reverse strand, counting down.
TCTGTTGTCTGGTGTATATATTTTCTGGTGTATATGTTTTCTGTTATCTGGTGTATATGTATTCTGTTTTCTGGTGTATATGTTTTCTGTTGTCTGATGTATATATTTTCTGGTGTATATGTTTTCTGTTATCTGGTGTATATGTATTCTATTGTCTGGTGTATATGTTTTCTGTTGTCTGGTGTATATTTGTTTTCCACTGTTTATAATATTCTTGTCTGTACTATCGGCGTTGTTGATTATTAATTGACAATTACAAGAAGATGTAATTGATAACCATCATGAGACAATTCTGTCGGTGAGTAATTGTTTGACACTATGAGTTAGAAAAGGCAATAGAGTGTTTATATATCTTTTTTATGGCCCTGTTCTGTATCAATGCAAGGATCAGATTAATTTATCTTCACGAATACACCGAGGTATGAGCCTACTTCACCTTCCAAGTATGCCGTAATATGGAACAGAATAGGGTTGTTCATGCTGCTAGCAGCCTTATAAATAAAACCATTGTTATTTAAACAGTCACTGTAAATAATCGAATATAGTCTTCCTATAAAGAGGTTAGTGGCCGTGGAAACCAAATGCTTGACTTGAAGCACAAAGGCAAAACAGTGATACTAGAAATGTACCGCTCATGACACTGGCTCACACTCAGAATTTAGTTCAGTAGTCTAAACTTAATATTATGATAAATTGTGTTGCGCAGACTTTGGACACATCCAAAACCTCTTAATGATACATGTCCATTCTCATTATCCAGGTAGGACTGCTGAAACCGACTACACCTCAATCTTTTTGTCATATTGTAGCGTGTCCCTTGCAGAAAGTCACTCTCGTCACAACCGTCATGTCAAACTGTCGATCTTCAAAAACTCCGCAATCGCCGTCACAGAACATCTCTGACGTCGTGTGTTGATTTGTCTGTGTCGTGTGTTCATCTTCTGATCTGCCTGTGTCTTGTGTTCATCTTCTGATCTGCCTGTGTCTTGTGTTCATCTTCTGATCTGTCTGTGTCTTGTGTTTATCTTCTGATATGTCTGTGTGTTGTGTTCATCTTCTGATCTGTCTGTGTCATATGTTCATCTTCTGATATGTCTGTGTCTTGTGTTCATCTTCTGATCTGTCTGTGTGTTGTGTTCACCTTCTGATCGGTGCTCGGTCTGTGTTTTGTGTTCATCTTCTGATCTATCTGTGTGGTGTGTTCACCTTCTGATCGGTGCTCGGTCTGTGTTTTGTGTTCATCTTCTGATCTGTCTGTGTGTTGTGTTCATCTTCTGATCTGTCTGTGTGTTGTGTTCATCTTCTGATCTGTCTGTGTGTTGTGTTCATCTTCTGATCTGTCTGTGTCTTGTGTTCATCTTCTGATCTGTCTGTGTGTTGTGTACATCTTCTGATCTGTGTGTGTCTTGTGTTCATCTTCTGATCTGTCTGTGCCTTATGCTCATCTTCTGATCTGTCTGTGTCTAGTGTTCATCTTCTGATCTGTCTGTGAGTTGTGTTCATCTTCTGATCTGTCTGTGTCTTGTGTTCATCTTCTGATCTGTCTGTGCCTTATGCTCATCTTCTGATCTGTCTGTGTCTAGTGTTCATCTTCTGATCTGTCTGTGTCTTGTGTTCATCTTCTGATCTGTCTGTGTCTTGTGTTCATCTTCTGATCTGTCTGTGTGTTGTGTTCATCTTCTGATCTGTCTGTGTCTTGTGTTCATCTTCTAATCTGTCTGTGTGTTGTGTTCAGCTTCTGATCGGTGCTCGGTCTGTGTCTTGTGTTCATCTTCTGATCTGTCTGTGTCATATGTTCATCTTCTGATCTGTCTGTGTCTTGTGTTCATCTTCTGATCTGTCTGTGTCTTGTGTTCATTTTCTCATCTGTCTGTGTCTTGTGTTCATCTTCTGATCTGTCTGTGTCTTGTGTTCAGCTTCTGATCGGTCCGTGTCTTGTGTTCCTCTTCTGTGTCTTGTGTTCCTCTTCTGTGTCTTGTGTCCATCTTCTGTGTCTTGTATTTCTCTTCAGTGTCTTGTGCCCATTTTCTGCTCGGTCTGTATCTGCCTCGTTTCGGACGTGCCATTTATTCCAGACTAGTTTTTTTTCAGGCCATTGTGGAGTTTAAAAATGCCAAGGTGTTTTGGTTTCTTAAACGTAATGATGTTTAACAGCAAATTGTAAACTGAGGTCTTTTCTGTAGCATATTTGCTCGAAAGATTCCATTTTCTTTGTTAGTGTTTTGTTAGTGGGGATTCCGTGGCGAAGTGGTTACGCCGTCGGTCTCGTGATCAGGTGGTGTGAGTTCAACTCCGGACTCCGCCGTCTTTTTCACGGATGCTTGATGCGGAGTCCCCTGCATCTCGTAGTCGCCCCCTAGTCGTCTTGTCATTGACTTGCCACTGGGGTCGGGCGTTTCGAGACGAGAGAGTGAGGATAAAAAGTAGCGCAGTTAATCCTTACTAAAAATAGCGCTCGAAAAATTAATTATGCCGTCATCGTCTACGCTTGACGTGGGCCTTTGCTTGTTTGAGTGTAGGTCCATGTTTTTCGCCCGTATGTTAGGTCTGCGCAGAAAGTGATTCTTATCATTTCTTGTAAGCAGTCTCCATTATTGTTGGTAATGGAGCCGAGATAATGGAAATTTGCAACCATTTTAGGTTTCCAATTTATTGAGTAACTGTAGGTCTGCTTTTGGTCACAGCAGCCAAACTAAATGCATTTTGTATATCAACCATTTATGATGGGTCGGTGCAGACTCTCCAACGTGGATCCATGAAAACCTTTCGGGAGAGGAGAAAAGAAGGTCATTATATTATCAATGTCGCAAAAGATCAATACATAAGGTTGTATATGAAGATAGCAGCCTCACAATGTAGAACAACTTTTTTTCAGTAGCGGCAAAGATCACAGCGTGTGTTATGCCACGTGTTTCATGTGTGCAGACATTTACTGTGCTTGCTCTATGCTCTGTAAGAAGTGACACGAAGAAGAGGTGGTACAGGCTCGTGTAGGTTTACTCAGTGCCCTGCTCTCGCCAAGTACGTATATGTATCTACCTTTATGGCATATTCAGTTTGTTTTCCTTATCTAATTGGCTTGGCTTGGCTTCGTTCGTTCTCAATCGCCCGCTACCAAACCCTGACAAGGGCCTGAGTAGCAGAATGTAGTCCAGAGAACGGAATGCGTTGTGTCGTAGTGTACAGCTTGATTGCGATATTTGCACTTTTCGGTCCAACACATCCGACTTCAGCAAGCATTTTTTGAGTACCGGGTTAGCATTCCCTCTTCGATCCCTTCTCCTTAGCCAGTCTGCTCTATTGCAGCCTGTTATCCAGGATCACCGCGTGGAGGTGTAGAAGGTTCTTGGCAGCTCTGGTTCGCTGGTCCTGACGCTAGCAGTCAAAAATGGGTCGCTGACCGCTGCAGCTCATGCGCTGCTCAGCATCTTGATCCCCCTTATCTAATTGGTATGCCTAATATATATTTGCCGGCCCGTTTGTGCAGTCATCTGCATCGCTCTGGTCAAAGACAATTCTTGACTATGCAGAGTGAAGTAGGTCCTGTTTTAAGATTATCCGATTTACAATATTCCGCTAATGCGGCGGTCTTAACATATGTTAGTACAAACGTTACACGAATAAGAATACGATGAAAGAATTATTAGGTACCACACTGGTTACCACCTAAGTATAAGAGCAAGTGATAGTTTGCTGTTTTTTTAAAGTTTTTTTTGGTTTTTTTTTTTTTTTACATCGGAAAAATTAATTAGTGTGAACTGAGAATCAAAACAGTCACGAGAACGGCGTGGGTTTGGGTTAAGTGACAGTGCTCTCAAACCGAAGGTGCTGGATTCGCTCCGCGTCACAGCACCAGGCCCTTACCCGGGGGAAGCAAACCCTTAGAAAATGCAGGAGGAAACAACCCCTTACATAAAATGCATGTCGAAGTCGGATGCACTGGGCCAATAGTCGCAAAATCAAAACATAGTGCAACGCACACTGCCTTGGAGAATAGAGAAAAAAGGTAAACGAACAATCTTTTTTTTTTAAATCACTCACAACATGTTTGAAGGCTGAGCTATCATCAAGGGCAAGGTCCTAAGTTTCATCAGTGAAAGAAGCTGTATTAACAAAGGTTGAAACTAGCAGAGACTGATTTAACAATGCACGGTTATTGAAGAAAGAGTTAGTAAAGAAGCTGTATTAACAAAGGTTAAAACTAGCAGAGACTGATTTAACAATGCACGGTTATTGAAGAAAGAGTTAGTAAAGAAGCTGTATTAACAAAGGTTGAAACTAGCAGAGGCTGATTTAACAATGCACGGTTATTGAAGAAAGAGTTAGTAAAGAAGCTGTATTAACAAAGGTTGAAACTAGCAGAGGCTGATTTAACAATGCACGGTTATTGAAGAAAGAGTTAGTAAAGAAGCTGTATTAACAAAGGTTGAAACCAGCAGAGGCTGATTTAACAATGCACGGTTATTGAAGAAAGAGTTAGTAAAGAAGCTGTATTAACAAAGGTTGAAACTAGCAGTGGCTGATTTAACAATGCACGATTATTGAAGAAAGAGTTAGTAAAGAAGCTGTATTAACAAAGGTTGAAACTAGCAGAGGCTGATTTAACAATGCACGGTTATTGAAGAAAGAGTTAGTAAAGAAGCTGTATTAACAAAGGTTCAAACTAGCAGAGGCTGATTTAACAATGCACGGTTATTGAAGAAAGAGGTAGTAAAGAAGCTGTATTAACAAAGGTTGAAACTAGCAGAGGCTGATTTAACAATGCACGGTTATTGAAGAAAGAGTTAGTAAAGAAGCTGTATTAACAAAGGTTGAAACTAGCAGAGGCTGATTTAACAATGCACGGTTATTGAAGAAACAGTTAGTAAAGAAGATATATTAACAAAGGTTGAAACTAGCAGAGGCTGATTTACCAATGCACGGTTATTGAAGAAAGAGTTAGTAAAAAAGCTGCAGAAAGTTATTCACCAAAGTTATCTACGATTGTAGAAGACAGTCGGTATATTATGAATGCGTGTTAAGCGTGGACTAAACGGACTTTTATTTGGAGAAGGTGTAGCTTAAAAATTCCTACTTGGAGAGAAGACAGTGCTTGGCTTTGCACCTGAAAAGAACAAAGTAACAATACATTTAATGTATTTTGGTTTTTCTTCACGTTGCGGTTGGTTAGTCATAAGAATCTAATCTGAAACAGAAATTAAGATAAACAATGTGCAGACTGTTATTTGCATTTTTGTTTAGGTATTGATGTAAGGCACACATAGTAAATACTAATATAACATGTTTTTAAATGAATGTTGATTTCCTGTTCTGACCTTTATTGCTCATTTCGGCGATATCGGTTATATGCAATCTAGTGGTTCTAAACCTCAACTACATCATCGATAACCTTGACACTAATAATGGATCACTAAGGGGAATGAGTCATGGTTTCCATTGTTACTACAGGCCTGATACTAAATGGGAAAGAACTCACTGATGGGGGCGGTGTCTATACTAATTACGTCTCTTGTTAAAATGTTTTGTAATCAGTGTTTAAAGTTAGTTCCTCTCTCGTATTAACTGGTTTCATTCATATTTTATATCAGCTGCTTTTAAGATGTAATACTACTGTATAGTTGTTCATTCCAGTGTTGGCTCACTTCCTTTCTTTGATTATACTCGCAACAACAACCACACAAAGCCATCTTTAAGTAATCGATAACAACTGTATAATTTTAATGTGTTTTAATATGTGCAGATTATATATTTTGTTGCAATAAATAATATTAAATATGCGGACGATACAATTTTGATGGCAAAATAGTGAGAACAAATTGCAAGTCAACAATAAAACAACATGTAGAATTGCGTGGCTGAGTTAGAAAATTCAGATGTAACCTGATCTATATTGACAACGTACAGGGATAAAATCACTATGTGTACATTTTGTAAAAGACAGATCCAGGTTGGACATTAGGAAACACTTTTTTAGTCAGAGATTGGTTATTACATGGAATGCAATGCAACAGGAGGTGGTAGAGGTGAAATCAGTTAATACATTACAAAATATATTGTTATTCTACATCCACATGTGCAATTTTCAGCATTTATCAATTCTTTACTTTCTGAGATAAGAATATGTCTCTGATTTTTGGATCATTAGAATTCTTGATAATATTTTTCAGAAATGAGTGTCTCACAAACCGAATAAACTTTGAGGACAATGTCAGTATCAAACTGTGATGACAATTTCAGACCGCCTCTTTTAATATATTTCAGATATGACTAATAAATGACATATCCTGATCATTGATCAATCGGCATGCATTTGTCCAAACACAGTGCAGAGATGCACAAATTACAATTCACATTTCTGCAAACTTTATAAGAAATGTAGCCTGCAATAAAAACAATTATAGTTTTATCTCTCTCACTCAAGTCAAAATAAATACGTTCATCCAGCACTGATGGAAAAGCTTTCATTTGACTTGTTACATCTACAGCCTTATCTTCCTCACAGTCAGTCAGTCAGGCTAAACTGTCCACACCTTGCAGAACTCAAATGCAGGGAACTGACCAATTTTAGCTTCTTCTCAGACTCCATAATCTGACGAACAGAAATGTTATAGTTTACTCCAAATAGTTGTAGATACTGGGAAAATATTAACTCCAAGCTGTTAGTTTGGAATTTACATGGTAACATATAGTGAATATTTTCTATACCTAGCTGACATTAGGACGTATGTTAATTGCATCGATCATTAAAGAAACCAATTTGCTATTTGTCTCTAACTGTAAATCTTTTTTCCTCAAGTTCGCAAGATGGGAATTTGTATCCCAAAGCAAGATTAGCAGATAATGACAAACATTAAGTCAATTTCCAAAGATATGACTTAATTGGCAGAACAAGGATACTGCCTCGAATAAACGCAAATGCCTTAAAAGATAACAAGTACAGTTTGTAAGACCACAACAACATTTCAGAACTGGATTTTTTCCTTGTTGTGTCAGTTAGCTTTAACTGTCCAATCAAAAATAGTACATACCGTTCATTTGCATTATCCACAGCAATCTCATCATTATGGTCTTGCAATAGGGAAATTGCTTTTGACATCTTTGATTTCAAGACCTCTGAACAGTCATTAATATGTCTGAACTTACTCAAAATGTTGTCCAGTTTCGTCTATTTGTCTACTTTAGAAGTAGGTGAAATTATGGAATATAACACTGGAGTCTTAATTTCCGTGTTATGACAATTCACTTGGACAGTTAAATCGGAATTAATCTTCACTGAAATGAACACTCTTCTTGTGTTTTTCTCTTTTTTTTACAGGAGGCTCTGACACATATGCTGGAAGATTCTAAATAATCGAAGGGACTGCACATTTACTGAGTTTTGGAGCTTTTCGTGGAATACTAACTTAGGACCCATCATCACGTTTATACGTATCTTCGTGTAGAGCATCATGTGAAGTCAAATGGTGTATACACACAACAGAATCTTGGGTATACGTATAGTCTTTCCTTTGAATGGTACGAATCCATATTGCCTTACGAACTTCATCATTTGGAAAGCGGAATACATTAATATATGAACCTTCAAGGTAATTTGTTTTACATCCTGGAACAAATTTCTGTGGCATTATCGATTATTTCCACTGCCCACGTAAAATATCAACTGGTTGTATACAGACTCTGTAGAGCCTTCTAAACGAGTATAATGAAATTAATTTAAGTTAAGTCCCAATATAATCCCCAGCAATAGATCTGAATACACGCTTTGAAATATCGGTAGAACGGAAGTGCATTTCTACTGCTTCCGGTGAGAGTTATATTTTCCTTAATCGATCTCAGTCTTAACCATTCTTAGCCTGTAAGTAAAGGAGAGGCCATGACTGAGTTGTATCGAAGTAAGACGTCGGCCACGGGTGCTGGAGCTTTGGGTTAAAATCATTGTAGAGATCATAATTTGTTCACGTGAACTTTCTGGTAGATTCCGGATCTCTGGATGGTAGAGATTGGAAGCTTGTGTGCAGTGTCGAGTTAAAAATCCCTCGACAGTTGAAAATCGAAATGAGTAAACTTAACGGACGCTGCCAGGGTAAAATGCAAAATTATGAAAATATTCTAGCCAATCTTATGGGATTATCGCCGGTGCTAAAGAGTTCGTGCATTGAGCTGAGATTCTCCAAAAAAATGAAGAAGAACAGAGCACTTATGAGTTAAATCGTGTGTAATAGCGTTGATTCTTCGACTAAACTAAACTATGGATCACCTTGAAATCAATCATATTTCAGCACAGAACCTTTCCGACAAACCATCCCTCCTTCCACTCTTCACCGCGTGACGAGGTAAATTAAAAACCAACGCACACCTTTTTAGGTAAACCTTTACACATTCATAAGATTTTGTTTCAAAACGTAATGAAAGTAAACTAACAAATACTTAAACAACTAATAACAATTCAATAGGTATCAAAATGTAATTGGTATGTGCGCGTGCGTGTATGTGAGAATATGTGTGTGTGCATGTTTATATATATATATATAATACCATTAGTAAAAGAACAATTTATTCATCTTCGATGAGAAGCGGCAAGATCATCCTGTGTCACACTACATCCATGAGACTGAGTGTGCTAATGACTTATCAAGCCAACGAGAGCGTAAAGTTTTATTGCATGACTGGCAAACGTGGAAAAAATGTATACATACATATATATATATATATAGTTATTTGTAAGTATGTTACAACCCATGTAACAGCACTGAAACTCAGCAAATAGAATGTTATCTATCAGCTGAGCGCTATGAGGCAACATTACTTGAGTAGCACGGCTCACATTCTCAGTCCGTGTTTATTCGCATCAATACGGTAATGTCATTTTCTTGGAGCCATTTGTATTAAGGTACTTCACACTATCACTGAGCAGTTTATCTCGTCGCATTATTTCTGTTTTCTACTTGTTATCCTGACAGACACAACATTATATTTATGTCCCTCTTCTGTCAAAGGAAACCGAATCTACTTGTTGGAATTGAATGTTAGTGAGCTGTCTTCGAGTCGACATAAGTGGCAAGCTTAGAGCAATGAGAAAACTAATCGAGTGTTTACTAGTACGTACGATCGTCCGTCCTATCCGATTGCCTCCAGAGACCAGGCCACATAATCGGATCAAAAACAGGAATTGTCTGGAATTTTGTCAGATTAGGACTCAGAAAGTCTCCCAAAAAGTCGTGCCCTGTAGCATCTGCCAGGACATCAGTGAGCGTGAGGTGAAGGAATGAGGGCAGATTGGCAATGATGGAAGACGGGAGAGGATGATGGCGAAGTGGGATCAGGATAAGAACACAGGGAATAGAAAATAAGGAGGGACACTAAGAAAAAGAATAATGAGAGAAATGATCATTAGAACAAAATGTGGAATAAGTATACATTGAGAATGGTGGAAGACAGAAGAAGATGAGAGAATGGTTAGGTAGTAACCAATACACTTAAAGAAAGAAGACACCGAGTGTATTAAGGAAGTTTATGTGAAGGACTAATAGTTAAAGACATTAAAAATAGCAGAGAGAATAACGAGAAATGAATCATGTACAAAATAGTCGAGGACAAATGTGATGTGAAAAATGGAAAATAATATTACGAAGAAAAAAAGAGAGAGAAATAGAATAATTCAGAATACGATCAGCAGTCAGAGGCCATAATTGAAAGAATAAAGCATAAACTGTATTAATTAAGCCAAAATGCATTTATCAAAACGTGTTGTAACGTCTTTTATATTTATACTGAAGATAACAGAACAAATGGCATATTTTAAGCATGTATAAGCAGGTGAGTAAATATGAAATAATAAGAAAAAGACAACAAGTTGATTGAACAGATAAGTAGCACCGTATTAGACTTGGTGAACGGTAGATTAGGCTATTTTGACATTTGTGATCAAACATTTAGAGCTTAAACACTGTAGAGCTTGGTTGACATATTTGGTCTTACGTAACTCTTACACTGTTCATATATAATGGTAAAACAGACGCACTGTCAGGCAACACATCAATTTTCCTAACATATTTTATTTTATGTTCCTCTTATACTGTTTATAAACACTTGATGTTATTGAATGCCCACAATAAGTAAGATTACTCTTGTTGTGCACCCTGATAAGGGTGGTATGTGGCGGGTAGCTGTTCTAACATCTCGAGCGAGTGAATGAAGGTGGTCTGAGTTCCTCCAGGAAATTGGGCTATGTTTGGCTTCATCTGGGCGTGGCTCACTTTTTCAGGCAAAACGTCGATCCCCTACCTCGTTAACCAGGATGCCATGAAAACAATCCGTTCTCCGGGAGAACTGCGATGAAGGGGTAGGTGAGGGGAGGGGGGTATGGCCAATATATGTTCCCTGACCCTGATTAGCAAGTCCGATCAGTATATTTTCCATGGCCATGACTACCATGTCTGATCATTATGTTTTGCCTGACCATGACTAAAATGTCCGATCAGTAAGTTTTTCCTTGACCCACACTAACATGTCCGATCAGTAAGTTTTTGCCTTAACCAGACTAACATTTCCGATAAGTGTGTCTTGGCTGACTCTAACTAACATGACCAATCAGTGTGTCTTGGCTGACCCTGACTAACATGTCCGATCAGTGTGTCTTGGCTGACCCAGACTTCTTCTTCTTCTTCTTCTTCTGCGTACACAGTCAGACAGTAACCATTATTTTCTCGAAAAAAGCGGCGGTCATCCTGAGACTCTCGCCACTACCATAGAGCTTGTCTTGCAGTTCCACTGGCAATGGCCACATCTGCTCTCTCTGATCCTCGTATGTCGGGCAGTTCTGCAGCAGATGTTCAGTGGTCATTTTACCAGTGCTGACCCAGACTAACATGTCCGATCAGTGTGACTTGGCTGACACTGACTAACATGTCCGATCAGTGTGTCTTGGCTGACCGTGACTAACATGTCCGATCAGTGTGTCTTTTGCAGACCCTGACTAATATGTCCGATCAGTGTGTCTTGGCTGACCCAGACTAACATGTCCGATCAATGTGTCTTGGTTGACCCTGACTAACATGTCCGATCAGTACATTTTTTCTGATCCTGACTAACATTTTTCGATTAGTGAGTCAGCTGACTGACTAACTAGTCTGATCAGTGAGTTTGCTTGAGCAGAGTCAGTATAGACACTGGTAAAACAAACGTTATGTTACTCACACATAAATGTACCCAATGAGCGATAATAGTAACGTTTATCACAGTGATAACAAGAGCAGAGAAAGTATGGGACGATAATGAAGGTCATTTCATTGTATTAGCAGGTAAACGTGGGAATGTTGGTTCTGTTCAGTAAAATCTTTTTGCGGGCGGGCGGGCAGGCGGGCGGGTGTGCGTGCGTGCGTGCGTGCGTGCGTGTGTGTGTGTGTGTGTGTGTGTGTGTGTGTGTATGTGTGATGTATGTGTTTTTATGTGTGTGATATTGTTTTATTCTTTAGTAAGTATGTGAAAATAAATTATTTTCTGACGAGCTTGAGTCAGACAGGTCAAATAAAACGTTACAAAGACACTTTGAAAACCTTCCTAAAGAACTGTGGCATTGACTCTGACAGATGGGAGAACATTGCTGCTGGTCGGCCTACCTGGCGTAATACAATCTCTTCTGGCACGACACATAAGGAGAAGACAATCAAGGAAGCTGTACAGAAACGAGCGACACGAAAGACAAAAGACGAGTTGCCTCCGTCTGACGGTCAGACAGTGTTTCTGTGCCCTCAGTGTGATAGATGCTTTCGTGCTCGGTTTGGTTTGATCAGCGACCTACGAATCCACTGTAGGATTGACAGATGACAATGTGGTCCTTTTTGGAAACAATGGAAAAACAACAGGAAGCATGTGAATATCGCAGGGAACATTATCGCAGGGGAGATTATCACAAGGGACATATCGCAGGGGACATATCGCAGGGGACATATCGCATGGGAGATTATCGCAAGGGACATTATCGCAGGGGACATATCGCATGGGAGATTATCGCAAGGGACATTATCGCAGGGGACATATCGCATGGGAGATTATCGCAAGGGACATTATCGCAGGAGACATATCGCATGGGAGATTATCGCAAGGGACATTATCGCAGGGGACATATCGCATGGGACATTATCGCAGGGACATATCGAAGAGATGAGAGATGAGCTGTCGATTAATGCAGCGAGGCTTCCTTCGTGGATACAAACTGCACAAAAATTGTTTGCCTGTGAATGTGTATTATATTTTTTTGTAGATTATTTTTTCTGTGTAATAATTGTCATACATTTAGATATTCAATACTGAAATGAAGGTCAAATGGTTTCACTAAAACAGTGTATATATGACTACCTCGGTTATCAACAACCAACTCTTCTTACCTCACACTCTGTTTCATTTGACTCTGTCCTACAGTCACACCCTTGCACAACTTTCACACGCGCCCTCATGGTGAGGCCCTTCCATTGCACTTTGGTTGGGCTAGCTTCTGAGGGCGCACAAACCTAGCATAGGTACTTACAGACGCACACGTGCATTCAAGCACTGGTTTATGCGTCCTGATATCTCCCAATGGACTACGGTCTGGGGTGGAAACTAGTAGAAACTAGTGAGGCAAACATCTAAGCAACAAACAAAAAACAGTTATCAACCATGTTAGGGAACGGACCAATATCGATTAAGCGAACATCTTCGAATTATGAAGCAATTACTTTATATTGCTTGCAAGTTCATTTGTGTAGTACACGTAAATGACGCAAACTCTTGTAAAATCTAAATATCGTATATATATGTTCACTTTTTTTAAAAAATACATTAAGTCTGCCTTTTCCCAAATAAATGGAGATTTTCTTTTCCCCGCATGGGTGTTCCTCCCTTTTCAACTTTCAATGCAACCAATAAGACTAATATGAATAACGTCTTGATTTGAAGGAATATTGAAACAGATTTCATTTTTAATCTACACATATAAAATTGTATCAATATCAACAATTTGGGTGACCCGCTTTCCAGTTATGTTTGCACTGTTCAAACGTTTGAAATTAATGTAACGTTTTGAGTTTTAGACTTAACAATTAACTGTTAGGCGAGGTATGCCTAGATAACGGCTTTTGTCAGTCTTGGACGTATACTACTCACTAAGTTTGACTAGTTTTAGCTTTTTCTTGCAGAATAAGAAACCTGCGGTTTCTTTTAGTTCAATGATTGTACTTAACGTGCCACAAATAAAACGACCCACCTGGAACAATTTATAGTAGTAATACATTGAACGAGTAAAGGTGACATCGAATAAGACAAGAAGCCAGCGGTCGGTAGTCTAAACTTTACGTAATAGGTTGGATAAACAAGATAGACTGTCGTGTATGCGAGGAATCGTTCAAATTGAAAGGGATCAGTGAAGCGAATCGTTAATGAACGAGGGGTTAGTTGGCGGGAAAATTCAAGTATTAGTAAGTGAATACAGGAAAGGCATATAGAAACCCGTACCTCTGCGCTCATGTGATAACTCAAGAGTGAACAGTATTCCATAGCATGCAAATACCAAAAGAGCTAGGATACCGATGTGCCAGTAGCCTACTAGATGTACACATCCCTGCTCTGTTCTCACGTGCACTCCACCCAACACCACCCACGATTGAATTCAAAACGATGCAGTCTGTAAATTGCCGGCTCATCCAACGCAGTACGAATATCCAGGATTCGATTACTGATTGACGTCAGAACATCAGCCAAAAACAGATCCACAAATCTCACTATGTGTGTCTGTGGCTCTAAAGCGTCAGCTAGCCTTTTGCCATGGGCACAGCCACTACCAGAACAGCCGATCCATACAAGACAGCGATGCTAAAAATTTAAAAAGTAAACTGTAACCGAGTACTGATTACCCTAACTGTATCCTAACAGTTTTGATCATTTAATTCGCTCAGCTCTTGTTCATGTGTAATTTGATATATCTTATCCGCTCAAATGGACTTCTTAGCACCAATTTTGAAAATGTTCATTTTGTTTATTCTAGTTACACCACTCATCTAAACATCCAATAGTTTGTTAAGTCATCATAATGCAAACATTAGTACATCATTATTCTCTTTCAGTTGTTATCGTTAAAACTGACTTTAAATTTTTACTCTTATTCAACTGGGCCTCTAATGAAGACCTTTAGGTTATAATATAAGCCGCTATTGTATGTCTGCCCTTGTAAAACGAAACGCGTTTGTATATTCTTCTGTTTCTCCTTATCAAATAGGAAAAAACGTTCTTCATTCATCTGTTGTATCAAAGCTAACATGCATGGAAGGAGTAAAGAGAGGTTGGTTGCAAAAAAATTCAAAGTAATAGAAGATTTGGCAATTAAGCACACAAACAACAATGTTAAAGATCATGTCAAATAAATAAAATAATGTAAAATTATAAGTTGTATTATAATTGGATATAAGAAAATTGTCTTTGGTGAGGAATATTTTTCAAAGACATGGACAGAATATGTCAGAAAATTATTCTTTGAAAGCAGAGGCTAAGAACCTCGAGTAACAACTTATGAAGGCCCAAAAATCCTTAAGTCAGAAGTGGAAAAAGTGGATCAAAAATGATGAAACAGTCGAAGACTGCAGACAACAACAACATATAATTAAAATAGAAATGATAAACACATTAATTGACTATGTAACAGACACATTTATAGAACTGTGTAATGACCTACACAATGGACGATACGTACCAAATGACTTGAAGACATCCGTCTTGATCAATTTGCCAGGAAAACTAAATTAGTGCGTTGTGCAGATTATAGAACAATTTGTCTGATGGTCATATGATCAAGATGGTGAAGATTAAGGAACAATTTGTCTGATGGTCATATGACCAAGAGGGTGCAGATTTTGGAACAATTTGCCTGATGGTCATATGACCAAGATGGTGAAGATTATAGAACAATTTGTCTGATGGTCATATGACCAAGAGGGTGCAGATTATAGAATAATGTGTCTGATGGTCATATGGCCAAAATAGTGAAGATTAAGGAACAATGTGTCTGATGGTCATATGACCAAGAGGGTGCAGATTATAGAACAATTTGTCTGATGGTCACATGACCATGGTCATATGATCAAGATGGTGCAGATTATAGAATAATTTGTCTGATGGTCATATGGCCAAAATGGTGAAGATTATGGAACAATTTGTCTGATGGTCATATGACCAAGATGGTGCAGATTATGGAACAATTTGCCTGATGGTCATATGACCAAGATGGTGCAGATTATAGAACAATTTGTCTGCTGGTCATATGATCAAGATGGTGCAGATTATAGAACAATTTGTCTGATGGTCACATGACCAAGATGGTGCAGATTATATTATAGAACAATTTGCCTGTTGAGTCAAATGAAGAAGATGCTCCTCAACGAATTAAAAAATAAAATAAATTAGTCAGTTTAATATGTAAAGAGCAGTTTTGGTTTCGAAAGAACAATGGCGCTGAAACAGCAATTCCTTGTATGACAATGTCCGCAAAAATGTATTTAAAAGGGGGGGGGGGGGAGTATCTAAATATGTTTCATAGACTACAGTGAAGTATTTGACAATGTCCAGCATAAACATTTAATGAATATCTCAAGAAATTCATTTAGATTAAAAAGACATTAACATGTACTGGGAACAGACAGTGATAGAAATATCTGGAAATAACTGCTAACCATATATTAACATAAAATCAGGTGTTAGATAGGTGTTAGGTAGGTGTTAGGTAGGTGTGAGATAGGCATGAGATAAGTGGGAGACAGGTGTCAGATAGTTGCAAGATATGTGTGAGATAGATGTTAGACAGACGTGAGAGAGAGGTGAGATAGGTGGGGCAGGTGTAAGATAGGTGTGAGATACGTGTGAGACACATGTGAGAAAGGTGTGAGATACGTGTGAGACACATGTGAGATATGTGTGAGATACGTGTGAGACACATGTGAGATAGGTGTGAGATACGTGTGAGCCATATGTGAGATAGGTGTGAGATACGTGTGAGACACATGTGAGATAGGTGTGAGATACGTGTGAGACACATGTGAGATAGGTGTGAGATACGTGTGAGACACATGTGAGATAGGTGTGAGATACGTGTGAGACACATGTGAGATAGGTGTGAGATACGTGTGAAACACATGTGAGATAGGTGTGAGATACGTGTGAGACACATGTGAGATAGGTGTGAGATACGTGTGAGACACATGTGAGATAGGTGTGAGATACGTGTGAGACACATGTGAGATAGGTGTGAGATACGTGTGAGACACATGTGAGATAGGTGTGAGATACGTGTGAGACACATGTGAGATAGGTGTGAGATACGTGTGAGACACATGTGAGATAGGTGTGAGATATGTTTGACAAAGGTGTGCCTGGTGGAAAACGGGGATGAATGTCTAACGTTATAAAGAAAACATTTTCAGAGAGATTGAAGGGATGCCAGGGCTAAACATCAATTGAAGAATAATCAACAGTCTAAGATATACCAATGACAAAGTAATGTTGGCTGAAATGCGCAAGTGTTGCAGGAACTGGTGGAGACAGTCTACAACAGTAAAAAGAGTTTGGAGTGTTCATTAATTATTAGGGAAACAAAAACTATGATAATTAGCAAAACAGACATAAAGAGCACAGTAAACATCACAGTAAACGCGTAGAGAGCTCCAACAACTTAAGTTACTTACAGCTACGACAGATACACAAAAAAGTGAAGGTAGAAATAAAAGAGAAGTGAAAAGGTTAGCAAGAATGGCAACAAACATACATATCTAAGAAGCATGCAAAATATATTGACTTCAAGGCAAATCACACTTAAACTAATAAAGGAGAGTCGCCGGGTGTTGTGTTAATTTATCCCTGCTATTTGTTGCTAAAAAGTGAATGATGGACAAACAGTTGATAGACGAACAGTTGATGGACAAACAGTTGATAGACAAACAGTTGATGGACAAATAGTTGATGGATAAATAGTTGATGGATAAACAGTTGATGGACAAACAGTTGATAGACAAAATGTATGCTCTTAAAATGTGAATATACAGAAGAATGAGCAGCAAACAAATAAAGAAGTCCTGATAGATTAGAAACAGAAAGGGAAATACTGAAAGACATACAAATTAGGCCGACTAAATATGTGGTCCACTGGAGTCTTTGTTTGTGACAAGGATAAGAATAGCACCACTGCCCCACAGAGAGCACGTCGTACGATGCGACTAACTGTGTGACATGGAATAACACCGGCATGGTTAGGTGGTTCGTTATTAGCATCATAGACGGTACCTAGCAGGTTGCTGGTCAACTTTTGCTCTAGTGTTTTAGGTATTAAGATTGACTCGCACATTAACAACCCTCCGCGGCACTTGTCTCAACACAGAGAAGTAATAAGATGCTCGAGCCTAGCCTACTAAGCAGGAAATCTTCCTACCAGCTACATCAAGCAAATACCTGAGCTAGGACTTGTAGAAGTACAAGTCGACTGTGAACTAAAAACTAAGAAATATGTTGGACATATAAAGCAACAAGATCCACTGCTAACAACAATAGATGAGGGAAAGGTTGACACATACGAGTAAGAGGATGACAGCACTATAAATGGGCTAGCAACATCAATAGATGAACTAATAACAGTCTGTCGGAATGAACTATCAACACACAAACACAGGACCTGTTGAAGGTCCATTATAGCCAACCTTTGATGCGCAGGCGGAACGTGATATGAACATCATATGGTATTGCTTATATTACATCCTTTCAAAGTCTGCTCAACTCGCACACGGCTTTATATGTCTGTTTTAGTGGCGAGGTGTGTCAACACTTGAGTTGAGGAGTCGTCTGTCCTAGAAGGGTTACACTCATTGATGTTCGAATAGATATTTTACTTTTACCCTCTGTGGTTTAAGCACACTCTTACTTCTCACATTCTAAACCCCCTCCACCCCCACCCCGCCCCCTAAGATGTTCTCCTTTCCCGTTTAGCTAACCTTTACATCCCATTGTTTTCTCTCTCCGTGTTATGCCCACCATTAAGCGGGGCCGGGCATGACTAGAGTCGCCCCACGACCCCTAACGATACACAAGTCACAGAACCTTGCGAATGCCATATTTTGGAGGAGTATTTGTCGAGTGTCAGTGAGGGTTTTACCTTCTCTGCAAGCAATTTTTGTGTTGTTTCTGTCAACCTCCAGCTCCGATTGCCACTCAGGCACGGCTCGGAGACACGTACTGCTCGCTCAATTCCAGGTTCCTGCCGTGTACTGGACTATGCACAACAAACAAGTTGCTGTTTGCGAGCGTGTCTCTTCAGACATTGTCTCAGGCAACACTTTGTGACTGAACTAGATTTCCCATCCTTAATCCTCAGATCTGCCAAGTCATAAACCTGACACTTCAGCTGAAAAAGTGCACAACTCGAAGATGAAAAACTACACTAAACTTCACACAAACTTTCCTTCGTGTTGTAAATATTCTGAGAATGCTATTTTTAACAAGGTACAACGCAAACATTGCACAAAAATAGAATAAAGCAAAGAAACACTTACTGCCACGCAATGGCGATACAAACTTGCCCAAGTATATACTTTCCTACAAGCATATATACATAAACTTTGACGCGCAAACAACACCAGCAAATACAGAACAAGAAACAATTTCACACGTTACAAAAAAGACACAGAGACGCTGGCTATATTGTCTTACCATACGTCATATATTTCATTTCACTTTGCCGCTCACAATTCAGAAGAATTGATTTTGTCTGATGACGTATAATATGCTGCTGTTTATTTATAGAAACTTTGTTTTAACCACACAGTTCTCATGTTTAGGAATGATAGTGTAATTACTGTCTACATTGTTGATCCCATATACTGTCTACATTGATGATCCCATATACTTTCTACATTGATGATCCCTTATACTGTCTACATTGTTGATCCCATATACTGTCTACATTAATGATCCCATATACTGTCTACGTTAATGATCCCATATACTTTCTACATTGCTGATCCCATATACTGTCTAAATTTATGATCCCATATACTGTCTACATTGATGATCCCATATACTGTCTACATTTATGATCCCATATACTGTCTACATTGATGATCTCATATACTTTCTACATTGCTGATCCCATATACTGTCTACATTTATGATTCCATATACTTTCTACATTGCTGATCCTATATACTGTCTACATTGCTGATCCCATATACTGTCTACATTGATGATCCCATATACTGTCTACATTGCTGATCCCATATACTGTCTACATTGATGATCCCATATATTTTCTACATTGATGATCCCATATACATTCTACATTGCTGATCCCATATACTGTCTTCATTGCTGATACCATATACATTCTACATTGATGATCCCATATACTTTCTTTGAATTCATAAAGAAACAACGTGTGTCGCTATATAGGTCAACATGTATATATCAGATTCATGTGTGAACCTCTTGCAACCCTTGTCCCCGAGACAGAATCATCTGGAACACGAGATGCAACCAGCACAAGACCAAAGAACGCGGTACTACTCGAGTCAAGCCATCAAAAATGCCCAAGAACTAGGACCTGAGCTGCGACCCGCACAAGACCAAAGGACGCGGTACTACTCGAGTCAAGCCATCAAAAATGCCCAAGAACTAGGACCTGAGCTGCGACCCGCACAAGACCAAAGGACGCGGTACTACTCGAGTCAAGCCATCAAAAATGCCCAAGAACTAGGACCTGAGCTGCGACCCGCACAAGACCAAAGGACGCGGTACTGCTTGAGTCAAGCCACCAAAAATGCACAAGAACTAGGACCTGAGCTGCGACCCGCACAAGACCAAATGACGCGGTACTGCTTGAGTCAAGCCACCAAAAATGCACAAGAACTGGGACCTGCACAAGGACAACTACCATTGTAGAAATACCGGTCAACGAAGACTAAGATCTCTGTATGAACAGGCTGTCACTGAAGCTGGCTCATTTTAGAGGAGACTATTCTTTGAAGAATTGCAATCATTTCCATTTTCGTTCATGTCTGATACATACGTTGGTACTTTACAGGAAGCATCTATTCGATATTCGAGCTGATTAGAGCAGTAATGATTTTTACATAATGAGGTTGCTACCCCTATTGTAAACCCTCTTCAGACGCCTCCTACGACTTGCTTAGAAAAAAATTATAGTGATCCTACTCTTTTCATCCAAGTGCTACCAGAGTGGAAAATTGTTTAAATGTATGCTGTTCTTTGTCCTTGATGAAGAAGACCGTTTGGTCGAAACGTAAGTTTCGTTCATGTTCTTGTTCCGACTTGATATTTGAGTTTTCTTGGGTGTTTCTATACTTTATGAGGATGACAATTACTGACATTAGTTGTACACTCAAAAAATATCAGTTCCACCAGAACCAATCATATGATCTAAGACTGTACACTGATAAAATATCAGTTTTAGAGTGAAAGGAACCAAACATACGATCTTCTTCTTCTTCTTCATCGTACGCAGTCAGACAGTAACCATTATTTTTTTTCGAAAAAAGCGGCGGTCATCATGAGGCTGTCGACACTGCCATATAGCTTGTCTTGTGTTGCCACTGGTGATGGCCACATCTGCTCTCTCTGATCCTCGTATGTCGGGCAGTTCTGCAGCAGATGCTTAGCGGTCATTTTCCCGGTACCACACGGGCATTCGTCGGTACCACCTATCTTCAATTTGTTGAATAGGTGGTACCTCAGTCTATTGTGGCCAGTGCGAAGTCTGAAGACAACGACCTGCTCTCTTCTGTTCAACTGGTAATAGGCATCGTTTTTGGTGTAGCCGGTATGTTCTGTTTTTGGTGTAGCCGGTATGTTCTGTTTTTGGTGTAGCCGGTATGTTCAGTTTTTGGTGTAGCCGGTATGTTCGGTTTATGGTGTAGCCGGTATGTTCGGTTTTTGGTGTAGCCAGTATGTTCTGTTTATGGTGTAGCCGGTATGTTCAGTTTTTGGTGTAGCCGGTATGTTCGGTTTTTGGTGTAGCCGGTATGTTCGGTTTTTGGTGTAGCCGGTATGTTCGGTTTTTGGTGTAGCCGGTATGTTCTGTTTTTGGTGTAGCCGGTATGTTCGGTTTTTGGTGTAGCCGGTATGTTCGGTTTTTGGTGTAGCCGGTATGTTCTGTTTTTGGTGTAGCCGGTATGTTCGGTTTTTGGTGTAGCCGGTATGTTCGGTTTTTGGTGTAGCCGGTATGTTCGGTTTTTGGTGTAGCCGGTATGTTCTGTTTTTGGTGTAGCCGGTGTGCAAACATACGATCTGATAATAGCAAGTACTGACATCTGACTCATAAATTTAGTTAGCAAGAAACTGTAGTATCGGTACCCACTGTGAACACACCTTCCGATACTTCAGTTTCTTGCTAACCCCCATTTGAACTGTCCCTAGCGGCGCAGAAAATTACTCTGCTAGCGAACGTAAGCTCCGGCGACGATCCACCCGAATTGCTACATCAATTTTGGCGATGGCATCTTCTGATGCAACAAATACGCCTGACCTGGTCTCGGAAAATCTTTCCTTAACGCACGTCCTTCTTTACACATCGTTGTCCAGTTCTTCACTGTTGTCTTTGACACACTTTTATCACCATACACTGCCTGCATTCTGCGATGAATGTCAACTGGTCGACATCCTTCAGCTTTTAGAAACCGAATTACCTCTCTCTGATCAGCTCTGGGCGGATTCCGCATCACAGCCGCCATGTTTTCAACCGTCTGCTAAGGAAACTATGAGAAGGCGGATAATGAAATTTTTCACACTTGACGGCTGGTATTTGCTGTTTACACGAAGTGACGGCCTGAGGAGGCACCTACCTCCTACCAGGCGCGTCAGCAGGGTTGCGGATTGCTGAAAGGCTTCCTAATTTGTAGGTTAGCTGCGAATAAATAAGCAGCCGTGGACAAAAACGGGTCGGCAGGCATGGAGGCTGTAAGGAGGCAGCCCCTCCACCATGCAAAGACACAACAGGCTAATCACCTGTTTGTCTTAAAAATGATTACAAGTCAAATCATAGAGAAAACCGGACTGACCTCAACGGCGACGAACAGGCGAGAAATAAGGACCACGATTTACGGAACATGGAATGTACGAAGTATAAACGGAAAAGAACATGAACTAATAGAGGAGATGAAGAGAGCAAAATTGACAGTCCTGGCACTTACAGAAACAAAGAAAAAGGGACAGGGCGTTCTGGACCATGATGGCAACATGTTATACTACAGCGGAGTTCCCATGAGTGAACGAGCCAGGGCAGGGGTTGGCTGTATAGTGAATGGTAACAGCAAAGCAAACATTAAAGGATGGAAGTTCATTTCAGAACGACTGATGGTTCTAAGTCTACAAGAGGAGGATAGTCAAATGGATATCGTCACTGTGTATGCACCAAACGAAGATGAGAGCACTGACATAAAAGATGAATTTGATGAGCTCCTTCAAAGGACCATTGACGATTGCCATAATGAAATACTTCTCCTTGGAGACTTCAACGCAAGAGTTGGAAACGACTATTCTAGATGGGATGGAGTGATCGGTAGGTAGGGAGAAGATGTCTTAAATGACAATGGAAAACGACTGCTGAGATTCTGCAGAGAACAAAACCTTGTTATTACAAATACAAGGTTTCCACACAAGCGTATCCATGCCTACACAAGACGTGAGCCGGCAAGAAATGAAAGATCCATAATTGACTATGCGATAGTGAGGAAAACTGATTTCAAGTATGTAAAGGATGCTAGAGTGTTCAAAGCACCAGAGATAGGAAGCGACCACTACCTAGTTAAAATAAAGAGAGAAATTGAAAAACACTATCCAGCCAGGCAACACCCATCAGCAAGCATGAAACATTATACACGAGGAGAAAATAAAATTAAGGCTTACAAACTACGAGAACCAGATGTTAAGAGGAGATACCAAGGGCTCATAACAACAGCAATAGAAAGGATAGAGGAATCTGAAGAAGATATGGAAATGCTTTGGGTAAAACTCAAAAACATCCTCAAAGAGGCTGCAGTAGAGGCATGCGGCCAAACCAAAGAAGGGTGGAAGAGAAAGAACACACCATGGTGGACAGAAGAAGTGAAAACAATAATACAAGAAAAGAAAAAGGCATGGAAGCAATACCTAGGGGCTAGGAATGCAGAAGAACAAACAAAGAAATATAAAGAATATGTAAATTTTAGAACAGAAGCAAAGAAGACTGTGCTCAAGGCCAAACAGAAATCCTGGGAAGAATTTGGAGAGAAACTGAAAAATAATGCTGGAGAAAACCAGAAACTGTTCTACAGAACATTAAAAAACATGAGCAAGGAAAAGGAATGCCCCATGAAATTTGTTAAAGATAAACAAGGTGCGCTGTCCCCAGAAGAGGTAATGAACAGATGGAAATAATATTTCTCAGATCTCCTTGGAGTGGAGGAAAACCAAGCTCTGGAAGTAACAGTCCCAATTCAAGAAGAGGGAGCCATGGAGGGAAACGATAATATCACAATGGAAGAACTAAAGGCAGGATTGGAGAAAATTAAGATTGGTAAGGCAGCAGGACATGATGGTATAACACCAGAAATGGTTAAATACATGGGAGCGGCAGGAGAGATGCTATTCATGAAGATTCTCAAGGCAGCTTGGCGCCACAAGAAGATATCAAGAGACTGGGAGGTTGCAATAATAATACCAATATTTAAAAAGGGTGACAATCGACAATGTGAAAATCACAGAGGTATTTCCCTTCTCAGTGTCCCCGGGAAAGTCTACTCTAGGATTCTAGAACGGCGATTAAGAGGTCTAGCAGAGCCAAATATGGATGAAACTCAATGTGGGTTTAGGGCAAACAGAAGTACTCAAGACCGTATCTTTACACTCAGACAGCTAAGTGAAAAGGCGCTTAAATATGATAAAGAGATGCATCTCTGCTTTTTGGATTTGGAGAAAACATTTGATAAAGTTCCTTGGGACAAACTCTGGGAGTGCCTGACAAGGAAGAACATACCAGGACCCCTGATCTCTGCCATATAGAGTTTCTATAAAACATGCAGAAATTATGTGCGGACATCAAATCAAAAGTCAAGAGAGTTCAAGACCACTAGAGGAGTAAGACAGGGGGACATTCTATCACCGTACCTTTTCATACTCCTCATGGATGAAGTCATTAAAGCCTGCAAGGAACGGACAAAAAAGTATGAAGTAGGGTAGTGGAAGATGAGACCAAGTTACATATCGGAACTAGCATTTGCAGACGATGTGGCCCTGATCACGAAAACCGAAGCACATCTCCAGATCAACTTGCAGGTCTGGGAAGAAGAGTTGAAGAAGAGAGGAATGCACATCAGGAACTCCAAAACAAAAACCATGGTGATCGCCAGAGATGAAAAGAGACATCAGATAACCCTGGGAACACGAGCATTGGAGCAGGTCAGCAACTTTAAATATCTAGAAGTGGTAATAGACAGCATGGGAGGAATCAAAGAGGAGTTAACTGCACGAAGGGTAGCAGCAGGTAGACTGTTCCATGCAATAAACAGAGGTTTCCTCAGCAGAAGAGAAATATGCAGGAAAACAAAGATGAATGTATACTACTCGACCTATGGGCCTCTCCTGACATATGGATGTGAGTCATGGGCAATGACTACAGCCCAAGAAAGGCAATTACAAACTTCAGAAATGAGGTACCTAGGAAGGCGGTTCAGGTGACGAAAAGGGACAAGATCCGTAACCAGACAATTGGTAGCAGTCTTGAAGTTCAACCCCTGCAGGCACGAGTGGAGCAGTCCCAACTACAGTGGTTTGGCCATGTCTGTAGAATGGAAGAAGATCGGATACCAAAGCGGTCATGGGAGATCAAAAGTCAAGGACGCAGACCCCGAGGACGTCCCAAAGTACGTTGGGAAGACAACATACGACAGTCCCTAAGTGATAGAGGGATGGATTGGAAAGAGGCCAGGAAAAAGACGGCGGATAGAGCAGTGTGGCGTTCTCTTTGGCAAACCTCTACACCTCACGGTAGAAGAGGAGCGACTAAGTAAGTAAGTACGAAGTGGCGGCATCATGCGCATCGTACGTATGTTCACTTTGTGCAGTTAGGTCCGGTTTTATGTGAACACCCCTCGTATGATCTGAGGATGACAAGTGCGGATATGAGATACCTAACCAAGTAGAACTGCGATACATGGTGAGCGCTTGTAGACGAGACGTGCTCAACATAAAACGGTTTTCAATTATGTGGGCGTTGAGATTTTTATTTCAAAATCATGTCATTCCTGATTCATCTATTTGTTAGCCAATTTGAAGCATACAAAACATACATTACGCTTCTCGTGTTAAGAACAAGTTTTTCAAAAGACATCAAGAAAGAGATCAAAAGGCGGGGAAAAAAGATATGCAAACGACAAAGTGAAGTAAAAATAGACAAAAGAAAGGTTATAAAATAGAAAAATGGAAGTACAGGTAACAGTTACTTTATAAAGGAAATACAACACAATCATTTGAAAATCTGCTTCTTGTGAAACAGTATCTTCCATTAAGATACGTTTATAAAATGAGACAAATAACAAAACTGTTTTTCACTTCGTGCTGCTGGAACTAGCAAGGTGTCAAAGATAAACTACCTACATTTTCATTTTGTGATAAGAAATATTTGGTTTCTTATCTTCCATCAACATGTTTCTTGCATTAGTTCTACAAAGTGGACTATGCTGACTTGACTATGGGCCGGATGCTATACTTTAATTACGGTCTTAAATCCCATTATTTCATCCCAGTGCTAGTCAGGGAGGGCAAGAGAAGAACCACTGCAACCGCAAGCCTGCCGTAATGACGACTGACGAGAGTTGTACTTATGTACCATTCCGTCATGTGAACCGAATTGTTTCCTAATCCACCACCACAACAACGGAAGTGCTTTGGAGCTGTGTTCCTGTAAGTGTCACAACCTTACTTCAAATGGAGCAATGGAGGGGAAAATGGACAGATCAATCACTATATTTGGAGTTCAAAGAGACAAAATCAATCACTATATTTGGAGGTCAAAGATACAAATTAAATCACTTTATTTGGAGGTCAAAAATACAAATTAAATCACTATATTTGGAGATCAAAGAGACAAAATCAATCACTATATTTGGAGGTCAAAGATACAAATTAAATCACTTTATTTGGAGGTCAAAGATACAAATTAAATCACTATATTTGGAGATCAAAGAGACAAAATCAATCACTATATTTGGAGGTCAAAGGGACAAGATCAATCCCTATATTTTCTAGGTCAAAGAGACAAAATCAATCACTATATTTCGAAGTCAAAGGGACAAGATCAATCATTATATTTGGAGGTAAAAGGGACAAGATCAATCACTATGTTTGGAGGTAAACGAGACCAGATTAATCACTATGTTTGGAGGTAAAAGGGACAAGATCAATCACTATGTTTGGAGGTAAACGAGACCAGATCAATCATTATATTTGGAGGTCAAAGAGACAAGATCAATCACTATATTTGGAGGTCAAAGAGACAAGATCAATATTTGGAGGTCAAAGAGACAAGATCAATCACTATATTTGGACGTCAAAGAGACAAGATCAATCTCTATATTTGGAGATCAGAGAGACAAATCAATCAATATATTTGGAGTTCAAAGAGACAAGATCAATCACTATATTTGGAATTCAAAGAGACAAGATGAATTACAATATTTTGAGGTCAAACAGACAAGATCAATCACAATATATGAAATTCAAAGAGACAAGATCTATCACAATACTTTGAGTTCCAAGAGACAAGACGAATCATTATATTTGACGGTAGAGTGCTTGTCTAATTAAGATCTTCTTCTGATTGCTTAGTATGCTATTTGATAGGCATGTTGGTCACTATTGCCCTGCTTACTAAATCTTCCCCGCTTTACTTTATCTTTCAAATAACAGCACGCATGTCTCTCATTGCATTAATGCTTTTGTTTTTAATGCTTTTTCCATCGGCAAATACTTCATTCCTCAACTGCCGAGATGGCTACGCTGTCACTGTGCTCTGTTCGTGGACTCGGCATACTAGAGAACAAATTTAATGCTGCACACACAAATAAATCACTGCGATGTTTATTCTCATAGCTAAGGTTTGCCGGAACGTATTGTATGGCGGTGGAATAAATGCTGCTTAACATGAAGTTGCCGTGCGCAGAATAATTTGTGTATGCAAGTTTCTATATAAAGAGATCTAGCTAAATGAAGCATTAATTAAGTGGATGGTGTAGCCTAGTTAACAGTGAACTGACTTGCTAAGACTGGTATTACACAACGTGCCAGGGTTCGAAATCATAGACCGATAGAAACAATTCTGGCGTGGTTCGTTCCTAGTACAACCACTCCGCCAGTTGACCTTTCCAGTCCACCTAGCTGTAAATTGGTACCTGACGTATGGGTTTGGAAAGGTATAAACAGCAAGGAAAGATCACCCAACCTTAGATAGACTGCGGCGTAGTACATGTTAAGTTAACAGCATCCCTGACGGCAATTGTTGACATGGACTGACCTTTACCTTTTAATATTAATTAGCTAGTTTTACAATTTTCTGATCAGTTAGTTGATCGATTCGTTTGCTCTTTCATTTTGTTAACACGAAAAAGAAACATCCGAATTAGGTGAATTTCTTATGTTTATTGACAGCAGCCGTGTCAAAGGTCACAATTCAGCTTTCCACGACTGTCCCATCATTCCGTCTGGATGTCAAATTTGATTAACTTGTCATGCTAACTTCCTACCAGGTATTTCAGGGCCCTATCCCTCAGTAACAATGAGGTTTACAGTTAAAACTGAGTGCACCGACTCTTTACAACAGTGTCTTCTCTTCCAGACAGTAGCTGGGAAAATTTGCAAGACAAATGTTGTGACAAACATTCAACAATTATACAAGCTGTTCCTGCAAGCAGACGTTTGGCTAAAAGTTCTAAACTCTCGTGTGCTTGAGTTCTGCCATGCGAAAGTCAACCAGTCTTTGCTATCGTCTAGAGGTGGCGGCAAATTTGCTCTATTTCTCTTACGCCTTGTCACTAAGTTGGGCAATGAGAACGCTATATTTGCTTGCCCACCCAACAGGTACACAGGCAAACAGAGCTGGCACGTTAAGACAATAGGAATCCGACGATTGGACGACGTCCAAACGGTTCAAATATGTCCTTCTTGCTGCTTTTATTCGCTGGAATACAAGTCAGGCTGTCGTTATAGAATCTCTAACGCTCAGGTTCTTTGTTTAATTTGCTTTATTTGTCTTTCACTTTGTTGTGCTGTCCGATTTGATTTTCTTTTAGGGCTAGCTTCTTTTTTTTAAATTCACATACATACATACATATATACATGCATACATACGTACATACATACATACATATACATACATACATATACATATATACATACATGCATACATACGTATATACATATATACATACACAGTCACACACACATACGCTCAAACGCACGCACACACGCACGCATACGCATATGGGCTATCTAACGCTGTCGAAACAGTAAGGCACACAAACTACGACATATATGGACAGGTCATCATTCGATCATGTTGTATGTTTGTGTTGAAGATGCATGCTCGACGGGGAGCTGAAAGTTTGTTGGCTGATGTTTTGAGAGTGTAATCAGGTTCATATTAAACATAGTTATTAAAACTCCCACTTCATTTCCGCGCTCGTGTTTCTGAAAACAGGCTGTGTCCCAGCATTCGGGCCGACGAGGTTCGGATAACACTAATCCCCATTGCAGCAGGATTACTGAGGAGCCTAGCATTGCACGACAGCCAGGAGAACCTCAGCCCTCTTCTAAAGCACGTGTCGGGAGAAAATAAAATGGAGTATACGGACACATAGTGGAGACAGGTGGCACAGAAGGTCTACGTGTACATATTGACGATAGGGGGTATAGAAGGTTTAAGAACACAGTGAAGACAGGGGCGCCGAAGGTCTAATGACATCTAGTGAAGACAGGTGGCATAGAAGTTATAATGGCATCTAGTGAAGACAGGGGCGCCGAAGGTCTAATGACATCTAGTGAAGACAGGCGACACAGAAGGTCTAGTGGCATCTAGTGAAGACAGGGGCGCCGAAGGTCTAATGACATCTAGTGAAGACAGGTGGCATAGAAGTTATAATGGCATCTAGTGAAGACAGGGGCGCCGAAGGTCTAATGACATCTAGTGAAGACAGGCGACACAGAAGGTCTAATGGCATATAGTGAAGACATGTGGCATAGAAGGTCTAATGGCATCTAGTGAAGACAGGTGGTATAGAAGGTCTAATGGCATCTAGTGAAGACAGGGGCGCCGAAGGTCTAATGACATCTAGTGAAGACAGGTGGCATAGAAGGTATAATGCCATCTAGTGAAGACAGGTGGCACACAAGGTCTAATGGCATCTAGTGAAGACAGGTGGCCCAGAAGGTCTAATGGCATCTAGTGAAGACAGGTGGCACAGAAGGTCTAATCGCATCTAGTGAATACAGGTGGCCCAGAAGGTCTAATGGAATCTAGTGAAGACAGGTGGCACAGAAGGTCTAATGGCATCTAGTGAAGACAGGTGGCACATAAGGTCTAATGGCATCTATTGAAGACAGGTGGCACAGAAGGTTTAATGACATCTAGTGAAGACAGGTGGCACTGAAGGTCAGGCCATCTGGTCTCAACAGTGAACCTGTGGAAGAAGTTTAAAAAGGGACTTCTAGTTCTAGTTTTTACTTATAATCTGAGGGCGAATAGAAAGATTAAGTCCCAACAAAGTTCTAGTGTTTACTTATAATCAGAGGGCGAATAGAAAGATTAAGTCCCAACAATGTTCTAGTGTTTACTTATAATCAGAGGGAGAATAAAAAGATTAAGTCCTAACGAGTTCGCTTCAAACAAAGCGAGCACACGGACATTAGAGACACTGAAAGACTAAGCAACACGTTTCTTACCAAAGTATCACTCCACTCTGCCCCTGCATTCCATTGGAACGATAGACTAGTAACGGTCGTTCAGAGATGATTTCTTTTAAAGGTCGTCTTCTTGAGTCCCGTTCACTGCACTTCAGTTGCTCTATTGACGATTTCACCTTTTTTCTGCTGACGTTAATAGACTTCCACGCTCTTCTTGTGTGCTGTGCGTTTGAATCCAGCGCATGTCTAGTTAATTTGTTAGATATCTTTTAGTAGGGTTTGTCATGTCCATCAAAATTTGCCTCGTCAATCTCCAGCTGGTTGCTTGTCTACCAATCACTAATAACAAAATATTATTGTTTTAAATGAGACATGTCCGTGGTGTTAACTTTGACACCCTCCACTTCCTCTTAGATCAGCTGACGCTACGCTTCTAGTCCGGTGATCTTCAGGGAGGAGAATGTGCGTTTCATTTCTTGGTCGATCCCTCACAGCTTTTCGAAGACGGTCACTCTCACGGACGAGACTGCCTCTCTTTGGTCTAAATACGTTCTGGTGTATGTGTTCCGCAATCGCACCTGGCGGTATCTCTAAGACCCCTTCTTTGGAGGTTGGTCTGAAATGTCTCGTTCTGATTCTCAAGATGTCTGACAATCAGTCATTGATGTATATGCTGTTATTTTGTGGCTGTATTCTTTGTGTTGGTCTCTCCAGTCCGTTTTCAAGGAGAGTTTGATGAGTGTATTTACTGTCATATAGTTCTGCGGATGGCAAGTCTGCGTGCAGCCACTTCCAGTTTTTTCTACCATATGCATCACCAGCATAGCAAAATGTATAGTCAAGGGCATGTGCAATATGCTGACTAGTGTCCCGCATCTCTTCCAACTTAAAGTCAAGATATGTTACAGAATCCTCGCCAACCGAGTCGGAATCGACACTCTGAGCTACGGATAAGTGAGCCTTCTAAGACGTGCTTTACACTACAGCGAAAGGAACGCGGTCAACCTTCTTCAGAAGACTTGCTTTACACTACAGCGAAAGGGACGTGGTCAACCTTCTTCAGAAGACTTGCTTTACACTGCAGTGAAAGGGACGCGGTCAACATTCTTCAGAAGACTTGGTTTACACTACAGTGAAAGGGACACGGTCAACATTCTTCAGAAGACTAGCTTTACACTACAGCGAAAGGGACGCGGTCAACCTTCTTCAGAAGACTTGCTTTACATTACAGCGAAAGGGACGCGGTCAACCTTCTTCAGAAGACTTGCTTTACACTACAGCGAAAGGGACGCGGTCAACCTTCTTCAGAAAACTTGCTTTACATTACAGCGAAAGGGACGCGGTCATCCTTCTTCAGAAGACTGCAGCGAAGGGGACCTGTTAACCTTCATAAGAACTCTGCCGGATATAAGAAGTGTCTCAATACCTCACGACCAGAGAGACGTAGTCAAGAATGAAACGATCAATGCAGGGAACTTTGAGGTCAACAAATACACAAATACTGCAGGGTAAAGGAAGTCCCACAAAAAAAGACTTCACCACCTGTCGGGAATGGAAGTGTCAGAGTTCAGTATGCACAGCTTGTGTGAGGTAGAGTGGTCAGTTCAATTCCTCGCCGACTTTCATTACATATCCGTAAGACATGTACTCATTTACAGTTGGGTTGACTGGAGGATACGGAGAGAGTGAGTTCAACCATACAACTTTTAGGGCTCTACTAGCCAAACGCCCTAAATTAAGCTACATTTACAAATATAATTGTCAAAGCACATCAGAAATGGGGCAAATTGAAAATAGGTGTGTTGTGAAACATCATACAATTGTGTCCCAAGTTCAACATAACTCATTCTACTCCTCCCCCCCCCCCCCACCGCACCCCTTCCATCCCCCTGCTTCATAGCACAACGTGTATTTTATTTTAATTTTCAAAAACCCCACTATTATACATTGCTGCTTAATACAAACGAGAAGATCATATTGAGCTAAAGAGGACAAACCGACCGCTAGCTCTGAAGAACTTAATGGATTTGGACCAAAACTTATACTGCGAACTAATCCTTGTTTACGTAAAAACGGTTTACGATCATAACACCGCGTTCTACATTGGCACAACTTGAGGATTCCACTGTCGACAGACGGTTGCATTAGCGACATTTTAGTTGTAAGTCTAAACGGATGCTATAGATTTAGTTTGTTTATCTGTGTGGCACAAAACGTCTGTCCGTTTCTTTAATCGCCTCGATGCTTTTAATTCCTGGGAATTAAAAGGTTGCCAGTCGCTGACACAAATTCTTGAACTGATAACGAAGTTTACGGGAAAATCGAGTGTAGTCGTTTAACCTTGGGATCTTGGTGATAGCCAGGTATGACAAGTGGGCTTTGTAAGCAGTGCAGACCAGGATGGAAGTTATGAATAATATAGTGGACATGCACACATTATGCCTTTCTTTACAGGACAGGTAAACGTTTCGATTTGTTTGTATACATTTAACATGTATCATATCTTTTTTCTGACCTTATATTCTAATGTTTAAAATGTTCTTACAGCTAATAACGGTATTGTTCGATTTGAGTGAACTGTTGACGACGTTTCTTTGATAGCAGTTTACAGCGTTTTCCTTACACCCCAAAGTGTGCTTAGGAAGGTGGACCAGGGTCCTTTTGGATGTAGTTTAAAACGAGGCATCCAAGTAAGCTACCACTTTGGGGATTATAGTTTAGATCCCCACTTCGTTTGGACAGGCTGTTGGGACAGCCTAGTTCCTGGGGCACGAACGTAGACGCGACCATCGGGCTCTTCATCAGTATGTTTCAACTGACGAGGATTACCTATTGTTAACCGATGACTGTAACAAATGTTTCGATTCATAACATCCTGTTTACAATTTGTTCTATGAAGTTCGTGCTAATCCTGAGGTCATTTAGATCTATAATTCGTTTGTTGGATTAATTTTTGTTTACAAGCTATCCCGTAGTAAAGATCTAGTATTGTCAGTTTTGTTATTCCCTAGACTTTATATCACTATATTCAATACAAGACTAACTGTGGTCGAGAAGCTAGGCCCTCGCCTCTCAAATCGAGGAACAGAAACGGCGTGGGTTCGAGCCCCGCAGGTTTCAAGCGACTACTGTTTCAGAGAGATGAGACCAGAGTGCCTGCATCCTGAATTACCATAAGTCGTCTTGACTTGTCTTGCCACTGGATCAAGGTAGTTCATGACCAAAGAGTGAGAGATGGATGACCAGCGAAGCCTCTTCTTCACTATAATCCAAATACAGCGCAAGTTAAGACAAAAACCGTCAAAAGATGTCGCCACCATCGCTTGCGATCGACAACTTTGTTATCCCATACATACCTGATACCTGGGATTGTATTATCCTGGAATCTTCCAAATTATTTGATAGTATCACGTTTTTGCTGTTAGACGTTCGGTGTGATCTCTGTAGTAATGAGTGACACGCAGATGAAGTCAAGCATTTGCACAACCGCTTGGAGGACCCCGGTCCACTTCATCAGCACGCTCAGGATGTCAGGAAAGGTACTACATTCTGCCACAAGTTCCGTCATTTTCGGGGCGCACAAAAAGGGTTACCAACCCATTGTGGGCATTAACAACCAACCAACCACTAGTTATGTTCTTATTTTGGCCTCATTGTTTTCTTCGGGTAGCTTTATTTTTATCAGCTATTGTCGTGTTGTTGGCTATATATTTATATGATTCTATATTTATATTTCACAGAACGGCCAAACTCAAATAGTGTAAACAATATGAATAGTTGAATGAGATCACGAGGTCATTAGAATACCGGTTTGGAGAGGACCAGGGCAGAAGATGCGATACAGGATGAAACGATGTAATCGAGGGCTGCGGGTCTTAGTTGTTGTGCGACGGTGACAGATTGGTTCCTTTGTTTATCTCATATTTATCTCACTAAATGTAAGCCCATGCCAATTTACAGATGCATATACAGGATCGTGCCTTAAACTTGTTTAATTGAAGTGAGAGACAAGCACTCTAACGGCTCTACAACTAGCAAGGACAGGTGTATAAATACCGGGGTATTTAGGAAGAGGCGCCAGGGCGAGGTGGGAGTCGCAAAGGATTGTGACATCACCCACAACATTAACTTGCGTGGGTTCGGATTAATTAAACATTAATATGACGTCTTTTTGGAAATTCAATCAAATTGTTTATAAATTCTTGACGTAGTCAAATGCACTTGGCTGGTATGTGCAAAACACAAAACAGCGCACAACGTCTTAGTGGAAGAACAACGAGCGACAATAAACAAACAAATTAAACTTTCATACCGCTGATGATACTCAGAAATAAATCATGGATAAGTTAGGTTTTCTGAGATATTTTGATTATAAATGTCTTTTCCTAATAGCTTTTAGTTTGAATTTTCCAGGACAGGTAGTCATTATATGACTAACGTTTCTTTGACACATTTTTCGACATGAATATAAAGTAGACATCGCATTGATCTGTATTTTAAACTTGGGATTTCACTCCGTTTTCTTCAATTTAGACACACATATCTGGCAAAGATCGGTTTAAATAAATTTTGGGTTTCTGGAAAAGAGGCGGAACGCATTGTTATGTTGTTAGCAACGAACGAAAATTGGTGCAAGTTGATGAAACATTCAGACTAAGACGTTCTCAAATACTGAGATGAGCAATCTCGTGAGGGTGAGACCCAATTGGTGTATGCTTTCTTCTTCTTCTTCTTCTTCTTCTTCTTCTTTTTCTTCTGCGTTCGTTCTCAATCTCCCGCTACCAAGCCCTGAACTGGGCTTTACAAGTAGCAGGATGTAGTCCGGAGAAGGAATGCGTTGCGTCGATAGTTTACAGTTTGATTGCGATATTTGCACCTTTCGGTCCGACACATCCGTCTTCGGCAGTGTATATGATTTTATTCGGATGATCTCTATGTCGCGATAAAAATAACAGGAGCATACAAATATATACTGAGTTATTGCCTGTTTCATGACTATGTTATTCGGATGATCTCTATGTTGCGATAAAAATAACAGGAGCATACAAATATAGACTGAGTTATTGCCTGTTTCATGAGTATGTATTTTACATTAACCAGTTAAAGTTACATTTAACAAGGAAGTATGTCCGCATTACAACGCTTAGGGAGGTTCGTCGCATTTCTGCCATCCATCGAACCATTTGACGACCCGTAATAATCCATTGGGCACCATTATGGGAACGGGACATCAAGTTTGCACACCGCTGCCTTAGGCTATATATAGAGACATGATATAATTGCCAGTAAGTCTGTTAGACAAAAAGCAAAGGCGACCCATCATGGTGATCGCGCTATGTCAAGATGTAAGGGGAGATCAACTTCACGATGTGAATATGAAGGGGAATAAGTTGTTTCAGGGGTAAATGGAATCACATAACCGTGTGCAGTTTTGAATTACTGATTCTTCTTCACAGTATTCAAGCTAACATTTGTACACCGCTACACAATGGGGCTACGCGGATTTACCGGGGAATGAGTGGGGAACAAGGAGCTTACGTACACTGGAAATTTAAGTTTGAAATATCAACAAGAAATCGTGCCGTTAATAATTCAAGACATGGTCTCTAGAGTGGATCATTCGTATACACTTCGGTATCATTTTATTCTCAGTTGTGGCGATCCTGATAACATTCAAATCATGCCACAAATTTGGCACATGGGGGTGTGTGTTCACACGTTGGCGCACAAAGAGATATTAGGCAAATGCTTGACACAGCTATACAAGAGAACAAAGCTAAAGAAAACAGACTTTCTGGGCTTTAAAACGGAACCCCAAAGTGAACTAGGTTAACCTGGACTTGTGAATGGGTGTTGAGGTGGGTGCAACACTTGTGCGATGATATTCATACCAAGCTGATAATGATGTTCGCGATAGGGTCCAATGTCCGCGAGACGTGCTAGAGATAGAAGAGTCGGTCCAGTCGAGGCGATGCCAAAAGTATGCTGTACCAAGTGGCACCAGGGTGGGGAAATCGGGCGCGGATATTCACACCATAAGGCGGCTTAATTAGGACGAATAAGGGCTTTAGTCGAGCGCTGAAGTGTCTGGTAAAAGCTCCCGTGTTGGTGGTGTCTGTATCTGTAACACTACACTCAGCTTTACCGATAACAAGTAGATACGCTCACCAGACACCTAGCCAAATAGGAAGGAATAAAAGATACTGCCATTTTTTTCTTAAATCTCAGAAGCTGAAACGCTGTTTAGACATATTCTCTCGTGAGTGATTCTAGACATGTGTGTACAACCGATCCGTTGAAGAATTGTGACAAGAAATGTGACGCTGTTTGAGCAGGTTCCCTTATGGGTGATTCTAGGCAGATGTGTTGAAAACTTGTGATAAGAAATGTGACGTAATTGATTTGTCTTGTTTCTAACTTGACATATAACATTTATCAAACATGATATCTCACATGTTATGGCCGACCTCTCTTGAGATTTCGATATTATATTCAAAGTATGTCATTTTTGCAAATGTCATCTTTCCGATGTTGAACCTCAGTCAGATGTCATTTATCCTCCATGCCATGTCACATGCTGTGAACTACCTACCAGTTTGATATATGAATGTAAGATCTCATTAAGAAAAACTCAGATATCATGGTTTATTAAAATCTAACAACACAACATATGAAACAGTAATCTCATATCACTTTCTGACAAGAAAATCTACCGTAGCTTTCAATGCTCATCCTGGAAACTATGACAAGTATTAATCTATCTCCGATATCTCGTGCCAGTATTATTGCATACTGCAGTGGATCTTATATTGCTCAACGAAAACAATATTTTGGACAGACAAAAATGCATTTAGATATTACAACTTTAAACGTGAGAATAATCAGAACAACATCTAAAGAGTTGATATAAAATGTTGGTAGAATATAACTGTTGAAAACGAATATAACTGTTGAAAACGAATATAACTGTTGAAAACGAATACATTCATCAGATTGATCAGATTAAGCATTAAGATTTCTGTCCCGTCTAGTTAAATATACACAACCCCTGCTAGGATTGATAAATGTATAGTAAATGTGCTGATGCTGAAGTGTATACTTTAATAGTATTTCAAATACATTTATCTGTTTTTAAAAATAGCTTTCATGCTTTATCTTTCTCTATATATTTTCATGATATATGTGTCAATGCTTCATGATCTCTCTTTCTCTAAATGATTCCGTTCAATGTATGTTCATGATTTGTGGTTCTCTAAGGAATTTCATTCTAATGTGTGTAAATGATTTATAAGTTTCTATTTCTGTCACCCTGATATTTATACTTTAATTTTAATGTTTCCTTCTATTACACTTGATCTCAATAGTTTTTTTTGTTGTTTTTTTTTGGTTTTTTCTTTCTCCTTATTTTCTTTATCTCCAAGGCTGTGTGCGTTGCACTGGGGTTGTTATTTTGCGCTTGTCGGCCCAGTGCATCCTACTTCAGCATGCATTTTATGTAAGAGTCTGCTTCCTCCTGCATTTTCTAAGGGTTTGCTTCCCCGGGGTAACGGCCGGTGCTGTGATGAGGATCGAACCCAGCACCTTCGGGTTGTGAGCCGCGCCACTTAACCACTAGGCCATGCCGTCCCTATCTCAATAGTTTCATATGGTACATATATTTAATGCTTAAATATTGATGTCATCATGGTTGTATACTAAATATATATATATATATACCTGTCATGATTAAACTGGGACATCCACATTTTCATGTCATGTATGTATTTGCTTTATGATTTATTTTATTTCTTCCCTGCCAAATTTGAATAAAAACAATTTTTTTACAATTATTCAAATATTATTACCACCTATGAACAAGACTCTGCCAGCTTTCCGAATAGATAGGCAAAACTCTGTCATCTTTCCGAACAGATAGGCGCGCAAATCAATGCTTCGAAAGCAAAAATCCCGAATCTCACAAGCAAGGTCGCTGATATCAGATTCAATTCAAACACATTTCAAAAGGTAGAACATTTTACCTACTTAGAACCATGAAACAGAAAAGAGACACAGCAATTAAAATCGTTTCTCGACTAGCCTTGACCTCATTTGCATGTCACCATTTTATAAGTATCTGATAGCCAACAAAACTGAGCAAATACAACAAAAAACGAAGGTTGTTCAACTTCATTACAATAACATTAATAGAATATGGATGTGAACACTGGAACATAATAAAAACTCTTGAAAACAGGTGAAAGTCGATAGGGAATAAATGTAAGAAACAAAATTAATATCGGCTGGAAAGAATTGAAGACAAATTGAAAAAAATATCAGAGAACAAGCAGCAAAGTGTTTATACGTCCATAAGAAAAAAAAGGTCGGTGTACATCAGGTACTCCTTCGATCGAACAATCCAAGCGATTATATGGAGACCAACTGGCACAAGAAAGAGTGACAGTCCAAGGGATTATGTAGAGACAAACTGGCACAAGAAAGAGTGACAGTCCAAGGGATTATGTAGAGACAAACTGGCACAAGAAAGAGTGACAGTCGAAGGGATTATGTAGAGACCAACTGGCACAAGAAAGAGTGACAGTCCAAGGGATTATGTAGAGACAAACTGGCACAAGAAAGAGTGACAGTCCAAGGGATTATGTAGAGACAAACTGGCACAAGAAAGAGTCACAGTCCAAGGGATTATGTGGAGACCAACTGGGACAAGAAAGAGTGACAGGCCAAGGAATTATGTGGAGACAAACTGGCACAATAAAGAGTGACAGTCCAAGGGATTATGTGGAAACAAACTGGCACAAGAAAGAGTGACAGTCCAAGGGATTATGTGGAGACCAACTGGCACAAGAAAGGGTGACAGTCCAAGCGATTATGTGGAGACCAACTGGGACAAGAAAGAGTGACAGTCCAAAAATACTTGGGGAAGAAGAATATCAGAGAAGCCAAGATTGATAATTTCGTGGAACTGGCTACAAACGAACGCTCAAAATAGAACTTTGTGAAGGTTTATCGGGGGGCAGCTATATATCCTCGAGTAATAATAAGTGAAGATATACTGAAGTTCATTTCTACAAACATGATTGTGTTTCTATTGACTTTCTACTTTTCAGTTAATCGTCTGGTATACATTTGTAGAGAAAATAAATAGTCCATCTATAACTGATTACTAAACATTTGTCGAGAAAACAATGCACCTATAACTGACTGCTATACATTTGTAGAGAAAACAATCCACCTATAACTGACTACTAAACAGTTGTCGAGAAAACAATCCCCCTATAACTGACTTCTATACATTTGTAGAGAAAACAATCCACCTATAACTGACTACTAAACATTTGTAGAGAAAACAATCTATCTATAACTGACTACTTTACAGTTGTAGAGAAAACAATCCACCTATAACTGACTACTAAACATTTGTAGAGAAAACAATCCACCTATAACCGACTACTAAACATTTGTGGAGAAAATAGTCTATCTAAAGCCGACTACTGAACATTTGACGAGAAAATAGTCCATACTATATGATGATCTGATTGGAGTGGGAAAAAAATAATAACAACAAAATGTATACTTAGCTTTTATTGTTTTTCTCCTTGCGGCATTGTCTTTTCGCTTCTCTGTGTTGCAAGAGCTTTGCTTAACCAAGCGTGAGCTTGCCATTTGGGGTACATCTCCACCTGGTCGATCTGCTACTTCGTCTTCCTAGGACGTCAGATTCATGTTCAGAGCCTTCAAATCCGCTTGCTCACATCTTAGGACGGCCGGCCGATTGTTCTCGTGCCATTCGCCAACTGTCCATAGAGGATATCTTTGGGGATGCGGCCATCTTCAATGCGACGAACAGGACCACGCCATCGTAGTATTCGCTGCCTAAGTAGAGTGTACCTGCCTAGAACACCAGTGCGAGAGTGCACCTCTGCACTTATCACTCTGTCCCTCTATGTAATTCCAAGAATGGATCTCAGGCACCGTAGGTGGAAGGTGTTAAGCCTGTCCTCTATTTTAGCATACGTGGTCCAAGTCTCGCTGCCATATAGAAGTGTGCTTACAACAGATACATTGTATACAACGGTCTTGGAGTTAATTGTCAGTTTCTGGTTTTTCTAACACGCGTTGTGAAGCGAGCAAATGTAGCAGCAGCTTTTCCAATGCGACTGTCTAGTTCTGGGTCTAAAGAGAGCTTGTCAGTCATTAGGGATACCAGATATGTGAATTGATGCACAGTTCATAATTATCGATGCAAACACTTGGCGATGCATCTACTTCCTGCTCCAGAATATTTGTTTTGTTGAGACTTATTGTTAGATCCAAACCGTTGCAAGCCTGGGAGAAGTGATCTATCAATCTCTGAAGTACCTGCTGACTGTGGGTGACAATTGCAGCATCATCAGCGAAAAACAAGTCCCTGGTGGCGATTTTCCTTATTTTTGGTTTGGCCTTGAGCCTTGCAAGGTTAAACAGCATACCATCCGACAGTGTGAAGGCAGATTCCTTTATGTGCGTTACCAAAGGCATGTTTCAGTAACAGAGCAAAAAAGATTCGGAACAGTGTCGGGGCCAGAACACAGCCCTGCTTAATTACCAAAAACTTAAAATTCCAAATGGTTGTGATATGCTACCATAAAATTGGACTGTTCCTGTCCTGCTCTCACGGAACGATATTATTAGTCGTCTCAGTTTGTTTGGGCAGTCTATTTTAGGAAGGACTTTGAAGAGGCCATCTCTACTAACCAAATCAAATGCCTTTGTCAGGTCAATGAAGGCAACATAAAAGGGATGGTTCTACTCACATGACTTTTCCTTAAGTTGTCTAAGAGAGAAAATCATGTCGATCGTTGATGTTCCAGACCTGAATCCACACTGTGACTCCGGATATACACGCTCGGCCAATTGCTATAGCCTTAGTAAGATAACTCTGGCGAAGACTTTGCCTACAACACTGAAAAGAGAGAGACACCGCTATAGCTATTACAGTCCCTTCTATCACCTTTGCTTTTGAATAATGTTACAATCTGTGCATCTCTCATTTCTTGAGGTATTGTGACCTCTTTCCAGCACTTACATATAATCATACACAGCGGTTGTAAAAGTGTATCTTTACAGCGTTTGATCAAATCAGGTGGAATCCTGTCGCTGCCTGGTGCTTTTCCCAGGGCCAAGCTGTCAATATTTTCATTCAGATCTTCTATAGATAGTTCGATGTCAAACTCGTAAATACTGGGATAACTTTTGACAGCTTCAATGGCTATGGGAGTGACTATATTTACACACGAGTAAAGCTCAGAACAGTGCTCGTCCCGTCGATCTATCTCCTTTCCTTTATCTGGTATTTTCTCACCAGTAAGGGATATAAGCGGTGATGTTTTCCAAATCGCAGGAGCAATAGATTTCTTTATACTATCGTACATTTGTCTTATGTTCCCTGTTTGTGCTTCCGTCTGGATGTTTTTACTAAACACCGACAATTTTTACTATAACAGCGTTTTGGGCCTGTTCAGCTTTCATGTCAAAACGGTCAATTTACAGGTCGTGTCACCGGTTATTGATTATTTTATGACACTATAAGATGAATAATGATGTTTATAACACTTTCGTGGGTAAGTTTGGTAACTACTGTCACAAAACAAACTATAATTATATATGTTTTTAATCCAAGTAGAAAGACCGAAGGTAAACACATCCTCCATATTGGCATTGTAATCGTAATCAATCTATAGTTGACTACTAAATATTTGACGAGAAAATAGTCCATGTGTAACCAACTGCTACAATCTATAACTAACACAGTTACTCCTATTGCTTGGAACATTTTCAGTAGCTCTGTAAAGGTTGCGTGTGCCTGCAGTCATGACGTACTGTACGGGCTAGGTTGTTATGTTACCTCCATCAAAAAAGAAAAAAAAAAGTCTACCCCAGGTTTGAAATGCATGTGTTCTAAACCACTCGACCATGCGTGAACTTTCATCCCTTTGGAGCCTACCATAGATTAGCACTCGTAAATACGACCTGATGTTCCGGTATTATATGTACTTCTACTTCTTCTTTCGTTCTTTTCGTTTATCCTATTTTGAAGAGGTCTCTAGAATGTGCTCTACTATGTGCCTCGTGCACGTTGACATTCATCGCCTAAAATATTTCAGTACATGTTGGCCACCTTGTTCGTGGTCTACCTGTGGCCTTTAGTCCGTTTTTTTATCTAAATAGCATTCCCTGTTTTTGGGTGATGTGTGTTGGCAGTCTTCTTACGTGGTCAAACCATTTTAGTAGCTGTTTTTTTATGTAGTCTAATACTGGTGTTGTTCGCACTAGTCTCCTGATATCATCTTTACTGATCCTGCATCTCCAATATTTTTTGCAGGCATTACATTTATGTTGTTACCATTTGTCTTTTTTTAATTGATGCTAGTGTCCGATTTTGACTTTTTGTTCGATTTTCCCTGTGATTCTCCCTTCTGTTGATAGCATCCTACATAAATGAAATCTTTCACTTCATTGATTTGCAGCTTTGCTATGAAGATATTGATTTGTCCTGTTTGTTAAAAATATTTTCATGACTTCAGTTTTTTCTACGATGATTTTCATGCTGTATTCTTTACATGTTATATTTAGATTGTCACTATGTTGTCATATATACGTACTGCTATCCCAAACGGCTTTTGGGAGCAGACCGTTGACTCCATTCGGCAGACGTTAGGATGTGAATTTCGGAGTGTGCAACCTCGTGTGGTTTAGAGGCTTCTACCATTAGGGGTTCAGCTCCACTGTTAGTTGCCTCTTACCGCATGCTCCTATTCCAGAAGTGGATGTATTCTTCTCTTATTGCACAAAACGCCACTTGAAATCCTACACTCTTCAGCCATTACAACAGACACATTTCCAGAGGCGTAACTGAGCAAAAGCAGCACACATTTTGCCCGACTACTGCCCAATCTCTTAAGTCTACAGAGTTGTGATCACGGCAAGGTTTGTAAATCACCAGCAAAAGAACACATGAGTTTTTAATTTGCTCTTTGAAATCCGACACGGGTTGAAGTTGGGAACTACAGAAGCCCTTATGTTGAGAGGAACCTGTACAAATCGTCGAATAAAGCCCGGATTACTTAAATTTGTATTT
Organism: Ariolimax columbianus; assembly: GCA_036924085.1. Classification (NCBI taxonomy): domain Eukaryota; kingdom Metazoa; phylum Mollusca; class Gastropoda; order Stylommatophora; family Arionidae; genus Ariolimax; species Ariolimax columbianus. Next base: position 92,791,747 of record JAVGWX010000006.1, on the reverse strand, counting down.
AAAGCCGGTCGCCAATCCACTTGAGAAGTAGGGGAGACAACAACGAGTACCAGCTACCCGTCAGAGCCGGGGGCCGAACAAGGGTGTCGGGTGACGGGCCGTTGTGTGTACAGAACATGTAAGTTGGCCAGTGAGATCAGATGTTAAAGCTGCGTCTGGGCCAGATAGCGACGATCCTCCACATTGTCTGTCCCTCCCTAACACGCCTTCCATTCAATCGTATGCGACTTGCGAGCTGTTGAAGCGATTAGCTCTGGTCATTTATGTACTGTCGGGTGTAAGAGGGTGCCACACCATTGGGACAAGCATGTCTCCAGGATTTTCTGTTTTTTTTTGGGTGGTAATAATTGCACAAATATCTTCGGCGTGTATATTTACTGACCATCAGCAGTGTTGTACAGAACACTCTACCAGTAGTGCCGCTGTATTTCGCCATTCATTAATCTTAATCCACATTTTTAAAAATATAAGACAACAGAATATGTAAGAATACCCTTCCGTTGTGCCTTTTTTTAAAAACAGGAAGCCGTCTTTGCTTGTTTAATCGTAATCTGTATAATCCTTAATCTGTGATCCTCGTATCCTCCAGCGCTCCTCTTCTACTTGCAGATATCCACAGAACACATTGGAGACCGATGCGGTTACAGGCGTCATTACCAAACTCTGTCTGCCGATTAGTCTGTCCTTATCCTACAAGCCGAGAAGAAGTCACGTCCATGACGCTCGAGGTTTCCTGAGTCCTTGGGACTGCCCAGGATTCTCACCTAGTCTGTCAACACAAAAGCCCAACCCTAATCCTGTCCAATTGTCACTGGAAGCGCTCGCAGACCCTTGTCAAAAATCACTGCAAAGATGCAGGGTCACTGTGTTCTCTTTAGATAAATCTTGAGTTCAGTTCTGGTCAAACAAGTCTTAACCTGGTGGTTAGACAGAAGAACCAGATGGGGGGCTTGACAAATCATGTTATTTCTCTTCGTCAGATAGAAATCGAAGTGAAGCCATTGTCGAGATGACAAACTACAAGGAATGCGGGACTGGGAAGAAGGGTGGCCTTCTTCTAGGGACTCAACGTTTTGTACTAGCATTTAATCTAGTTAAACTACTGATTCCATATGCTGTTGCTTAAACAATATTTATTATTTTCCACACGGTTTTCTTGGTAATATATTGATTAATATTTTTTTTCTGACTTTTTGTTTTAATTTACATGAGTTTTTAAAATTATTATTGTGTTTTCTGAATATTAGCTTGAACTGAGCATTTTATGCAAAACATTCATACAACAAAAAAACAGTATCTTTGTTAAATTAATTATCATTGTTTTTCGTAGATAATCTATCTGCAAATATTATATTGATTTCTTGATTTCTATTAAAAATATTGGTGTTTTTTCCTTTACCCGATATCTGAAACATTTGTATGGTTGGTTGGGTCACGTGAAACGAATGTCAAATACCCGTATTTCGAAGCAGTTGCTCCTTGGTAAACTCATATCGGGTACCAGATCACAAGGAAAAACTAAATTACGACACAAGGACATTTGCAAAAGATCCATGAAAGATTTTACGATCAATCTAAATACCTGGAAAGAGCTCGTAGAGAATAGAACGACCTTGAGAACTGGTATCAAGGCATCAAAGGTAGTTCTGGTGACAAAAATGGAAGACAAGTGACACAGAGGAAAGGAGTCTACACCCCACTAATCGAACTTTTTCTTTTTACATTGTTGCTATGGGAGACCACACGTTGTTCTAACCCTAACCAAAATTAGTTTTGGGTCACTCGATCATCTGAGACTACATATTTTCAAGGACACCAGATTCTAAAGGGCCAATTATTTTCTGTGAATCTTCTGTGGCCAGGCCATTTCAAAGCTAAATAAATTTAAGGCAGAAAGGTCATGTGCACAATTATTTATAGCTGACCTTTACTGTGGTTCAATAGTTTCAAGGTCTAAGTTTCTATGTGAATTTCAAGGTCATCAGATCTTTTGAGGCTAACATTTTTCTATACATTGCATTTTCAATAACTTTAGCACATGGACTGGAGTTTATGTTTGTGGAGCTGACTCATGTATGTTTTCATAGTAACTGTTTCCATTTTGAAAACGATAGACTTGCTCGAGCATTCAATGATCAAACACGGGCTACAAAACGGCGCTACATGGGTGTCAAAATGGAAGTTAGTAATGCTAAGGTTGCAAGAAACGGAACCGAAGATTCCTTTCGCATAAACCTGAGTTCCTGTACAAATTCTAACATTGCATGTCCGGCAGCTTGAACTTCTATGTCATTATATTTATCATTTAGCTAAACATCATCATTATCATCATCATCATCATCTGTTATACTCACAGTCCATTATCCCCACAACGTTCTGATTCTTGTGAAACATATCTTTTCTATCATTGGCCGTCTTCCATGCTGTGGTTTAAAACCATCCAGCATTTGTTCTTCTGTTACATTCTGTCCTTTCCCCAGCTGCTCAGTGTTAAAGTATGTTTAACCCATTCTACTCTCATTCTATTAGAAAACCAAAATAATAACAACCTGTTATTTCACCCCATACTTCGATCGTGGAGTATCATCAGAAAGATCTGTAATGTTGATTAATAAAAGGCGTTTGTTCCTACAGTTGCTAAGCGCTGTAAGGGTTAGTTTATTTCAATGTGACTTCCGATAGAAAGAATCTTATGGCTTACTGAAGTTTTGAACGCATGTCCTGGTGGTGAGTAGGCCGACATCCAAAACGCTCGGCCTGTCGCTGCTCTCATAAGATGTGTCAACAAATTGAAGATGACTGCTGGGCTACAGTAAATTGAATTTGAGCATCCATCAAAGCATCCATCTTCTTCCTTCGGAACATATTCATTAGTCTTCTTCTAGTTAGTATGTTCTGTCTAAAGTAGATATAGGAGATGCTAAACTAAAAATGCAGATCAAGTGACAAGGACAGGAGCAGGAATATAATAGGGCTCCCTAACACTTTAATGTAAACTTGGATCCTGTGCTGTCATGTGCTGTCCTATGTGATACACTGCCAGGAAACGATATGGAGGACACATGTAAGAAATAAAATCATTCAAATATTAACTTGCACAACATGGTGTTACATCGAGATGTCTTTAGAATGCCAGCACTTGTCCAGTCCTGTCTTTCTTCGTCGTAGAGTATGTCATGCTAATTTGGAGACACTTTGCGCATGTCAGACCAATTGATGCCGCAATAAATGCGACAGGCCGGATATATATGCCTATAACTTACCCCAACTAAAAAAAATATCTTATAAACTGCGTAACACTTCCTGAAAGGCGAAAAAGTGTCGTATCAGAAATTGAAAGAGAGAAACAGGCAAGATTCAAGACAGATTCAAACCAGGTGCACTGCACAAGACTAGGTGCACTGCACAAGATTGAAATATAGAAGACGTTTCTTATATTAAACACAATCCCTACAGACTAGTTCCGGAAAACACCGCATCAAAAATGGAATCAAATGACACAAACCCCCATGGATCGAACTGTGGGAGAAACCTGCGTCTGGTCACCACCTGCCTTTCGGAACACGGAAGTCACTAATTAGACTCAGAACTGCCGCACCACGACACAGGACGAACCTCATGAGATGGGATTACGGGAATGATAAGATACGTGACCGTGGGACAATACACGAGCCATGCCACCTGATGATCGGTCCAAACCTTCTATAAAAAAACAATATGGACGAACTATTGATGACGTGGGTCAGAATATTGGAAACAGAACGTCTCACGTGGTAATCCTAACCCAGAAAGTAAACAAGTGTTTTCTATTGTGGCATGTGTTTCCGAACACTCTTCTGCAAAGGTATATCCATGTAGCTCCCAGTGATCTTCTATTTAAAATAAGTTCATCATTCAACTGTTTATTCGAATGTAGAACACAAGCCGCCATTGAAGTTGATTTAATCTAAATTAAGTAAATCTCCGAGTTGTTTACCGCTTCGCTGTACTGTCGAGAATATATTTGAATTAGTTAGCCCCCTTCCAGGAAGCCTGCAACCGATCTCTTCCACAAACTGATAATAATAACAATGTGTAACATAATGAGGTTGCTAGAGCCGTGCACAATCTATACTGTCGCCTTATGCGACATGCTTCGGAGTTTAGATCGTTCATATTCGTTTTGCCCCGTTTACGGATTCTATGTTATCCTATTGTTGGCATGAATATAAGAAAGGAATATCAGTAGAACAAGTAGGTTAGCTCGAGTTTTACCCACACGTGTGTGGTGTCTGTCTGTGTGTTTGTGTGTGGCGTGCGTGTATGTGCGGTGTTTGTGTGTGTGGTATGTGGGGTGTGTGTATGTGTGGCGTTTGTGTATGTGGTGTTTCTGAGTGATGTTTGTGTGTGGTGTGGGTGCGTATGTGTGGGGTGTGTGTTTATATGTATGTGGTTGTGTGTGGTGTGTGTTCATTTGGTGTTTGTATGTGATGTTTGTGTGAGGTATTTGTGTATGATACGTGTGTATGTTGTGTTTGTGTGTGGTGTGTGTGTTGTGTTTATATGTGGTGCTTGTGTGTGGTGTGTGTATATGTGGTGTTTTTGTGTGGTGGGTATATATGTGGTGTTTTTGTGTGGTGTGTGTTTACGTGTGTAGGGTGTGTGTATGTGTGTATGTGTGATGTGTGTTTGGTGTGTGTGTGTGTGGTGTATGGTGTTTGTGTGTGGTGTGTGTGTGTGTATGCTTGTGGTGTATTTTTGGTGTGTGTTGTGTGTTTGTGTAGTGTGAGCGTGTTGTATGTGGTGTATGCGTATATGGTGTCTGCGTATAGTGTGTGTGGTGTAGTCTGTGTGTTGTGTTTGCGTGTGTGTAGGATGTGCGTGTGTGTATATATATATATATATATATATATATATATATATATATATATATATATGTGTATGTGGGGGTGTGCATGTATGTGTGTGTGTATGTATGTGTGTGTTAGTGTGGCTGCATGTGTATGTATATATATGTATATGTGTGTGTGAGTGTTTGTGTGAGTGCATGTATATGTGTTTGTTTTTGTGTGCTTCACAGCATATGGCTTAGTTGTATATATCGCTAAATGATTCAGAGTACAGGGCTACTGGTATCGGTCTTTAAATGAACCACATGGCTAGTGGTTTCCTTTTTTGAATGACTCAGTGCACAGGGCTACTGGTATCGGTCTTTAAATGACAGAGAGTACATGGCTACTGGTATCAATCTTGAAATCACTCAGAGTATACGGCTACTGATGTCGGCCATTTAAATTATTCAGAGTAAAGGCCTAATTTGTATCGGTTTTTAAATGGACCAAATGGCTAGTGGTTTCAATCGTTAAATGGCTCAGAATATAGGAATAGTGGTATCGGTCTTTATATAGAGTACATTGCTAGTAGTATCGGTTCATAAATGGCTCAGAATTCAGGAATAGTTGTATCGGTCTTTATATAGAGTACATTGCTAGTAGTATCGGTCTTTAAATAGAGTACATGACTAGTAGTATCGGCCGTTGAATAGTGTACTTGGCTAGTAGTATCGGTCGTTGAATAGTGTACATGGCTAGTAGTATCCGTCGTTGAATAGTGTACATGACTAGTAGTATCGGTCGTTGAATAGTGTACATGACTAGTAGTATCGGTCCTTAAATGGCTCAGAGTACAGGGATAGTGGTATCGGCTCTGCTAAACAGGTAACGTTTTTACAATTCCTCCCATGTTCACCCTAATATATTTTCTTCTTTTGCGTTGGCCTTGTGTTATAATATTGTGTGAGATGTACTATGTTTTGCGCATAATGGCCTAGTACATTTGACCTCAGCACGAATATCGTTGACATGCTTACTTCCTAAATACGACAATTGCAGATCTAAGAATCCGATTTCGGCAAATTTGTGCTGTGAGCCGTGATACTAGCTACTGCACCACGTCTGCCCCACAATGGCATTGGTGTCACTAATGTAACTAGTCTCTACGCAGAGAGATGAAACAAACAACTTGAGAACTTTTGATTGGCCTTGTCTCTACCACTCGATTTTAGAAGATGGTTGCTAGTCATACGCAACTCTCTTTAGTTGATCTGTACAATTGCTTTTTATTATAGTTAATTTGTTTAGTGTTTGTTTAGTTAAGTTTAGTTGTAGAACAGTTGAACCCATGTGCTCTGTTCATCTCCTTAGCACCATCAAGGATGCCGTAAGATTGGGTAGATTTTAAAAATAATTTGGAATTTTGTCTGTGCTGCCTACTCTTTTCGATTTTCAACTGCCGTGGGAATTATTACGTTCGCGACAATGCTCCTGGGCGTCCGATCTCTACTACTCAAGGATCCTGGGAAAAGTGAGAAAGTCCATGTGAAAAAATTCCGGTCTCTACAGAGGTTTGAGCCCGCGACCTCCAGTACCCAAGGCCGACGTCTTACCTAGAGATCACTGTTTCCTTTTGATTGTGTTATTCTTTGTGCATTAGCGTTTCATTATGATTTCTTATTAAAGTAATGTAAATAGCAACAATGCAATGTGCTGACAGTATATACTGGAATTCAAAGCAGACGGCACATCCGTAACACAGAAAGAGAATGCTTCAAGTGGTCATCAAATTGTGATCAGAAAAAGCCAGTAAAATATCCAGAAATTCAAGAGACAGAAGAATTTGGAGATTCACTGTAGTCGAACTTTGAAGCGGAGAAGGGCACTGATTTGACAGGGAATGCATGTGTACACTTTCTTCTATTGTCTTTACTATTAACAGTATTTTGTTTTTGTTTAGCTTTGTGTTGTTTTTTTGCGGGGGAAAAGGGGGGGGGGTGGTTTTTGGTGGTTCCTTTTTTTGGTGACAGCCCCATTAAATGAGTGTTTCTTGGGTATGTCGTATTCAGGACCCATTTGTGGTAAGGTCCAAGACACGAATTTAAATGACAGTAAATGTCTATATAGTGTGCCCTGTCGGTTGATATCCACATTGAACGCACTAATTGTGTGGTGTTTACAATAAACTGCTTCAAATTAAATTGTGCAAGCCATTTTATTGTGCAGTGACACAAATGCGTACAGAGACTAGCAGTTTTAGAAACAAGGCATTCGGGATTTGACGACAAGGTTTCGATTATTATTGGCACCTCAACGTTTTATCGATAAATAGTTCACCTAACTTAACTGCGAGAAAGTTTGTACTAATTATTTATTTGATATTCCTTGATCTATCCAATAATAACATTTAGGTTGAATCGTATCATCGATTCGTTGTGAGTTATGCAAACGTGAATCTATACAATTTCTCAGAATGCCATCGTTATTGTTATAATTTGACGTATAACTAAAGATACCGAGATACAAATCATGGACCAAAATATTGACAGGGCTCAAATGGTGACAGGTGTATTAATAATCATCATCAGGTGCCCTGTCGGTTAGCGTTGGCGATCATGGACCTACATCCTCTTCTTTCACGTGTGTCGTTTGCCAACCGCGTTGTTGATTTGTCGCCCGTGCCATCTCTTAGGCTGTCCACAATCTTCTCTCGCTCTCGCTCTCTCTCTCTCTCTCTCTCTCTCTGTCTATCTTTCCTGCTATCTTTCCCGTTGTCACAACGTGTTTCAATCCGTCTCTTCTCATAACATGCCAAAATAAGGATGACTGCATTGTTCTGATCCTTGCAATGAGTTGTCTTAGTGTTTGTGCCTCTTCGAGTACTTTATGTCTTAGTGTTTGTGCCTCTTCGAGTACTTTATGTCTTAGTGTTTGTGCCTCTTCGAGTACTTTATGTCTTAGTGTTTGTGCCTCTTCGAGTACTTTATGTCTTAGTGTTTGTGCCTCTTCGAGTACTTTATGTCTTAGTGTTTGTGCCTCTTCGAGTACTTTATGTCTTAGTGTTTGTGCCTCTTCGAGTACTTTATGTCTTAGTGTTTGTGCCTCTTCGAGTACTTTATGTCTTAGTGTTTGTGCCTCTTCGAGTACTTTATGTCTTAGTGTTTGTGCCTCTTCGAGTACTTTATGTCTTAGTGTTTGTGCCTCTTCGAGTACTTTATGTCTTAGTGTTTGTGCCTCTTCGAGTACTTTGTGTCTTAGTGTTTGTGCCTCTTCGAGTACTTTATGTCTTAGTATTTGTGCCTCTTCGAGTACTTTATGTCTTAGTGTTTGTGCCTCTTCGAGTACTTTATGTCTTAGTGTTTGTGCCTCTTCGAGTACTTGATGTCTTAGTGTTTGTGTCTCTTCGAGTACTTGATGTCTTAGTGTTTGTGTCTCTTCGAGTACTTTATGTCTTAGTGTTTGTGTCTCTTCGAGTACTTTATGTCTTAGTGTTTGTGCCTCTTCGAGTACTTTATGTCTTAGTGTTTGTGCCCCTTCGAGTACTTTATGTCTTAGTGTTTGTGTCTCTTCGAGTACTTTATGTCTTAGTGTTTGTGCCTCTTCGAGTACTTTATGTCTTAGTGTTCATGCCTCTTTGAGTACTTTATGTCTTAGTGTTTGTGCCTCTTCGAGTACTTTATGTCTTAGTGTTTATGCCTCTTTGAGTACTTTATGTCTTAGTGTTTGTGCCTCTTCGAGTACTTTATGTCTTAGTGTTTGTGCCTCTTCGAGTACTTTATGTCTTAGTGTTTGTGCCTCTTCGAGTACTTTATGTCTTAGTGTTTGTGCCTCTTCGAGTACTTTATGTCTTAGTGTTTGTGCCTCTTCGAGTACTTTATGTCTTAGTGTTTGTGCCTCTTCGAGTACTTTATGTCTTAGTGTTTGTGCCTCTTCGAGTACTTTATGTCTTAGTGTTTGTGCATCTTCGAGTACTTTATGTCTTAGTGTTCGTGCCTCTTCGAGTACTTTATGTCTTAGTGTTTGTGCCTCTTCGAGTACTTTATGTCTTAGTGTTTGTGCCTCTTCGAGTACTTTATGTCTTAGTGTTTGTGCCTCTTCGAGTACTTGATGTCTTAGTGTTTGTGCCTCTTCGAGTACTTGATGTCTTAGTGTTTGTGTCTCTTCGAGTACTTTATGTCTTATTGTTTGTGTCTCTTCGATTACTTTATGTCTTAGTGTTTGTGCCTCTTCGAGTACTTTATGTCTTAGTGTTTTTGCCCCTTCGAGTACTTTATGTCTTAGTGTGTGTGTCTCTTCGAGTACTTTATGTCTTAGTGTTTGTGCCTCTTCGAGTGCTTTATGTCTTAGTGTTTGTGCCTCTTCGAGTACTTTATGTCTTAGTGTTTGTGCCTCTTCGAGTACTTTATGTCTTAGTGTTTGTGCCTCTTCGAGTACTTTATGTCTTAGTGTTTGTGCCTCTTCGAGTACTTTATGTCTTAGTGTTTGGGCCTCTTCGAGTACTTTATGTCTTAGTGTGTGGGATTCTTCGAGTACTTTATGTCTTAGTGTTTGTGCCTTTTCGAGTACTTTATGTCTTAGTGTTTGTGCCTCTTCGAGTACTTTATGTCTTAGTGTTTGTGCCTCTTCGAGTACTTTATGTCTTAGTGTTTGTGCCTCTTCGAGTACTTTATGTCTTAGTGTTTGTGCCTCTTCGAGTACTTTATGTCTTAGTGTTTGTGCCTCTTCGAGTACTTGATGTCTTAGTGTTTGTTTCTCTTCGAGTACTTTATGTCTTAGTGTTTGTGCCTCTTCGAGTACTTTATGTTTTAGTGTTTGTGCCTCTTCGAGTACTTTATGTCTTAGTGTTTGTGCCTCTTCGAGTACTTTATGTCTTAGTGTTTGTGTCTCTTCGAGTACTTTATGTATTAGTGTTTGTGTCTCTTCGAGTACTTTATGTCTTAGTGTTTGTGCCCCTTCGAGTACTTTATGTCTTAGTGTTTGTGTCTCTTCGAGTACTTTATGTCTTAGTATTTGTGCCCATTCGAGTACTTTATGTCTTAGTGTTTGTGCCTCTTCGAGTACTTTATGTCTTAGTGTTTTTGTCTCTTCGAGTACTTTATGTCTTAGTGTTTGTGCCCCTTCGAGTACTTTATGTCTTAGTGTTTGTGCCCCTTCGAGTACTTTATGTCTTAGTGTTTGTGCCTCTTCGAGTACTGTATGTCTTAGTGTTTGTGCCTCTTCGAGTACTTTATGTCTTAGTGTTTGTGCCTCTTCGAGTACTTTATGTCTTAGTGTTTGTGCCTCTTCGAGTACTTTATGTCTTAGTGTTTGTGCCTCTTCGAGTACTTTATGTCTTAGTGTTTGTGCCTCTTCGAGTACTTTATGTCTTAGTGTTTGTGCCTCTTCGAGTACTTTATGTCTTAGTGTTTGTGCCACTTCGAGTACTTTATGTCTTAGTGTTTGTGCCTCTTCGAGTACTTTATGTCTTAGTGTTTGTGCCTCTTCGAGTACTTTATGTCTTAGTGTTTGTGCCTCTTCGAGTACTTTATGTCTTAGTGTTTGTGCCTCTTCGAGTACTTTATGTCTTAGTGTTTGGGCCTCTTCGAGTACTTTATGTCTTAGTGTGTGGGATTCTTCGAGTACTTTATGTCTTAGTGTTTGTGCCTTTTCGAGTACTTTATGTCTTAGTGTCTGTGCCTCTTCGAGTACTTTATGTCTTAGTGTTTGTGCCTCTTCGAGTACTTTATGTCTTAGTGTTTGTGCCTCTTGGAGTACTTTATGTCTTAGTGTTTGTGCCTCTTCGAGTACTTTATGTCTTAGTGTTTGTGCCTCTTCGAGTACTTGATGTCTTAGTGTTTGTTTCTCTTCGAGTACTTTATGTCTTAGTGTTTGTGCCTCTTCGAGTACTTTATGTTTTAGTGTTTGTGCCTCTTCGAGTACTTTATGTCTTAGTGTTTGTGCCTCTTCGAGTACTTTATGTCTTAGTGTTTGTGTCTCTTCGAGTACTTTATGTATTAGTGTTTGTGTCTCTTCGAGTACTTTATGTCTTAGTGTTTGTGCCCCTTCGAGTACTTTATGTCTTAGTGTTTGTGTCTTTTCGAGTACTTTATGTCTTAGTGTTTGTGCCCATTCGAGTACTTTATGTCTTAGTGTTTGTGCCTCTTCGAGTACTTTATGTCTTAGTGTTTGTGTCTCTTCGAGTACTTTATGTCTTAGTGTTTGTGCCCCTTCGAGTACTTTATGTCTTAGTGTTTGTGCCCCTTCGAGTACTTTATGTCTTAGTGTTTGTGCCTCTTCGAGTACTGTATGTCTTAGTGTTTGTGCCTCTTCGAGTACTTTATGTCTTAGTGTTTGTGCCTCGTCGAGCACTTTATGTCTTAGTGTTTGTGCCTCTTCGAGTACTTTATGTCTTAGTGTTTGTGCCTCTTCGAGTACTTTATGTCTTAGTGTTTGTGCCTCTTCGAGTACTTTATGTCTTAGTGTTTGTGCCTCTTCGAGTACTTTATGTCTTAGTGTTTGTGCCTCTTCGAGTACTTTATGTCTTAGTGTTTGTGCCTCTTCGAGTACTTTATGTCTTAGTGTTTGTGCCTCTTCGAGTACTTTATGTCTTAGTGTTTGTGCCTCTTCGAGTACTTTATGTCTTAGTGTTTGTGCCTCTTCGAGTACTTTATGTCTTAGTGTTTGTGCCTCTTCGAGTACTTTATGTCTTAGTGTTTGGGCCTCTTCGAGTACTTTATGTCTTAGTGCGTGGGATTCTTCGAGTACTTTATGTCTTAGTGTTTGTGCCTTTTCGAGTACTTTATGTCTTAGTGTCTGTGCCTCTTCGAGTACTTTATGTCTTAGTGTTTGTGCCTCTTCGAGTACTTTATGTCTTAGTGTTTGTGCCTCTTCGAGTACTTTATGTCTTAGTGTTTGTGCCTCTTCGAGTACTTTATGTCTTAGTGTTTGTGCCTCTTCGAGTACTTGATGTCTTAGTGTTTGTTTCTCTTCGAGTACTTTATGTCTTAGTGTTTGTGCCTCTTCGAGTACTTTATGTTTTAGTGTTTGTGCCTCTTCAAGTACTTTATGTCTTAGTGTTTGTGCCTCTTCGAGTACTTTATGTCTTAGTGTTTGTGTCTCTTCGAGTACTTTATGTATTAGTGTTTGTGTCTATTCGAGTACTTTATGTCTTAGTGTTTGTGCCCCTTCGAGTACTTTATGTCTTAGTGTTTGTGTCTCTTCGAGTACTTTATGTCTTAGTGTTTGTGCCCCTTCGAGTACTTTATGTCTTAGTTTTTGTGCCTCTTCGAGTACTTTATGTCTTAGTGTTTGTGTCTCTTCGAGTACTTTATGTCTTAGTGTTTGTGCCCCTTCGAGTACTTTATGTCTTAGTGTTTGTGCCCCTTCGAGTACTTTATGTCTTAGTGTTTGTGCCTCTTCGAGTGCTGTATGTCTTAGTGTTTGTGCCTCTTCGAGTACTTTATGTCTTAGTGTTTGTGCCTCTTCGAGTACATTATGTCTTAGTGTTTGTGCCTCTTCGAGTACTTTATGTCTTAGTATTTGTTCCTCTTCGAGTACTTTATGTCTTAGTGTTTGTGCCTCTCGAGTACTTTATGTCTTAGTGTTTGTGCCTCTTCGAGTACTTTATGTCTTAGTGTTTGTGCCTCTTCGAGTACTTTATGTCTTAGTGTTTGTGCCTCTTCGAGTACTTTATGTCTTAGTGTTTGTGCCTCTTCGAGTACTTTATGTCTTAGTTTTTGTGCCTCTTCGAGTACTTTGTTATTAGTCTTCCTTGAAGTCCATAGGATCCGCAGCATTCTTCTTTAAAACCACATCTCCACTGCTTCCAAAAACATATGCACTTGCTTGCTAATTGTCTATGATTCACTCCCATATGTCAGTACTGGTTTCACGTAGCATCCAAGAACTATCTTTCTCTGGTTCAGAGATAAGGTTGTGTTGCACAATATTCCTTTCATGGTCTGGAAGACTGATTTTGCTTGTTACATATGTACGAGCAAATAAATACATGTACGCAGTCTTCAGTCTTAATATGCATGTCACAGAGATAGCACGAAGGTTGGCAACCGTAACATTTAGGGCAAAGTGCTTCTTTTTTCAATTATTAATCTCTGAGCGGTTCGTCCTTAGAGATTCTAGTTAATAGTGCTGTTGGTTCTGCTGTGCTCCTTGCCTCCCCTGTCATAAACCCGAAATGTATCTGCTCCTTTCCGAGCAGCACAATGTGTTACAGAAACCCACGTACTAACACGTAAATCCCTGTTTGCAGTCCTTCCTACGTATATTAACTTTAGTTGTACTACCATGATCCAGCAGCATCGAAACACGAAATATGATGATGATTATGGTATTTACTATCAGTATTCCATCATGGTGTTCCATTCATTTTAAATATGATGATGATTATGGTATTTACTATCAGTATTCCATCATGATGTTCCATTCATTTTCCAGTGTACTGTGTCCAGTCCATGTCACAGAACTATTCCAAAAGGAACAACCTTGGAGACATAGAAGGAGTACACATACGATGATTCACTCACAATACAACAGATGTGTTGTAGTTAATTGACACATTTGACTACACTACGGCATGCAATGTTGGAAATATGGATCAGTTGGAAAAGTATGGTTTTGATTGAATACCTTGAAACATGTTCCACATGCAAACGGCTCAATGCACTTGGAAAAGCCATTACGGGCTCTGCCCCGTTTTCATTGCTGAAAGTGCCGACGACAGGGTACGAACTACGTATCTTCGGCGGCGGCTTGGAAATGTTCCCCTGTCTGTGTGAGGTACCTATTTACATGTGGGTTGACTTGGAGAAGCAGACACACCCTATACAAATCCACGAAATGTCTGGTCGTTCTAATTGATGTGTGATAGAATACGTAGGGCAGGTGAAGAATAAACAGGATTATCACACAGGTTAACAACACAACAATAAATGAAATTATCACACAGATTAACACAACAATAAATAGAATTATCACACAGATTAACACAACAATAAACAGAATTATAACACAGATTAACACAACAATAAACAGAATTATCATACAGGTTAACTCAACAATAAACAAAAGTATCACAAATGTTAACATCCCCAAAATAAACAAGATTATCACACAGGTTAACATCGATACAATAAACAAGAGTAGCACACGGGTTAACATCCCAACAATAAACAATATTATCCCACAGGTTAACATCGAAAAAATAAACAAAATTATCACACAGATTAACATTTTTTTTTTTTAAATTATCACACAGGTTAACATCCGAACAAAAACAAGACTATTACACAGGCTAACATCCGACGAACAATAAACAAGACTATTACACAAGCTAACATCCGAATAATAAACAAGACTATCACACAGGCTAACATCCGAACAATAAACAGGACTATTACACAGGCTAACATCCGAACAATAAACAAGACTATTACATAGGCTAACATCCGAACAATAAACAAGACTATCACACAGGCTAACATCCGAACAATAAACAGGACTATCACACAGGCTAACATCCGAACAATAAACAAGGCTATTACATAGGCTAACATCCGAACAATAAACAAGACTATCACACAGGCTAACATCCGAACCATAAACAAGACTATTACATAGGCTAACATCCAAACAATAATCAAGACTATCACACAGGCTAACATCCGAACAATAAACAAGACTATTACATAGGCTAACATCCGAACAATAAACAAGACTATCACACAGGCTAACATCCGAACAATAAACAAGACTATTACATAGGCTAACTTCCGAACAATAAACAAGACTATCCCACAGGCTAACATCCGAACAATAAACAAGACTATCACACAGGCTAACATCCGAACAATAAACAAGACTATCACACAGGCTAACATCCGAACAATAAACAAGACTATCACACAGGCTAACATCCGAACAATAAACAGGACTATTACACAGGCTAACATCCGAACAATAAACAGGACTATTACACAGGCTAACATCCGAACAATAAACAAGACTATCACACAGGCTAACATCCGAACAATAAACAAGACTATTACACAGGCTAACATCCGAACAATAAACAAGACTATCACACAGGCTAACATCCGAACAATAAACAGGACTATTACACAGGCTAACATCCGAACAATAAACAAGACTATCACACAGGCTAACATCCGAACAATAAACAGGACTATTACATAGGCTAACATCCGAACAATAAACAAGACTATCACACAGGCTAACATCCGAACAATAAACAGGACTATTACACAGGCTAACATCCGAACAATAAACAAGACTATCACACAGGCTAACATCCGAACAATAAACAAGACTATTACACAGGCTAACATCCGAACAATAAACAAGAGTATTACACAGGCTAACATCCGAACAATAAACAGGACTATTACACAGGCTAACATCCGAACAATAAACAGGACTATTACACAGGCTAACATCCGAACAATAAACAGGACTATTACACAGGCTAACATCCGAACAATAAACAAGACTATTACACAGGCTAACATCCGAACAATAAACAGGACTATTACACAGGCTAACATCCGAACAATAAACAGGACTATTACACAGGCTAACATCCGAACAATAAACAGGACTATTACACAGGCTAACATCCGAACAATAAACAAGACTATTACACAGGCTAACATCTGAACAATAAACAGGACTATTACACAGGCTAACATCCGAACAATAAACAGGACTATTACACAGGCTAACATCCGAACAATAAACAGGACTATTACACAGGCTAACATCCGAACAATAAACAAGACTATTACACAGGCTAACATCCGAACAATAAACAGGACTATTACACAGGCTAACATCCGAACAATAAACAGGACTATTACACAGGCTAACATCCGAACAATAAACAGGACTATTACACAGGCTAACATCCGAACAATAAACAAGACTATTACACAGGCTAACATCCGAACAATAAACAGGACTATTACACAGGCTAACATCCGAACAATAAACAGGACTATTACACAGGCTAACATCCGAACAATAAACAAGACTATTACACAGGCTAACATCCGAACAATAAACAGGACTATTACACAGGCTAACATCCGAACAATAAACAAGACTATTACACAGGCTAACATCCGAACAATAAACAAGACTATTACACAGGCTAACATCCGAACAATAAACAAGACTATTACACAGGCTAACATCCGAACAATAAACAGGACTATTACACAGGCTAACATCCGAACAATAAACAAGACTATTACACAGGCTAACATCCGAACAATAAACAGGACTATTACACAGGCTAACATCCGAACAATAAACAAGACTATTACACAGGCTAACATCCGAACAATAAACAAGACTATCACACAGGCTAACATCCGAACAATAAACAAGACTATTACACAGGCTAACATCCGAACAATAAACAGGACTACCACACAGGCTAACATCCGAACAATAAACAGGACTATTACACAGGCTAACATCCGAACAATAAACAGGACTACCACACAGGCTAACATCCGAACAATAAACAGGACTATTACACAGGCTAACATCCGAACAATAAACAGGACTACCACACAGGCTAACATCCGAACAATAAACAGGACTATTACACAGGCTAACATCCGAACAATAAACAGGACTACCACACAGGCTAACATCCGAACAATAAACAGGACTACCACACAGGCTAACATCCGAACAATAAACAGGACTATCACACAGGCTAACATCCGAACAATAAACAGGACTATTACACAGGCTAACATCCGAACAATAAACAAGACTATTACATAGGCTAACATCCAAACAATAAACAAGACTATCACACAGGCTAACATCCGAACAATAAACAGGACTATCACACAGGCTAACATCCGAACAATAAACAGGACTACCACACAGGCTAACATCCGAACAACAAACAGGACTACCACACAGGCTAACATCCGAACAATAAACAGGACTATCACACAGGCTAACATCCGAACAATAAACAGGACTACCACACAGGCTAACATCCGAACAATAAACAGGACTATCACACAGGCTAACATCCGAACAATAAACAGGACTACCACACAGGCTAACATCCGAACAATAAACAGGACTACCACACAGGCTAACATCCGAGCCGCAAACATAAAATGTATCGATCTAAAATGAAGAATGGTTGTATCAAGGACTTGGCAAACGATACCGGCACAGAGCAGACATGGTCTAGGTTTAGCAGAAAATTCCACATGCTTGAGGGGTTCCCGGGCCAAACAAATTAGGATCACTAAGTCTTTTTCATAATGCCGTAAGAGGCGGCATATGAGGGTTGCACATGCTGCTAGCAGCATCGCCTTGCAGAAACACTGATATTGAAACCTCGATTTTTTTTTAACGATTTAGGTTTCTCTAAAAGCTGGTAAGTGTAAACCCAAGTCAGTGATGGACATTCGCTCCCCCATCTAGAATCTGGAACGACATGAACAAGAAGATGAAGAAAATCAACATTCCTTTATAACTACACAAATGTTAAGTCCTTTCACTTAAGGTTTTCAAGACATGGTTTCCTATATTCAAAACTAGTATGTACTGTACGTGTAAGCGGCTTCTATTCCCCATAACCCTCCAGATTATGGCAATTAACGCCGTAAAGGAAGTGGTTTTAATAATAAATCAATGTCATTTTATATGTCTTAATACTTACATCTCTAATGCCTTTACAACACAGTGGACAGTACACTACGCTTCTGATAGCGGTTCGAAACTAACTACGGATCCCTTTAAAAACACCCTCATATAACCAAACTCACTAACCTTGTCTGATGGGGGCGTGTCTCGCCGACAGGTGTCAAAACAAATAGAAAATCTACAATTATTCTGGGGCTAAAAATGAGTGAAAATGCCTTGCATATCTACACGTGGGATAGTATCAGGTGCTATTTATTTGCTGACCAGTAAGACACATGTACCGTACGCATAGATGTTTTTATTTTCCTGCCGTACCTTCTATTGGTTACCTGTGTGACATTTTACTGGTCGTATCTAATCCTCTACTTGCCTCGTTTCAGTGTTCACGTCTACTAGTGGAAGTCAAGAGGGCGCGTGGGTGGCAACCGTCTTAATCTTGTTTTGTAACTGAGTTGCAGCGACCGCCGTGACAGGTTTGCAAGTGTATGTTAGTACAGAAGTAAGTAACGGACGGTATTCCCCTGTCTGGCCCAGTCCTTGAGACGGACGTATCCACACTTTCCACAAACACATTAATCAAAAGTTGCACCAGTCTTCCTGGTGAAGACATGGCGTCATCGCCACGGGTTTGTTCAGAACTGTGACCGGTGATGTCTCTTTGTTTGACACTGGGACACTATCAAGACGCCTGGCACCACCAAAAAGTTTCTGGCGGATTCGCTTGCCTTATCGAGGCCCTGGCTGTATTTGCTTTCAGTCAATTAGTCCGAGTTAGTGTCTGCGCGACTTGTTTGGCGCTGTAGGAAATGTAGTGCATTATATATTTGACAAGTTAGTGATAAAACTCAAATTTGTACACGAGCAGTGACGGGTGACAAATGGACGAAAGGATGGTATGGTCTATTGGCTAAGATATCGCTCTCTTGACGAGAAGGAGATTGGTTCAAAATCCCGGCAGTGTCATGTATATTTTTCAATTGGAAGTAAAATAACAATCTAATGTGCACAGTGCGTGATGATTTCTAATGTCAACGACATTTAAACCTCAGTTGTGTTAGTGTGTACTGCCGGACTCCAGCAGGGAGAACAAGCGTCATAATGTTCGTTTGTTTAGACCCGTAGCAAATTAGAGACCCGTAGAAAATTAGAGACTGTATTGTACCGGACTTACCGTTTTATAAGATGGGATGACCCTCTCCCTTCCTCGCTGCCTTGTCCTCTCTACTAGTCAGTCAGTTATAGGATACAGTTGGGTAGACGTATTTGTATAGATACCATGGATCGAGCTCTGAATTGTTGTCGTTATAAGAAAACGTTCTAGTTGCTCTTGCACTAATCCAAGGATGAGTATGATCTCTAGTAAGTATGATCTCTAGTAAGTATGATCTATAGTAAGAATGATCTATTGTAAGTATGATCTATAGTAAGAATGATCTATAGTAAGTATGATCTCTAGTAAGTATGATCTATAGTAAGAATGAAGGCCAGATTAATGCTGTTGCCCCATGGGGACATAGTAAGACTTAAAGCCAGATTAATGCAGTTGTCTCATGGGGACATAGTAAGACTGAAAGCCAGATTTATGCAGTTGCCCAAGGGGGATATTTTTTGTAGATGTGGCTCAGCAGATAGAGTGATTTTCCCTCGCGGCAAAAAGTGTTGATTTGATTCTCTGTCTTGAAACGTTTATGTCCGCCTATCTGTGAACATTACTCACATTTGTTGAGGCAAGACAACGCGTAAGGTACCCCACAAATAGCTGAGATAATACATTGATAACTACAACACGTCATCACCCACGACAGTGTCTGTTATATGGATATTTCTATACAGTCTCTAATTTTGATTATTCTCGAATTAGAATAGGAAAATACGCTTGTATAAGGCGCTTTTGAGTTTTTATTGGCACGAACTGTGTATAATTTACAGAATTCATAATTCATACACTGGCCGCAATTAATACAGTTATCATTATCTTGTTGATCAGTCCTCAGACTGGTTATAAGGTTGTCTGAGCATTTATTTTCATCAATTGGACCATCTCATCTGGTTGGTGTCCTCAGACTGGTTGTAAGGTTGTCTGAGCATGTATTTTCATTAATTGGACCATCTCATCTGGTTGGTGTCCTGAGACTGGTTGTAAAGTTGTCTGAGCATGTATTTTCATCAATTGGACCATCTCATCTGGTTGATGTCCTCAGACTGGTTGTAAGGTTGTCTGAGCATGTATTTTCATCAATTGGACCATCTCATCTGGTTGATGTCCTGAGACTGGTTGTAAGGTATTCTGAGCATGTATTTTTATCAATTGGGCCATTTCATCTGGTTGGTGTCCTGAGACTGGTTATAAGGTTGTCTGAGCATGTCTACCCATTGGACCCTTTTCTCTGCAGCTCTATTCATTTCAGCACAGGTCTATGATGTATCTACACGTCTGACATGTAAAGATGAGTTTTGGTCACCCATTTCGCGTTATCCCTGAACGTTGCACTCTGGTATCTTCTGTAGAAGACTTTCATGTCACATATTGTGTCCCAGCCAACGCAATCTTCATTTCCGTATCATTTGCAATAGTTGTCTTTTTGAGCCGTCCTCAGTGAAGAAATTGGCATTAGATCTTCCTTCAGTCCAACCCATTCTTTCCTTTCTAGCATAGAAGCTTATCTTTCATATATTTTGTTAAATATTTCTTTGCTAGAACTCTTATTTGAGCCACTTAGATTGCACTTGGCGATGTATGAGTGGTGATTATTATTTTCCCTTAGTTCTATCCCAATATTCTTTGAGGTTGGCAACTCATGTTTTTATCTGAACACCTTTTTGCCATTGCAATCTTTGTCTTAATTTCCGTCTCATTGTGGGCATCTTCTGTTCAGGCATTACACTTCACTGCATGATGATGTTTGTTTTCTTTCCACTTGTGCAGTTGAACGCCGTCGGGAGCGTACGTCGTCGTCTGTCCTGCGCCAAGTGCGTTGCGTCGGTCAATGTGAGTCCATGTCGCTGAACAATCACTCTAATGTAATCTATCCACGTTCCTCGCGGCCGTCTCCTTGCCTTGTAGCCAGATCTCCAGCGTTGTAGACCATCAGTGAAAATTGATGAGGGTACACTCTCATGAGATGATCCAACCAACTTATTTTCTGCCTGGAAATGTTTTCGACACAAGACGTAGTGCCGACCATACTTCGAATGTCGTCGTTCCGCATTCTATTTTTTCTGGTAGCACCGAAGACCTTCCTTAAACACTTCATTTCACCAGTCGAAATTCTGCTCTCACGCGCTCTATACGGAGGCCATATTTGGCATTGGTAGCATGATGGTGTGTATGTTGTTAATGTTTTTTGTATTGCATTTCTTTGATTGACAAATCGGTGCCTCAGCGTCATATCAGTTTCCTCTGTAACTCGCATATGATAGTAATATAAGTCCTAATATGCATCCAATATGCATCATATAGATGTGGATAAATTAGGGATACCCACACAGTAAAAAATTGTTTTGAAAAAAGGCATTTGTCCATCCCAAGCGAAAATGGTGACATCATCAAACGGTGGGATTTTTATTTTAATGATTTAACTTCCGGTGTATTTGAATTATAGCAGGGAAAATGTATGCACTGGTCATTAGCCTCACTATCTCGTCCCGAGCTACCTTAAACCAGTGGACAGATCATCATTCGAGATGACTGGAGGTGACCCAGGATTCAGACAGTCGCGGGATCGTACCGAGGAAAAAACCGTATGCTAAATGTGACAGTAGAGAAAGATCGCCGGACTAAAGCAATTACAAATACTAAAGAGAACAATACAGCACATCACCATGGTGAGATTATATAAAATACAGTAAAAGATAGATAGAGAAACAAATTTAGAAAGAATAAACATTTTACAAATACATTAAAAGCATTCATATGTTTCAATTAAAGTTCATACCAACGACAAGTAGTTTTACAAATATTCTAGGTCCACATATAGCGAAATGTCACAGCCAGGACAGGTAGATTGGTAGATAATACCCACTTTAGGTCCACATATAGCGTAACGGCATAGCCAGGACAGGTAGATTATACACACTTTAGGTCCACATATAGAGAAACTACATAGCCTGGACAGGTAGATTATACACACTTTAGGTCCACATGTAGAGAAACTACATAGCCAGGACAGGTAGATTATACATACTTTAGGTCCACATATAGAGAAACTATATAGCCAGGACAGGTAGATTATACACACTTTAGGTCCACATATAGAGAAACTACATAGCCAGGACAGGTAGATTATACATACTTTAGGTCCACATATAGAGAAACTACATAGCCAGGACAGGTAGATTATACACACTTTAGGTCCACATATAGAGAAACTACATAGCCAGGACAGGTAGATTATACCCACTTTAGGTCCACACATAGCGTAACGTCATAGCCAGGACAGGTAGATTATACACACTTTAGGTCCACAAATACCGAAATTAGATTATACCACCTCCAATGGCACATGTAACGAATAAGAAATAGAAAAGGCAAGTAAATGTCAGGCACAACAAGAACACGCTGAAAACAATACACAGTTAAAGTTCACTACAATAAGCAAAGTTCACATACACAAAGCGAGCAATAATTGTGATTGACAGCACAAGTTAATTACAAAACACACCATGGACACACCACACACACACATTTTCATCTTAGAACTGTATATTTAGACAATAAAAATTAACCGATGTCTGTCGTTCAGGTTTTATTCATTCAATTTTCGCGTTAAAAAACAAAATCGTTTGTTTAAATTCACGCAATGATTCCTAGAGACACCAAATATATACTATGACATCCTTCTATCTAAACACAAACCTGCAACAAACAAGAATTCATTGGCTCAGATGGATACGTGTTATTGGGCGGGGCTTGCGACCATGACAGTGCGGGAGAGCGCATCACAGACTGCGCGAGACCTGATCAGTTGTTAATCATTTGTGGTCGTTGATTGGTCGACACTTTTGTCACGTGACCGTAACGAACACCGGCGACAAAACAGACGAAAACAAACTGTTCAAATGACAAAATGATAAAGGTTCACAAATCTTTCTTGAGAGATCATTAAGTTTCAGTTCTTGCCAGGAAACCATTCAGTGGTAGCGCTACGCTGGAAGGACCACTTTTGCTGCTAACTTGGAAAAGCACCAATCGATAACCGCTATGTAAGTTCTGTTGCTCTAATCTCTGTATGTGTTTTACTCTACCGGCATCCGAGAATGTCATGTGTATCATGTCTTCTGTCAAAGTTTAGAACATGTACAGCTGTATTAAACATCTGGGCAGCAGATTGGTAGATCATAGAGCGCATGCTTACAACAGCAAAGGTATAAAGTGTTTATCCCCGTTATCGACACGCTGCAGTCGACCCAGATGTAAATGGCCCGATTACTTACTTTTTAGAAATGAAAGGCAGCGAGGAATGGAGCTATTGGGAACATGTTGATATTGAGAGCATCTCTATATTCATAGAATCATGATAGAGAGCATCCTGATATTGAGAGCATCTCTATATTCATAGAATCATGATAGAGAGCATCCTGAAATTGAGAGCATCTCTATATTTATAGAATCATGATTGAGAGCATCCTGAAATTGAGAGCATCTCTATATTCATAGAATCATGATTGAGAGCATCCTGATATTGAGAGCATCTCTATATTCATAGAATCATGATTGAGAGCATCCTGACAAATGGAAGCAAGAAGTCATCCATTACACTATAGCAAAGTGGGTTTAGCATGTTCATCTTATCTGCCTACTTATGTCGGTTGGGAAGGAGGTGGTCGGAGGGGCGTAGTTTATCTTAATGTTTCTTTGTGGGGGTACTTGTAATGTTAGGGTGTCATTCTTCTTGAAGGGCCTTAATGTCGTCATTCTTCTTGAAGGGCCTTAATGTCGTCATTCCATCTCCATATTTCCTTAGTCTCTGAAAACACAATGTATGGTGTTATAGACTGATGTGGCGGGCAGATTTCTAGACATGCATGTCAAGTGTTCAAACCATACAATATTCTGCCGGTCTTATATAAGTAGTGCATGTCGTTGATCTAATTTGATGTCGGGTTTTCTTCGTATCTCATTGAGTTCCTTCTAGTGACGTTTTCGTGAGCAACACATTTCACGTGCTCTAATTTTGTATTATTGTGCCGGGTCTGTCATTATCTGATATTTAATTAAACAATGTGTTTGACTATACTAATGGGCATTTCTTTTTTTGTTGAATTGTTTGCATGTCTTAGTAATGGCTACATGCCTTAAGATTTAGCTTTTATCTCCGATGCCATTAAGCAGTCCTCTATGTGCATTCTTCGTATTTCTGTCTTCAGATGTGTTGCATCGTTTTGCTGGTCACGCTTCTTTCAACTATAAAGCTAGTCGTGTTAAGTTCTTCAGATGTCCATCATCTTGATGGTGTGGCAGCCTAGTATCAGCCCTGATAATGTCTGAATTATACCGGATTATGGTCTTCCATTCAAAGTATCATAATTTTTGTTGACAATAAAAATAAAAATTGATAAATTAATTCGTTATTTAAACAATGTAACACGAGATTGACAAATATTTAAAATGCTACATAATCAGATATACACAACAATCAATTATATATATATATATATATATATATATATATATATATATATATATATATATATATATATATATATATATATGTATAATCTAACAATCTAACTTAACAGTAGGAAAAGAAAACATAAAAAGTACTGTAGATATAAGTGGTGTGAAGTAAAATGATGAACGGAATCAAGAACTCGACATTCAAGATTGTTTTGTCACTTTCAAAAGCACTTTGCTGAAAACAACAGGGGAAGTGCAAGTCAAAACAAGGCTACAGATGGGATGGCGACATCAGCAGGGAAACGTATGACTGATTTCATCGTCAGGCAGCAGCCACGTGACTTTGGAGTTCAATTGGAGCCGACCTTCGATGTGGATTTGCATTTCTATTGAATTGCGCAGATTCATTTTGATGGGGATATGGCCTTTGAACTGAACTTACATTCCGACCTTAGATTAGTTAACCAGCCGACCATAGCTCTAGAGATGGTCCTTGCACTCAACTAACCAGCTGGCCATCGCTCTAGAGATGGTCCTTGCATTCAACTAACCAGCTGGCCATAGCTCTAGAGATGGTCCTTGCACTAAACTAACCAGCTGGCCATAGCTCTAGAGATGGTCCTTGCACTAAACTAACCAGCCGACCATAGCTCTAGAGATGGTCCTTGCACTTAACTAACCAGCTGACCATAGCTCTAGAGATGGTCCTTGCACTCAACTAACCAGCTGACCATAGCTCTAGAGATGGTCCGTGCACTCAACTAACCAGCTGACCATAGCTCTAGAGATGGTCCTTGCAATCAACTAACCAGCCGACCATAGCTAAAGAGGTGCTACTTACACTCAACTAACCAGAGACCATAGCTGTAGAGATGGTGCTTGAACTGAACTCAACTTAATAACGTGTCTGACCTAGACTTGGGGCGGTTGGCTGACTTCCACAACGTTCCTATATCAATGTTTATTATCATCTTACATGTTTCTAATGTTCCATTAAGGACACTCAGGTGCTCTTCTGTAATATATTTCAACTCTCACCTAGCAAAACAAATCATTGCAGACACAGACATATATTAGGGCAATTTTGCGTACCACTTACGGGCACGACCACACTAATGTAATAATTTATGGGATACATAGTAAGCCTCCATTACAGTCTGTACTGGAACACAGCGTCTTAGTTTTTAGTCGACCTTTACTTCTACAGGGACGGCTGCCGCAGTAGCCGGCATGAGGAGTTCCTGCTTAATTGGCTAGGCTCGAGCAGCTCATTACTCTGTTGCGTTGGAATAATTGCCGCGTAGGATATTTAACCGATGTGTGAGTCCATCTTATAGACTCAAACACTAGAGTTAAGTAGACCCGAAGTCAGTTAGGCGCCATCTATGCTGCTCTTAACAAACCACATAACCATGTGCGGTGTTTTGCCGTGTCACACAGTCCCCTCTTACGACATGCTGTCTGTGGAGCAGTGGTGCTATTGTTGCCCTTGTCATACACTAAAACCCCGGCGGACCACTGGGTAACTCAACGTAGCCCTCCATTAATGATTGCATCGTAACTCAATCAGATCACAATATAGAGAGACGGTTTCAAACCTTGTTAAGGCCTATTGTTTTTGTCTATCGGGGTAAAATAAATAACTAATATGCACACTGCTCAGCGACTGCAGTGGCAAACAGCATTTATTGTTCCGCTTGAAAATATCGTGCAAAATAAGTCCTAGACCTCACAGATTGATCTCTTGATAACCCTCGCCTGAGGCCTACTCTAGATTTCGGCAGTAATAATTGTCACGTCTTAACGTTCAGTCCTTTAATATTACTCAATTGTCACCTGTCCTAAACACTCAAGATGACGTGAAATGCTAACTTCGGATCCGCCTGTATACTTTTTCACCATTATACAATTCTTAACATATACTAGAACAAACATGAACATACACATATGCATACTCATTTACTAAATGAAGATTCTACTGGAACAATGATTTGAATTCTATGTCGAGCTGTTAAAACTCACATGTAATTTATACTCATCATAGAATGTGGGACACAAAGAACAGCGAAAGACATTCATCTTTTGTATTATATCATTCTTAAACAATTTGAAATTGTGCTGGAAACTTGAACTTCTTCTTATTCTACTACCACTACTACTACTGCTTCTTCTCCTTCAATTTGTCTTTCTGCTCTTATTGTTCCCCTTAGTTCTGTTTGCATGTTGCATCGCGATTCACATCCACTACCGTTTCTTCGTTAATACAACATCTCGCTAGCCTTTGTCTGTCTCCATGGACGATATGCTAGATAGCAGATGGTTTTAAGTTTTTATTTGAGATAAATTACCACCTGTCTCACAGACTTCATCTTCCAAGTGTATCTTGGCTTTAGGGTAGCATAATTTCGCTCACCTGTCTCACAGACTTCATATACCAAGTGTATCTTGGCTTTAGGGTAGCATACGCTCGCTCACCTGTCTCACATACTTCATCTACCAAGTGTATCTTGGTTTTATGGCATCATATGCTGACTCACCTGTCTCACAGACTTCATCTATCAGGTGTATCTTGGTTTTAGGGTATCATACGCTGACTCACCTGTCTCACAGACTTTATCTACCAAGTGTATCTTGGTTCTAGAGCATTATATCCTCACCTTTCCCTCGCTTCATTAATATTTAGTTAGGATTTAGATTTCGACGCCGATTCCACATTCAACTGCAGAATGCGTCAGCATGAGGTGCCACATGCACGCATGCATATTACTTAGACCTTCAGTAGAACGTCTTTCTTTTTCTCTTTTGAGCAGTCTAATTTCTTTTCGGACTGGCATCCAACAAGTATGGACAATAACAGAACCAGAACAAAGTTTCAATTCTGTGCATCACAACTTCCGTATATAACAGTTGTAGTTTAAAATGTAACATGGAAGGTTTATAGAGTTATGGAGCAACATCCTTCTACATGTATTTTAGTATATGTGCAGATAAATAATTCCGTCACATACGAATTTGTATGCGCTACTCTCAAATAATCTGTTAAATAATTATGTTTTTATATTTAAACATAAAGAGATGAAGACTAACGTCTGGTCTGACAAAATATACTTTTCCGATATGTTAGTCAGGATCTGGCAAAAGATATACTTATCCGACATGTTAGTCGGGGTCTGGCAAAATATACTTATCCGACATGTTAGTCAGGGTCAGGCAAAATATATTGGACAACATTCTCACCTTGGAAACTGGCTGTTTCATCGCAGCCTGGCTAACAAGGTGAGGCGTCAACGTGATCCCCGTACTAGTGTGCGTCATGTAGATAAAACCAAGCAAAGCACAACCATCTGAAGGACCCCGGTCCACCTTCATCAGCACGCTCGGGATGTGAGGAAAGCTACGACAATCCACCACTTAACGTCATTTTTAGGGCGCACAAAAGAGTAACCCTACTCAATGTGGGCATTCAACAACACGTGCACATAATTTATAAATTATAACATTATTTACCAGTTAATAATAATAGTATTGCCGTAATGTTAGAAATTATTTTTGTAAATAATCGCAATGTGTTCTATGGTGTTTCTATAGTTTTAAGGTAAATGTACTTCAAAGTTAGTTGCCCTTCGCAAGCGATAGTGGCGACATCATTAGACGGTTTTGTTTTGCACTGAACTTAGATTATAGTGAGGAAGAAACTGCGCTGGTCATCAACCTCACTCTCTGTTCTCGAGTTCCTTTGAGGCAAGAGTTTGCTTGAAACCTGCGGGGCTAGAACCCACGACGTTTCTCTTCATCACTTTGAGTGGCGAGTGATTCACCTCTCACCCACAGGGATTCCCCGGTAGATGTACAAGTTACTTACATACTTTTTTGTTTGTTGTTCTAAAGTTTTCCTTTCTATATTCTACTGGCGGAGGCATGCTACTTTGGACAGTTGGCCGTAGTCTTTTAGACAATATTGGACGTATTAGGTAGTGCTTGGATGCGTTTGTGCGCCTGTATGTATCTATGTTAGTTCGGGCGATCTCAGTGGTCAACCCCAACCAAAGTTAGAGTTTTGTACGAATGTTCGTGTGTGTAAAGAGAAGTGATCCTCTAACGATGGGCCTCCCAGCCCTTACATACATGACCACGCCGCCAAAGTTGTTAACATGGTTGCTTATAGGTTTATCTTCATTAGAAATTTTTTTGTAAATAACGATCATTAAAAGAATACGTCACACTTTATTTATAGTGATTTTGTCATCCTATAGAATAAATTTCGTTATTTCCATAGTCCTTGTTTGTTTTATACGTGCATATATTTATATGTGTGTGTGTGATATGCATATATATATATATATATATATATATATATATATATCACATATACATGTATATGCATATTTATATACACCTTTATATATTATTTATACTGATTCCCACATATACACACATACCCACTACTATGTCTTATAGAAAAATAATTGTATTCAAGCAGCGGAAGTTTGAATAGCAATGGTTTTGCATAATGAGGATGTTAGCCCCATGTACAACCTTAAGTCATTTATTAAGTCGCATGACTAATATGTGACAGTTACCTTACTTTTCTCATCTTTGATTTTACTAGTGCAAATGTGGAGATTACATTAGATTCATATCCCATTAATCATATATAATTTCTTGTATAACCAAAAATGAAAGTGCTGGCTAAGTGTGGTCTGGCAAACTTTGACGTAGGGGAGGAAGTGTTAGAGAGTTATTTCACTGGATTTAACATTTTGTGAAAGGACTTGGAGGGGGGTGGGGAGTTCAATTCCGTTACCCAATCACATCTCGCTCTCTAACTGAAAGTCAGATAAAACTATGTAGGTAAACTGAAGTCTGACTGAGTGAACCCGCTCGTATTCTAACCTCAGATAGACGTTCTTAGTTCTTTCACTCTAGACGCTCATTCTTGTACTATATTGCTAAATGATTATGGTCCATTTTGGTACTCGAAAAAATAGAAGAAATTAAACTAATCTGTAATAATTTATTACATCCCATATCAAAATATGATGGCATTACATAGATGTCAATTTCTGAATATAGCATTGTTTACATTACAAAAGTTTCAATAATAGACGTCTATTTCCATTTCGTTCGCTCTAAAAGAAATTTGTTTTCAACGCCTCAATCCGGCCCAGACTTCACTCGTTTCTCTTTGTAGTCCGTCTTTTAATTCATAAACAAGACCCGAAGCAATTTTCTACTAAACTGCATGCCAGATCCAAGTGATTTTTTTGCAAGAAGCCTTAGAATATCCATGACGTTACATGAATATTTTTTTCTCTATCAAATTGTATGTATTTTGACAAATGTATCCATTAGGTTATATTAGAAGCAACGCAAGTGAATTGGACATAATTTTAACATGTTTAATATACACAGTCGTGGCGTTTTAAAAATAGATGTTTTGACATTCAAATACGCTGAGTTAAAAACAAATTCCTGTTTATCTCGTGCACAAATTAGACACTTTGTCGAGTGTGGAAAACAACCAAGCTCATTCATGCGAAACTGTAGTTCAGATATAGGCGTATCACGATATTACAGTCTGTTGGTCGTTGTTGTGACATATAGTTGCTTTTTCAAAAATTACATTAATGTCAATTTGAAAATGAGTTTCAATGATACATTTATAACAATGCAGAAGGTTACCGTTTTATTATACAAGTTTTTCCACAGCAAATCTAAGATGGGTCATTTATATTGCAATATTCATGACGCAGCGAAAAGAGCACAATTGGCGCTTGGTCTGGATAGATCATCATTTTACCGTTGTCATAAAACGGGAGATTTTGAAACTGTTGACGAAAAATCAACTTGTTGCTATCCGGAAACTAAAATTAACATTTCAATCCGACTGCAGTTTTGACATGTTCAAAAGTACTCTTTGGAAAATTGTAAGATCCGCCGGCTTTACATTGAGGAACAATTCAGGTGGCAGGAATATTATATGTAAAAAGCCACATTTTATTGCTGTCAGAAGACAAATGCATGAAACAGTTACGGGAACGGCTTAGGCAAGCCTATGATATTGTATACTGGACGAATCCTGACTCAATGCTCCTGTGGTAAAGAATGGTATATAGTTGACGGTGAATATAAAAGATCAATTCCAAGCAGCAAAGGGCAGCGGATTATACTAACGTATGCCGTAAGCAGTGTTAAAGAACTTTTCTATGACGCTGAATTTATTTTCCAATCAAAAAGTACAGATGGACGAGACTACTACACTGAAATGAATGGAAACATTTTCAGGCACTGGATGACAAATGATCTGCTTATGATAGACCACCATGTCTAGTAATGGATATTGCATCATATCACAATGCAGTATCAGAGGAAGACAAAGTACCAACTGCATCAAATACAATATTAGAACATGGCTAGCTAAGAAAAAGAGAATTTCTGCGACACGTATTTGAAGCCCGAGTCGTTGTAGCTTGTGAGGAAGACAAATAAGATAGAGGTGTATCATATTGACAAAATTATAGAAGAGTACGTTCACACTTCTCTGCGCTAACTGCATTTCATGCGTATCTAGACCCTATAGAGCTTATGTGGGCTAAAGTCAAAGGACAAGTCGCCGAATAGAACAGGACATTTAAAATATATGATGTACAAAAGGGGCAAAACAAACAATCAATTCATCTATCAAGACATTAAGGAAAATACGCCTCTGAACAAAATGCGACGAGAAATTAAGCTGCGTACTGTAACATCTTAAAATGTAACGTTATTATCTCCAAAATGCACAGCTTAAATGACAGAAATGCTTATATTAATCAAATACCTCGTTTTTATTATCACCCAACATTCCTTGATTTCATTACATTAATAATCACATGAACCATTTACCCTTTTATTGTTATCTTCAGAATGCAAGGATACAGCGCATTTGGACTTCAGTTCCAGACACCTCATCCTTACTTTGGGATTCCGCCATCGGCACATCCGCTACACTTTGCCACGCCATTTCTCTTTGGGCAGTACCCAGGTACTATTGTCTATTATTACATTATTCTCAAATTGCTGGAAAACACGAGAGACATTTCTAAAGCTGAAGAATATTAACCGCTTGCCCCAGTATTTATCGGGCAGATTGTAGACTAGGTTACTATTTAACTAAAGTTAGAAAATGCGTAGGTCCTTACTGTGGTCAATCTGACTAGAAGTCTTGTATAATGGCAAGGGCACTTTCTCCTTTAAAGGAGGTAATACAAAAAACAAACAATACTACGTTTCCCCCCATTACTGAAGTTCACCGGAAGGATGTGTATGACTGAAGAATAAAGGTCACTTGTCTTTACAGTCACCACGAACGCTATGTTATCATTTTACGTGTTATAGGGAGAGAAAAAAAGTTATCTAAGGTTTTGAACTTCTGTCTTCTCGGTCAGAAGACCGACATCCCACTTCGTTTGGTTAGTGACTTTTCATGGGTATCATTATCAATCTAAAAGATAATTCATGACAAATACTTTTATGCACCACATTTTCTATTTGACCATGTATCTACATGCTACTGATAACATGTTGTCTTCGTCCAATATTGTATTAATCATCATCACGAATACAAGCGAAGCGGTAATGAAATAAATCACACATCTGGAAGTCAGTCACACATAATTTCTCGCCGTATCCTCATATTCTACTTCAAATTAAACGCAGACATCATTGTTCTGTCGGATCGAGACATCATCTTGATGTGTCGTGTAATCTGTCATAGAAGCTAGTTGTCTATGTTGTTTTCAACACATACAATCGTCCTCAGATCTTGCCAATTACGCGCCCAGAAATGTCATATATTCATACACGAGTAGATGGTTCTTTACTGGCAGCTTACTCGTCTGTTTATGTGTCATCGTTCGCTGAAACAAAATAATCACAAAAATTTCCATCATGCACTTCGAGGTCTTAGTTCTAGTTCTCTCATAGTCATATAATTTGTAATTCAAAATGTTTTGTTTTTTTAATTGGAGAAGTTGAACTGAATAAATGTCCAGATCATAATGGTATTCATCAAAAATTGCTATTTGAAATTAGAGACCAACTAGCAAAACCATTGACTATACTATGTTCTCAATCGCTTGCGAAAGACTGTTCCAGGGAATTGGAAAGATCCACTTATTCCAAATAGGCAAAAAATCAGATCCAGCAAATTATAGACCGGTGAGTTAAACTAGTATAGTCAGTCTGTCAATTGTTAGTCAATAAACAAAGAGAACATTGTAATGCATTTCGACAAGTTTAATCTAATCCGAAATGGTAAGTCTTGGTTTACTACAGGGATGTCGTGTCGTGCTTAACAATTCTATTTGAATTCATGGAGGAGGTTACTAAAATGATAGACGGGGTGGTTCCAGTAGATGTTGTTTATCTAGATTTTACAAAAGTCTATGATAAGTACCTCATCAAATATTATACAGGTAGTTAAAAGCACACGATATAGGTGACGAAGTTGCCAAAATGGATTAAACATTGTTTAAACGGAAGAAGGCAGAGAGTGGGTATAAATGAGTGGTGGGAAGTACAAAAATGGAGTGCCACAGAGCTGGGTTTTGAGATTGTATGCGAATAGTTTTTAGATCAAAAAAATGTAAAAGAAACTGGTTGTATGCAGACTCTGCAAAGTCTTCTAAACAAGTATATAGACGTTAAATTAAATGAACAGAAGAGTTACACGATGTCAGTTTGTCCTCTCGTGGAGCCGACCTTCGTGAAAGTCTTTTTTTAAGAACAAGTGGAGTCATAATTTGTAAAATAGAGACATGTATGACTATGTTTCACACTCAGTAGCAGATCTTTTCATTAAGCTGATTAATTTCTCAATATGCTGTTTTTATACTTATCAATGTTTTATTTTTATTTATCTTTCTTTTTATACTTTTATTCGGTTTTTTTCCCAATATGTTATTTATCTGGCTTTTTAAAAACTCATCTTTGTTTTTACTTATCTTCTTTTGTTGTGCTTATCTTTGTATTTGTTTGCTTATCTTTGGGTTTTTTTACTTAACTTTATTTTTAATTACTTAGAATTTTCAATCTTTTTACTTCTTATTTTTTAAACTGATCTTGGTTTTGTGTGTCTGTTTCTTTTTTTTCTTTTTTTTTTTTTTATATTGTCTTCGTTTCTTCATTTTTTTCTCCATAACATTTACCATGCAATTATTTCTTGTCCATTCTCTATTTAGATAAACATTTACTATCTATCTATTTCTTGTTTGTCTATTCTTTATTAGGGTAATCATGTTATTATATGTTGATTTTTGTGCTTGTCTATTCTTTATTTAGGTAATCATGTTATTATATATTGATTTCTGTGCTTGTCTATTCTTTATTTAGGTAATCATGTTATTATATGTTGATTTTTGTGCTTGTCTATTCTTTATTTAGGTAATCATGTTATTATATATTGATTTCTGTGCTTGTCTATTCTTTATTTGAGTAATATTGTTTTTATATATTGATTTTTGCACGTGTCAGTTCTTTATTAACGTAATGGTTTAATCAGTCAGTTAGTTTCATCATTGCACACGGTTTGACCCATAAGTTCTGTTCTTCTCGATATTTTTGTAGAATCTCTGCACAGTGCACGAACTCCGTAGCACTGGCGAGGATCCCGCGATAGATTGGGTAGATTGTTAGTATCATTTTGGATTTTTGTCCTGTCAGCGGCCGTTAAGTTTACACTTTTCGAGTCCTAACAGCCGAGGGCGTCTTTTAACGGGCTCGATACTGCACACGAGTGTCCGATCTCTACTACCCAGAGTATCGGAGAAATACCAGAAAGTCCACATTAGCAAATTCATGTCTCCATCGTGATTTTAACCCGCGACCTCCAACACCAGAGGCCGACGTCTTACGCCGACACCACTCAGTCCCCGTTAACCTCTGTTTATAATGTAATGTCCATTAAGCCCTTAGTTATCTCTTCTTGATTTGTATAATTATTTACTGTACATTTATTTCTGACTCCAATACATTTCATTCTCTCATTTCATTTACTGTCAACTTATTTCTATCTTAATCTTCTTCTGAATTGTCATAATCATTTATTGCCTGCAATTATACCTTTCACATTTATCATATGTATTTCATAATCATAAAATGAAAACCTGAATGAGCACTGGTGTCACTGGTTCAAAGAAGTGGGGGAATACAGTGCATGTAATTCAAGGTGACAAATGCAGGTTTATAAGATAATCAAAGGAACGGACAAATTAGATTATAACAAGTTTTTTTTTCAAAATACAACCAAATACAAGAACAAGAGGTCAAAGCTACAAATTAACTAAATAAAGATCCAGATTAGATATTAGGAAATATTTTTTTAGTCAGAGAGTGGTGAATGCGTGGAATGCATTGCCACCGGAAGTAGTGGGGGCAGGGACAATTAATGCATTTAAGAATATATTGGATGTGCATAGCTTTTAGAGCAAGGTAATGTAAACGAAACTGGTTGTATACAGTCTCTACAGTCTTCTAAACCAGTATAAAGACGTTAAGTTAAGTAATATCAATGCAACTAAATGACCAACATAATCATATGCCGATTTCCATCTGCCTCAGCCTCTTAGATTTGAAGAAACCAATAGGTTTATAGTGAGTATATAAGAGGAACAGGGGGAAGTTCAAACTAAATGCATTATACAGATAGTCAGCTTTACAAAAGTGAATAAGCATTCATGAAACTTTGCACACGGCACTAGATGTTTGATGATACGGTCCTTTCAGCTATCAACAATTAGGAACTAATGATGCAAAAAACTGGTGTATCAGTAGAAAGATTATTGATATTGTTACTGATGATTAAGACTAGTGTATCAGTAGAAAGATTGTTGATATTGTTACTGATGATTAAGACTAGTGTATCAGTAGAAAGATTGTTGATATTTTTACTGATGATTAAGACTAGTGTATCAGTAGAAAGATTATTGATATTGTTACTGATGATTAAGACTAGTGTATCAATAGAAAGATTGTTGATATTTTTACTGATGATTAAGACTAGTGTATCAGTAGAAATATTGTTGATATTGTTACTGATGATTAAGACTAGTGTATCAGTAGAACGATTGTTGATATTTTTACTGATGAGTGAGATGGTATCAGTAGAAAGATTACCAACATTTGTCGAGAAGTAACCCATTTATAAATGAGGGAGAACCCACACGACAATCGCCAACTCGGTGTGTGAACGAGTTTAATGGGAACATCCATGTCGTCACGACCACCAATGCTTTCTTTAGATATCTGAAAATGGTTATGCTTTAGCTTTCATTGTGTGTCATGATCGTTTACCAACACCTCATCGATCACTGTACTCGTCGATCGCTGTACTCGCCGATCGCTGTACTCGTCGATCGCTGTACTCGTCGATCGCTGTACTCGTCGATCGCTGTACTCGTCGATCGCTGTACTCGTACCGATCACTGTACTCGTACCGATCACTGTACTCGTACCGATCACTGTACTCGTATATATCACTGTAATCGTATCGATCACTGTAATCGTATCGATCACTGTAATCGTATCGATCACTGTACTCGTATATATCACTGTACTCGTATATATCACTGTACTCGTATATATCACTGTAATCGTATCGATCACTGTAATCGTATCGATCACTGTAATCGTATCGATCACTGTAATCGTATCGATCACTGTAATCGTATCGATCACTACTCGTATCGATCACTGTACTCGTAACGATCACTGTACTCGTTTTTGTTTGCTTAGATGTTTGCCTCACTAGTTTCTACTGGCGGAGGCGCGCCCATTTCACCCTAGACCGTAGTCCTACTCGTATCGATCACTGTACTCGTATCGATCACTGTACTCGTATCGATCACTGTACTCGTATCGATCACTGTACTCGTATCGATCACTGTACTCGTATCGATCACTGTACTTGTATCGATCACTGTACTCATATCGATTACTGTTCTCATATCGATTACTGTTCTCATATCGATTACTGTTCTCATATCGATCACTGTACTCATATCGATCACTGTCCTCATCAAATTGTTCTCATTACTGACTGTATTTCCATCCACTCCAGATCTGATACTGGACTCCCGCTATGGTACTCACAGGAAACAGCGTCGCAGTCGGACTGCCTTCACCAACCAACAGCTGGCGGCGCTAGAGAAAACCTTCTCAAAGACCCACTACCCTGATGTTGTGATGCGCGAGCGCCTCGCTATGCTTACCAGCCTCCCTGAAGCTCGAATTCAGGTACGCTTCTTAATTAATTACCTTTTTCAATTGAAATTTACCCGTGTTCTGGCAACCGAGGAGATAAGAAACAAGTTAAAGAAATAAGAGATCTATTGTTATCGTTTTTAACTGTGAACTATTTATTAGCTATTGCTGTGTGAAGTCCCAGCTGTCTTGATGTTCTCTTCCTTATTGTTGCTGACTTCTGGATAGGGACCGTCAGCAATGACTTTATTATTGTTGTTGGAACTCGTATTTATGGCGACTGTTTTTGGGCCTCACACGAATCATTAGACGAGGATGAATGTGAGACCAAAGACAGTGGTTTGCCATCTGCGTTCTGTGTTCCATTGACAACACATTCGACCATAGATGTTCTCAACGATTCGGTGTGGCGAACGACAGTCACTTGTCAAAATCGGATGCGTATATCTTGGAGAACACTTACACAAACTATATACCAGATGGTAATGCTGAATCCCCACTGAAGGCCGCAGATGAAACACAATGAATGATCGTATATCAACCAGCGACTTAATGCAGACCGCTTGGATCAGGGTCAACAATATAGCTAGCTTTAACTAAGACCCAGTTCCGCTTCCAAGTGGCGGCCCTGGAAACAGACTGTACAAAGTGTAGTGTAGGAGGATAGGGATCACAGTAGGATGGCAAACCCAGTATCCATACCTCCCCCCCCCCCTCCCCCCATACACACATACAAACAAAAGCAACCAAAGAACTGCAGCTAGATCAGTATATGTCTGGTCGGAAGACGCAGATATCGCTGTCTCGCTGTAAAATACAACACGCCGATTCAACACTTTTTTTTTCAAAACGAACGTCGAAAAAGACAATGAGCAATTCTCGCTGTATTTCTATTATACTATATTATGTTTAATCTGGCTTGTTCCGGTGATGCAAATGACACAAACAACTTGAACTGTACTTTACTTAAATAAAAGGGAATGTGATTATTTGTCACATTCTGTGCGAACTAGTTATGATTATTTGGCCTTCTGAAAGACAACTCACGAAGCAGAGATATAAATCTATTTCAAACGGCTGCTGCCGTGTAGATAAGCTTCTGGAATATTCATTGTTGAAGGAGCTTACAAAAGATAATACATCGTTAGCCAACATTAACTATCGACCCAGACTACCTTGTTTAAAATGTACGAATTGGGCTAGAGGAAATGATCTTATACATCCTTTCTGTAATTGGCAGAATACGCGCGTGACCATATGCTTCAGATGCATCAAAAACGAGTTAAGTTTATGTGTGCCCACAATAAAATAACATCACTCATTCATATCATAACGTAATTTATCATATTCTGTAAGGTTTGGTTCAAAAACAGACGAGCCAAGTACAGGAAGAAACAGCGCGGAGTGAGACAAAAACCTCAAGATGGTGTCCCTTCCGGTACTTCTGCCGAGTCCAAGAACGATGCAGACGTCAATGTCTGCGATGACGCAAGTAAAGACGAGTGGTGCTTGGACAGCACTTGCTCTCACACTGACGACGACAACGATGAGGACGCACACGTCGTAGATGAAGACTCGCCTGATGTAGAAGTAACCTCAAACAATGAAGACGAAGGTGATGTTAAGTCAAGCCAGGAAGAGCGCAGGCGGTTAACTCCAACAGGTGAGACCACAATCTATCTAGTCATTTTAGCACTATCTGTTCTGTATATGACAACTTTATTTTAGAATGTATTGTCCTGTCCTCACATTCAAGTGTGAGATGTTATTTTGGTCATCAACTGTAAGCTCGAATGACATTGAAATTAATTACTATATAGTGTATGACATGAACAACAATTAATGTCAGATGCCTAAAACGGTCATTGTTCATTTACTAATGTTTAGTATATGACTTTACCAAAACTTTATGCTTAGTGCCAATGATATGAATAGTCGACACAGCGCATTCCATTCTCGGGATTAGATCCTGCAACTTGCAAAGCCCTGTTCAGGGGTCCGTAGTGGGAGATTGAGAACGAAGAAGAATTATGAATAGTGATTCATTTCAAGTGTGGGTGCAATTAGTATTAATTTATATTCAGGGTAAAACGCTTAACTTATAATTAATTGCTGGTGCTAATTACATTACACATACATTTAAAGCATGAAGGACATACACAGGAAGGAGCCGCGTAGCGTAGTGGTTAGCGAGCTGGCTTCACATCTGAGTTTTTCAGACTACAACGGGTCCCGGGTCGACCCAGCCTTAAATGGGTGCCGGTTCAGTCCGGGACGTAAAAGTAGCGAGGGAGAGGAGATGGCTACCGCCCTCATATTGCCGAGCCTTGGAAATGTGAGATCGCTAACACCTCACACCCCTAGGCATAAATGTGAGATCGCTAACACCTCACACCCCTACGGCAGTAATGTGAGATCGATAACACCTCACACCCCTACGGCATAAATGTGAGATCGCTAACACCTCTCACCCCTACCGCAGTAATGTGAGATCGCTAACACCTCACACCCCTATGGCAGTAATGTGAGATCGCTAACACCTCACACCCCTACGGCGGTAATGTGAGATCGCTAACACCTCACACCCCTACATCATAAATGTGAGATCGCTAACACCTCACACCCCTACGGCAGTAATGCTATGGGCTACTTTGCTTTCCTTTTTGTTACATACAAAAATTCCTTTTTTTTTAGTATGCAAGACTCTCAAAATTAATATTACGGATGCAAAACATTGACGACTTTTCTCAACGGGATATGCCATTAACAAATAATTATATAAAAAATGTAAAGGTCGTTATCAATAATTAATTTCGAGAAATTTGACAACCACAATTATTAAATTCAGACTGGAATACATTATTCATATTAATTACACTTAAAAATGATATTAATACTTTATTAATTTAAGTGCAGAATAACATTTTTGATAATTTATTTACATCTTGATACCATTAATTAACGATTTCATGGGTAAATAACATATATCATTTTATATATTTTGTATAGTACTAGACAACAGCTGATAAACACGTGCACATACCATTACATGACATTGGGCCGAAGGGCAAGAGTCCGGATGCTGCTGGATCCGTAACAACAACATGAGTGAATCACATAAATAATCATTAATTTCAAATGTTTATGACATCAAAATAATTAACCTCAAGTATTAATGGCATCAAAATAATTAATCTAAATTATTAATGGCACTAAAATAATTAATTTCAAGTATTAATGACATCGCAATAATTAGTCTCACGTATTAATGGCATCAAAATAATTAACCTCAAGTTTTAATAACATTAACATAATTAATTTCAAGTATTCATTACATTCCAATAATTAGTCTCAAGCATTAATAACAACAAAATAATTAATATCATGTAAGGAAGTCATGAATAATTATTAATCTTAAGCTTGACTGACAGCAAAAGTCAATACATTTACTGTGTAGATAACCGTGATATTAATGACTGTCCAACATGAACGACATTCTTGGTCGTATAATTGTTTCTTCTTCATACTTTGAATTGTTCCTTTTTCTATTATCTTCAACAACAATGATTTTGTTTTTTTATAATTATTTCCCCATCTTTATTACCCGTGTGGGCATCGTGTCCAATCATGTTGAGCTATTGTAACAATCAACATTACAGCTATGGGTATGTGACGCGGATGCAATGTTTACAGAATGCAATACTGGTAGAGAATATACATTATATTTTAGCAAGCGCACTGTAAGGATGACATGCCTGTTAGAGGTTATAGAGGAAAATACGGTAGTTAGACCTCAGACAAGAACAGCTAAAGGAATAGCGGCACAGTTGAAGACAGAATCAGACCCTACACTGCTGGGTAGGCTAAATGTCAGTCAAAAGGTGAAAGTCTTAAGACTGGAAAGCCAAGAACCACGGCATTCTCAGGTCTGGTAAACCACGCGAAGTAAGGCACACAGAAACGTACTACTAATAAATACATCTGTACCAGATTAATCCACATCTTGCCAGTCTCTTGAATATTTGATTCAAGGTATTCGCTATGAATAAGAAGATTTGATTTCACATGTCTTGCCTGTGGAGTTAAAAAAACGGAGACTACTTTGTGAAAGTTTTCAACTGGCTAATTTAATATGTAGCCCATCCAACACCAACGTGGCCTTTTCTGCCCGGTTCTCTCCCAAGGATCAACATTGATGATCCTGTCATACCATT
Source organism: Ariolimax columbianus (assembly GCA_036924085.1). Taxonomy (NCBI): domain Eukaryota; kingdom Metazoa; phylum Mollusca; class Gastropoda; order Stylommatophora; family Arionidae; genus Ariolimax; species Ariolimax columbianus. Next base: position 92,751,170 of record JAVGWX010000006.1, on the reverse strand, counting down.
TCAATTCTTCTATTATTAATGAAAATCTACACTTTTATTGTGATCTTGTTTTGTGGGCCTCCACGTGGCAGTGTCATACAATAGAACTGACATTACTTTGGAGTTGGTTTTTATTTTCCTGATGTTTAAAATTTATTTTGATTTCAATGCGTTCTCCAGCACAATGAAAGCATCACTCCCCTTTTGTACACGAAATCTAGCACACGTATCCGCGCATCCTCTTTTATCCATTTTGCAGCTAGGATACATGACCTAGTTCACATCTGTTAGGAGAGGTTCACCCAATACAATCTGAGAATCAGTAGTTGCACTGGTTGAAAAAACCTGTGCGTTGAGCCTGTTTATTTTCAGAGCCGAAGTCTGGGACGGCTGATCTAGCCATACTTAATTTATTTTGTATCTGGTGGTGGGTATGGATGAGAAGAACCAACTCATCGGAACAATCCATATCATCAAATTACTGGGGACGGCGTGGCCTAGTGGTTAAGTGGCACGGCTTACAACCAGAAGGTGCTGGGTTCGATCCCCATCACAGCACCGGCCGTTACCCCGGGGAAGCAAACCCTTAGAAAATGCAGAAGGAAGCAGACCCTTACATAAAATGCATGCTGAAGTCGGATTCACTGGGACGACAGGCACAAAATAAAAACCACAGTGTAACGCACACACGCCTTGGGGAATAGATAAATAAGGCGAACGCAATAAATCAAATTACTTTGGCGAAGTCTATATAATTCCGTGATTGTTTGTTGTAGCTGTTATGAAAATCCAGACAATGACCAGCAGAATTAGATTGGTGAAACTGATTAAATGCTTTTTTTTAATCACTCTGGAATGAGCCTTTTTAATATTTTTCCAGGTATGTATAATACCATTATTCCACTGTCATTTAAACACCCTGCAGTTCTCCCTTCTTTGGCATTTAAATTAAACGGATCTCCTCCTTTCGCCCGGGATGTCTTCTCTCCTATAGTTGACCAAGTAACATGCACATATTTATATATTGATTGAATCAATATCCACCTTGATTACTTCCATATGAACTAGTGGCCTTAACATGTTGCATGTCGCAGCGCGACCTTTTGAATTTCCTCTGTCGTGGGCCTCCCCCATTTGTCATGTGAAGAAAGCACGACTCAGAAATTATAGAATGCAACCAACAAGGAAGTCAAGAGATGCAACAGAGCGGACAAGATTAAATATATCAATGACTTGGCGATAGTAACTGAGACAACTGATGCGAAAAGAATTAATGAAAATCAGAATAGTAATCCCGGGAGGAGATAGGACAGCGTCTTCCACGAGTCCATTAAATGAAGTGCAGAATCAAAGAATAATTTTTGGTTATCTTGCCTAACACACTAACCTGCCTGAATGATTACAAGTATAGCCATATTTCCATCAATCCTGTAAGGCGGTAATTTACAGTGGTAGTTATCTAAAACCGGCTGAGGCAACTGACAATAATGGCTGGACAGCACGGTGTGGTATTGTTATTGGTTACGTTTAATTATCTCCCACATCTTTGATCACGCATTCTATAGAGTATGCAAATATATTTCCTATTTATATCCAAAGCATCGCAGGCCTGTGGTCCGAGTCGATTAGAGCATTTGGGATCTCTCCCTCACTATATCTTTCTTGTTAGTACAACATCTATTTGGGCGCTTGGTTTAAAAGGTCCTATTTGATTCTCTCCAAACAGAACGTGGGAAAACTCCAGATGAAAGATGTAAACAAGTGTCGCCGTCCGCATGCCATGCGCAGTCTCAGAGCACGCCCTCTAAAGCCTCAGTTCTACCACTTCAAGACCTTGATGATAACAGAATCACGTTTCCTTGTCTCCCAGGTAAGTTAACAACTTCGTCAATTACTTATTATTTAGAAACTTTGAGACTAGTAAATAAATATGTTCCACAAAAACATTTATAGATATGACTCATTGACCACAAAAAAGAGCATTTACAAAAATAGATGTCTAAGAAAAAGCCCTTAACTGTATGTTTTCATTGCGTGTAACAAGCTGTAAAATTTTAATGTATCTTCATTCTACGTGCGATCATATTGGCCATGTCTTGTTTAGTCTACTATTCTTCATAACTGACATTTTTCATAGCTCACACACCGTGACTCACACATCGTGACTAACACACCGTGACTCACACATTCCTATCGACTTCCTGCTAATAACTAGTAACTAATACCGTATCGTATAAGTCTTACATCGAGTCTTGTTCTTGTTGTTATCTGTTAATTGTTTTCATTTGCTCTTTGTTCCTGGTGTAAGTCTTGTGGCCGTAACGTGAATTTCATTTTGTTTTTCTCCTGGTGTGGTCACTGAGCCATTACCTAAATATGTTTATATCGACTTTAGATCGTCTGTGCCGTACCAGCTTCGATTTATTTGAATAAATCAGGAAGCGACAAAAAGTGCTAGGGCAATTACATTTCAAGCACACATACAATATGTACACCAGAAAATCAAGTACGCTAACCGTAACAGGTAATGTGGATTTGATCCACTTACCTCCTCGCCGTAGAGAAGAAAACACCTGCACACCATTTTCTGCTTTTTATATTAATGAAACGACAGTACAAATAGTCACATGCTAGACACTGTCATCTGGGATGAAGTGTTAGAGGTTTCATTGCACGAGGTCTCAGTTTCTCTTGGGTGGATCATAACTAGGTCAAATCCAGGGTTTTATCAAATAAGCCACTTGCCCATTTACAGCTGACTATATTAGAGCGAACCAGGAGACTTTGATATGTGAAAATGCTTCTTAGTTTCTGTATGAATAACACAAACCTAATAAAGAAACTGCTTCTTAGTCTCTGTATGAATAACACAAACCAAATAATGAAACTGCTTCTTAGTCTCTGTATGAATAACACAAACCTAAAAATGAAACTGCTTCTTAGTCTCTGTATGAATAACACAAACCTAATAATGAAACTACTGTTATTAATAATAACTTGTCCATCACCGCCAATGAGGACCACAGCCATCATCTCATGTCAGATTGCATCATTGAGTATGTGGGTGCTCTTGTCACTGATCAGTGCGAGTGCAAAAAGTTATGTGACACGACTGGCAAACTGAGTCTACATCTTCTCTTATATCTGCTTTGCTCTAGACTTCCTGACTAGCTGCCTGATAGCAGACTCCCTCGTTGACTGCGACGCCATTTGTGACCGTGCTCTTCCAGATTAAACGATTTTGAGCCAGGTGTTAAAATCTATTTGTTAGCACTTAGGGGATTCTTTTAAAGATTTTTAGTTGTTTATTCTTAACTGCGCAAAGGCACACACAAGATTGCTCAATGTACATGAATGCACAAGAGGTTAACAGTTTTATGACGAGAAAGACACGTCTACTTAGAGCCAACATTACTTCCACTTCGTCTATCAATGTCCAAAGAATATCGTTCAATACTTGTCTTGCAATATTTTCTAGTTTTACGGACCCATGCCACTCGGACCCATGCCACTCGGACCCATGCCACTCTGACCCATGCCACTATTAGCGTGATTTTTGGATCTGGCATTCATGGCGAGTTAATAATTGTGTAGTCGGAACGCTTTCCTTCTGTTAAACTGAACTTGTTTTGTCTCATGTTTCTGTTGGAAGTCTTCAATTTCTGTTCATATTTGTTTCTAAAAACGTCTGCGGTTTATAAACGAGTAGTGATGTGACACTTTTAACACACATTTATGTATTAAAGTTAGTGTCTGTTGTTCCAACGTTTGTGGCTCATATTTCTACCTTTACATATTTTGTTGTCTAACATGTCTCAATATCTCTTTATTCACAATAATTTGTGTAGATGTATGTAGTCAACTTGGCTACGGTACAATATCAATGGGACGTGACACATTGTCATTTGCACCCCATTATTTATGGATGTACCTTCTGTCTTCGTCAAGTAGCCGTTTGAAGATCCTAGTAACATTTCTTACTGAAGTCTGATTTTCCTCCAAATGATTATTTTGCTGACGTTTCTTAATTAGTTTTTGCACGAAACCTGAAAGCAGAAGTCTTCATTATCAATTTTTCACTCATAAATACGTCAATATTTAGTATACCATTTCTAGGTGCAGCTAATTAAGTGACATGTTATACACCATATTCCTATAAAGCCTATACGGTCAGCTCTCAATGGTTTGAGGCTGGATGAAGGAGATACCACTGCTGGTAGAGAAATATAGCGGGACAAAGTGAGAATGTACGGGATGCTTTAATGTAAGGGCTTCACGAATAATAAACCACTCAATTTATACGCATAGTTTAGAATTGAATGTTCTGCAATGCCAATGTCGATCAAGTCTGTCGGTATACAAGATGAAGAAGAACAAGACAACGACGAAGAAGAACAAACAGAGAAAAACAGAAGAGAAGAAGCAATAGTTGGAGAATTAGACAAAGTACGAGTTGTGTCAAATCTAGACGTTCAGATGACATGATTTTTCTTGACGATTGTTTCAAATCTAGACTTCCAGATGACATGACTTTTCTTGACAGATTTCAAATCTAGATTTCCAGATGAAATGACTTTTCTTGACGGTTTTCAAATCTAGACTTCTAGATGACATGATTTTTCTTGACGGTTGTTTCAAATCAAAACATCCAGATATGACATGATTTTTCTTGACGGTTGTTTCAAATCAAAACATCCAGATATGACATGATTTTTCTTGACGGTTGTTTCAAATCAAAACATCCAGATATGACATGATTTTTCTTGACGGTTGTTTCAAATCAAAACATCCAGATATGACATGATTTTTCTTGACGATTGTTGTATTAATAATATCATTGAATGTTTCATCATTTCAGGCCTTGACGTACAGACGCATGTAGCCAACACAAACTCATACCAGTTCTACCCTTTGTCGTCAAGTCTACAGAAGCCAATACGCTTCCTCCATGAGCCACAGAAAGTACCTTCCACGACCTTGGCTCAACACAAACATGATACCAATCATCAAGGACACCCCATTTCTTTCGCTGCCTCATCCACTCTAGCCTCACACATGTCAGCAATGTCAACGTCGACATTAGGATCACCCTCATTAACCTTCTCTTCATCGTTGTCTTCATCATTATCCCCGACGTCACCAACATCACTGCTCTCCTGCCCACTGCCAGCTCCACTACCACCATTTGGAGCATGGTCTACTTACTACTCAGCGGCACATCTTCACGACCTTCTAATGAGGCACCCAGTCCGCTCAGCATCGAACCTCCGAATGCTTTCCCAGCCAATTAACGAGAAGGACGCGATGCTGACTTCAAGTATAGAAAGTCTCCGACTTCGTGCTCGCCAACACGCAGCTTGTCTAGGGCTCTTTGACTCAGTGACAAGGACATGATTGTGAGTGAAGCGTTGTGCTTCCGAGCAGGATCAGTTTCATGGACATAAAAGCTAGTTTTATTACGGGACATTGACATGCTTATTCCACAGCGTATAATCAGTTTTCTTGTAGTACAGCACTCGCTTATTACGGCAAAAGTGCTCACGCTGCCGACACGCTCCAGCTGACCCAGCTGTAAATGAGTACCTGACTTATGGTTAGGGAAGGAAATGGCAAAGATGAAGGGAAATCTCCACCTAACTCACACACGCTACGATTGAGTGTAATGAAGTCTCATGATGAAGGGAAATCTCCACCTAACTCACACAAGCTACGATTGAGTGTAGTGAAGTCTCGAACACGTCATTTCCGACTAGCGGTGACGTCTGCTGAAGGACACTGTTTACTTGTGTACATACTCCCGGACTTGACCAGAAATCATGTCCAGATTATTGTCCTGTATGCCAACATCCTAAACGTCTCCCTCGTTGTTACTTGAGTTCAGATATGTTTGTTTCGGAATTTACGTTTTAGTTCGATGGTACGCTCTTTTCAACCATTGAAACGGTTCTTTTGGTTAAATCAGAGCGTTTGCGCCATCAACACATAGATGGTATCGATGTGTGAACCCTTGTGGATGGCGAACAAGAGCTGCAGTCCGTGCCAACCATGGGCTGTTAATGGAGTTTAGAATTGATTGTTGTTAAGATTGAAAATGAACTATCGTATCAGTCACGTAAATCGACAAAAACATGAACTTCTAAATGCTTATCTAAAAAAGATTCTTGCTCTCTGTTAACATGATATTGAATGGAAACAATTGGCTGATGATCGTGTCACAACGAATTCCAATTTGACGTAGTCTTAGTTTTAGTAGGTCCAGCTTTCACTTTAACTGTCATCGAAAGTTATTCTGTAACTTTACAGCTGGCCATCATGTTAGAGGCCATGATTTGGTCAGTCTTTCTGCCTGAAGGAGATTTTTTGTAAATGTAACATTTTAAAATTGTTATTTATAGTTACACTCGTATTAAGTTAAGAAAAGCCAGTCAAAAGTGTGGCTTGCAACTCTATATTGTTTGAAGCAATGTATTTGTTTATCTGACATTTTCATAATGATGTCCTTTTCAACAATTTTGTTCGTGATCGATCCTCTTTGGTTCCAAGTCCAATGACTATACTGTTCCAGTCACGACAAGCGTTATAACTCCTCTCCGTCCCCGTCAATGTGTAGCTCTGAATCTCTCATTGTGTTTGTGTATTTGTTAGTTGGTCTTCCCCTCGTGTGTTTCGCCAATGGTTCAATGAAAACTCCCACAATTCGGACAAGAATCTATAGTTCAAACACTCATGAAGTCTGTAATTCAAACACTCTCATGCTTTCATATACGTCAGCAAGAAATGAACTAACTACAAGATTGGGCAAATTGTTTTGCTCCTGTCAACAACAAAAAATTGCATCCTCACTGCAGGTGATCGTTATACAAGAAGCCATAGACAAAATACAGTATGATCTCCTGCAATGATAGTTTACGTTCCACACTGTTTACCGCAACAAATGCCCACCAAATGTACAACCCGTATTAGTATTTGACATTAACAAGATATAATTTATTTTTATTCTTGCTTCATAATGTGCAGTCACATTATCAATACAAATTTATATACAATTTGAACTCCTAAATTGTTTTTACTCCATTTAAAGTAAATCGACTAATCGGCAGTTCTCTGTTCCTTCTTAAAGCTGAACTTGTTCACTCTCTAAAACATTCCTCGATCGTGTCGGAGGACATTAATTGTGCTATAGGTAGCTTCCTCTGATTGTTTTGGTCCGTGAGTTCTAGGCTAAAACCTCAGACGCAGTTAACAGGTGAATATTTCTTGTACATCGTCATCTCATAGACACATCACGAGTCTGTTTTTTTTTCTCTGAAAGACAATAACTTCAGAATACCGAGGCCCAAAAGTTATTTCGGAAACAATCTGTCACTCGCTCCAGGTAACCATTGATGGGTGCAATGAAAAGATTGCTTGCTTCTAACAGCAAGTGGACATTGATCGTTCACAGATTGCAACATACTCCTTCGTTTCTACCTATAATTAGTGACAGAACTCAAGAGTAATGCATAGCAAAATAGCAAGAAAGGGAACTAACTTTATCTTCGATGTGTAAGACCCATTCAGGCTAGTCTGAATACGATACTTGATACTTGCTTAGCAATTATTATGTTGACTCCGGACTCCGCCGTCTTTTTCATGGGTGCTTGATGCGGAGTCCCCCAAAATTAATTATGCCATCATCGTCTACGATGGACGGTGGCCTTTGCTTTTTGGGTGTAATTGTCTTTTATAATAAATATTAATTTTATAATTTTGCTTTCACAGCTACACAAGTGTTCTTTTGCGTATTTTGTTGCAGTTATAATTATGATTATATTAGTAATGACATGGTGCATTATTATGTATGTTTCTATATGTACTTGTAGACGTTATAATAACCGTTGTACAAAAACTGTTTGTCGTAGGTGACCAAAGCCTCGCATTCATAGACGAACAGAAACTCCAAATCTGAGGGTGGACAGAACGAAGGGGTTGTTTAACTTGGGCATCTGAGGGTGGACAGAACGAAGGGGTCGTTTAACTTGGGCATCTGAGGGTGGACAGAACGAAGGGGTCGTTTAACTTGAGCATCTGAGCGGGGACAGAACGAAGGGATGATTTAACTTGGGCATCTGAGGGTACACAGAACGAAGGGGTGACTTAAATTGGGCATCTGAGGGTGGACAGAACGAAAGGGTCGTTTAACTTGGGCATCTGAGGGTGGACAGAACGAAGGGGTTGTTTAACTTGGGCATTCAGAATGAGACTGTCCAGCAGGTTTGGGAGATCAGGTACCTGGGCAGAATTTTCTCAGAAGACGGCAGGTGCGACATCATCATCTGTTACATCACCTGGTGGCACTGCCCAAACATCTTTACATTAGACTGGCAGCAAAGCATAAACTGATCCACAACATTGTTCTACCAACTCTGTGCTACAAGATCCAAAAATGTGCCATGTTCAAGGCATAGGCAGTAAAATCTTCACCTGCGTGATACCTACCTAGATGCTAAAACATCATTTTTCAGTCAAGAGAGTGGTGAATGATTGGAATGCAATGCCACAGGAAATAATGGAGGTAGTGTCAATTATTGCGTTCAAGAATAAATTGATGCGCAAAGGTATTTTTTTTAGATCATGACAATGTAAAAATAAAACTGGTTGTATACAGACCCTGCAGAGTCTTTTAAGCCAGTATAAAGACGTTAAGTTAAATTAATAAAGAGATTACACTTCCCAACTGCCCGACTTCCGAGCATGATCGGTAACCAAGGGTACAGTAGATAGATGTAAACACAATTTTCTCAGCGACACCAGGTCAGGCGCGACGCACCTGGTCTAGGAAAGGCGACATTTGCTCCACACAGGTGCACTCCCACGTTATGCTAGTGATTACATGTTCACGATATTTTTATTCTTGAATTTGTCCAGTGTTTTTGCACATGTTTCTTGATGTTTATGTGTGTCCTGTTCTTTATCAATCATTCCATTTCCAAGTTCCTCGTGTATCTTTTTCCCTCTATCTGTCTTTCATGTTTTCTCCACAAACACTTCTCTCTCTCTCTCTCTCTTTCTTTCTCTCTCTCACACACACACACACACATCATCTTCAGTAGTGCTGGCTGATTGTTTGTCCCATACAGATGTCTGTAAATAGAGAAATATGGTGTTGAATAGTTAGATCACCTGTCGCCATACAAGGCGGACAACCATACTGAGCATGCAGATAGTTTATCTTATCAATTTCTTAAATGCAGATTTAGACTATCCACTGCGCAACATTCGAAATTGACCAAATTATGTCGCATTTGTTTGAAAAAAATAATTGCACAACCAAAAAGTTTGACATGAAAATAAACGCATCGAAGACAAAGACTGTGACAACATACAAGCAACGTAGGCAAATGGTTATATCATCAATGGAGAAATAATCGAACAAGTACAGAAGTTTACATGTTGGGGCAAACCACAACAGAAGATGCCAACAATGAGACAGCAATTAAGACATTGCCAAAAAAAGGGGGTTAGGAAAAAAACATCAATTGTTAACCTTAAAGAATATCAGGATAAAACTAAGGAAAAGAATAATCGCCAGGCATATGGCCAGTTGTACTGTATGGGGCTGAACGAGGGCGCTCAGTGGTCTCGGGATTTGTACGTGAATCTTCTAGTAAACGTTTCCCTGATCTCTGGGTAGTGAGATCGGACTCCCGAGTGCAGTGTCGAGCAAGTTAAAAATTGATTAGAAGTTAAAAATCGAGAAGAGTATGCTTAATGACTGCTGCCCGCGCAAAATTCAAAAATGATAGTGACAAATCTACCCAAATTATTTGTACTTTCTCCCCAGGCCTAGTAAGCCGCATCAGGTTTAAAATAGCTACTACGAATAGCTGATAGCCTTCGTGCATCTAGCAACAGAGATCAATATGCCTGTGTGAAAACCAGAATTCCAAGTATTCCAGGAGACGGAAACAAAGCCTCTAGCAAAAAAGGATGAAAAAAGCTTGGAAGCGTTTGAAACGGGGTGCTACCGTAGAATGGAAAAAGTGAGTTTGGCGGGAACGAAGATCCAATGACAATGAACTCACTGATGTGAGCACACAAAGGCAAATATTACATATGATACAAAAACGTCGGTTGATTGACTGGGTCACAATATGAGACATGAAAGTCTTCCACAGAAGAAACTGGAGCACAAGAATCAAGGGAAGAGAGGGTCGAGGCAAGCAAGACTCACTTTTACATCTCAGGCATGCATGGACATTAAAGTGCGAACATGCTGAAATGAAGAGAATTGCAGAGGATAGGGTCAAATGGAGAGTAATACTCGGGCTCAGACAACCTTACAACTAGTCTCAGGACTGATCAACCAGAGGATAGGGTCAAATAGAGAGTAATACTCGGGCTCAGACAACCTTACAACTAGTCTCAGGACTGATCAACCAGAGGATAGGGTCAAATGGAGAGTAATATTCGGGCTCAGACAACCTTACAACTAGTCTCAGGACTGATCAAACAGAGGATAGGGTCAAATGGAGAGTAATACTCGGGCTCAGACAACCCTAGTCTCAGGACTGATCAACCAGAGGATAGGGTCAAATGGAGAGATATACTCGGGCTCAGACAACCTTACAACTAGGCAGGTAAATCAAAAGAAACATATGTAAAATATTTGGACAAGCAGAACATATCTCAGAAAGCGAATAAAACAGCAAAAATAGACTTTGAAAAAAAACTTGCTCAGAGGATCAAGACTGATAGTAAAAGCTTCTTTTCTTATGTTAGAAATAAACAAAGAACGAAAGACAAAGTAGGCCCTCTCATAGACAGTACAGGGAAAATAATAAGTGAGAAAAGGGAGGCTGCTAATCTGCTCAATCAGTACTTTGGCACAGTCTTCACAAAGGAGGACTGCTCCGAGATCCCAGAGCCTATAGATATTTTTCAAAGAGACATGGATACAGCGGGATTAAGATCAATCTGTATTACAGAGGAAATGGTTTTTAAAAAATTAGAGGGGTTGAAAGTGAATAAATGTCCAAGTCAAGATGGTATTCACCCAAAATTGCTGTATGAAATTAGAAACCAACTAGCAAAACCATTGGCTATATTATGTTCTCAATCACTTACAAAAGGGATTGTTCCACGGGATTGGAAAGATGCAGGAGTGATCCCCTTATTCAAAAAAGGCAAAAAATCAGATCCGGCAAATTATAGACCGGTGAGTTTAACGAGCATAGTCTGTAAATTGTTAGAGTCAATAATCAAAGAAAACATTGTAATGCATTTAGAAAAATTTAATCTAATTAGAAATAGTCAGTATGGGTTTACTAGAGGGAGATCATGCTTAACAAATCTCTTAGAATTCATGGAGGAGGTTACTAAAATCATAGATAAAGGGGAGCCAGTGGATGTTATTTATCTAGACTTTGCAAAGGCCTTTGATAGAGTACCTCATAAAAGATTATTTCGAAAGTTAAAATCACATGGAATAGGTGGCGAAGTTGCCAAATGGATTGAAAATTGGTTAACGGGAAGAAGGCAGAGGGTGGGCATAAATAAGGAGTACTCTGAGTGGAGTGAAGTGAAAAGTGGTGTGCCACAGGGCTCGGTTTTGGGACCAATTTTGTTCTTGATATATATAAATGATTTGGACATTGATATGAGATCCATGATTGCAAAATTTGCTGATGACACAAAACTATGCAGTAGTGTCTCATCTAAAGCGGAAGTGGATATATTGATGTCGGATTTAGATAAAATTCGAGAATGGTCTGTAAGCTGGCAAATGGAGTTTAATGTAGATAAATGTACAGTCATCCACATGGGTAGATCCAATATGGAACATAATTACAGAATGGGAGAAAACAATATTAGAAAGATAGATAAGGAAAGGGACCTAGGGGTTATAATAGATCATACAGGAAAGGTGAGTGAGCAAGTTAAGGTAGCAGTGAAAAAGGCAAAAGCAATGTTAGGTATGATAAAAAGAAATATTAAACATAGGAGCAAGGAAGTGATCGTCAAACTGTATAAAGCTTTAGTTAGACCTAGATTGGAGTACTGTGTACAGGTGTGGAGTCCTTATCATAGAGGGGACATAAACATGCTAGAAATAATACAAAAAAGAGCGACAAAGATGATAGTGGGATTCCAGAATTACAGTTATGAGGAACGACTCAGAAAAACCGGCCTACAGTGTCTCGAAGAGAGAAGAATTCGTGGTGACTTAATACAGGTTTATAAGATGATCAGAGGAATCGATAAATTAGACTATAACAAGTTTTTTAAAATACAGCCACCTACAATAACACGAGGGCATAGCTACAAGCTGATTAAAGAGAGGTCCACGTTAGATATTAGGAAATATTTTTTTAGTCAGAGAGTGGTGTCTGCTTGGAATGCATTGCCAGGGGAGGTAGTGGAGGCAGGGACAGTTAATGCATTTAAGAATAAACTGGATGCGCATAGATTTTAGAGCAAGGTGATGTAAATGTAACTGGTTGTATACAGACTCTGCAGGGTCTTCTTAACCAGTATAAAGATGTTAAGATGTTAAGTTAGTCTCAGGACTGATCAACCAGAGGATAGGGTCAAATGGAGAGATATACTCTGGCTCAGACAACCTTACAACTAGTCTCAGGACTGATCAACCAGAGGATAGGGTCAAAGGGAGAGATATACTCGGGCTCAGACAACCTTACAACTAGTCTCAGGACTGATCAACCAGAAGATGACTGCGCAGCGACTGCCAGGATCAGCGGTCTGTATTTCTCAGTACTAAACATTCATGCAGCGGACCTAAATAATAAAAGACATTGGTTGTTACTGTTGTCGTTGAATGCCCATAAAGAGAAGGTTTACTCATTTGTGCGTCCTGAAAATAACGTTAAGTAGCGTTTCGCTGAAACTTTTCTCACACCGCAATCGTGCTGATGAAGGTGGACTGGATTCATCCAGGCGGTTGTGCCATAATTAGCATTCTTCTGTGTATCGCTCACTACTACAAAGATCACATTGATCCAACACCACGCTAGCCAGGTTGTCATGAAAACGACCCTCATCCAGGAAAGACTACGCGGAAGTCGAGGCGTGTGTCTTGGTCAATATATTTTGCCTGTCCCCGAGTAACATGTCTATCAGTATGTTGGGCGTGACTAAACATGCTATTATATATATATATATATATATTATATTTTCACTACATTTGTGACAACATTACATAGCTCTGTTTTTCGACATTTGATGTAACATATCATCTCCATGTTTCTCTACATTTGTGACAACATAACACCGTTGTTTCTCTACATTTCTGCTTCACAAGCAAAATCTCTAAGAAAATGAATCAGTTCACAAGAAAACTAACCATGTTTGTTCTGTTATTTACAATTTTACTAGACATTTGCGCAGAAAATTGAAACAACGTTACATAGACAAATCTCATGAACAGCGACCACAATAGCAAAAGGATGATATTGGAATAAGGCGGTGAGAGATAATAACGCCGATGACATTCAAAGAAACGCAGACATATATGACACAAATCGTTTTCCCGATGCACTTAAGACAATCCATGGTCCTCAATCGTATCATTCATCAGATGCCAATAATGATGATGGCAATGCACTGCTCACCGACAAGGACCTGATACTGGAGTTCTGGTGAGAGCATTTCATGATATTACAAAGAAATTCCTCAACCATCAACAAGCAAGTCACAGCACTTATGCCAGAAGTCACAAACGACGAAAGTCCAAACACCCCACCTTATGCTGATGACATCATGAAAGTATTCAGCCTAAATTCCAGCGGATTAGCCTCTGGATTAGATGTTGTTCCTGCTTAGATTTATAACAGAGGAGATCCCAAGGAGAACCCATGCTAATGTTCAGACTAACATACATATTTTGCTCAACTTGGGTGAAGGAAATGAAAGATGGTACTATTGTCTAAATGTGCAATCGCAAGAGCAATCGACAATCTTGTGAAAACGACCGCGGAATCCGCGTTATATATCTGAGGTCCTATCATCCAGGACCAGCTAAAAAACATCCTGTTTGACGTTTGCTCGAACGGTTAACTAAACGTCTTGAATATGAGCTATTTCACTAGAGGAAGTATTGTTTCCGAGCGGGTAGTGGACCGGTTGATATACTTAATTTTTCGTCATGTATTTGTCTGGTTCGCCTTAGAACACAGGGCCGCCCCATTCAGTTCTCCCCACGATGTCCCAACTGAACGTTTTCTCATCCATCTTTTTTCACCAAGTGATTCTCGGTCTGGTTACTTTTCTATTTCCATGATGGTTCCTATCCCGGACATGTCTGACTGTACCGTGGGGCTATCATCTGAGGTTGTGTTTTATCCATCGGTACTTTCTCCTCAATGAAATGGTGTATTGGTTACTGCTGTGGTATTGTCCATAGATCTGACATTTTCTGAGGTCATCTAATGTGAAGTACGCTACGAAAAAATTTGTCGATGAAAGACTCTGAATGTGATAGAATGTTTCCAAGACATACAGCATGCGACTTTACAGCCACGTTAATATTAATGTTAACATCATAGTTTGCTTCTACATGACTCTCAATTTGGTTTCCCAGATATGTAAAACTGTGATCTTCCTAGATTATTTTACACTTACTCTATGTAGAATGTCTTTGCTTATTATATATTATAATTATTTCATATGTTCATATTTCTCTGTAATCACATATTACAGTAATGTACCGTATATGAAGTTCTTTGCATCACAGCTAAGTCGAAAACCAGCAGGATAATCGATGGAGATAGTAGGCATTCCTGCCTCACCATCGCTTCAATAGAAATGGGTCTGATATTTTGCAGTTTCTTTATTTACTTTGGAAACTACTACGTCTTTGAATATCTCCAAAACACTGTGCAGTTTGTACTGTCAGATTCTGTTACTACATTTTTAGAATTTGAATATACTCGAACTGTGTCTGTCAGTATCTTGATTGCATAAATCTGAAGGTTATAATTTGATCTTGAGCAAGAACTTCCCCCTAGGATTCCTGCATGATTATCTCTGTCTTTTCACCGTAATCCTCCTTTATCCTGGTGCTGGTGTTTCTTACCTCTGCCTGTAGAGTTATTCCTCGTCAGTTATAGTATGAAGCAAAAGGTGATTCCTTTGCCATCTCTAAGAAATTATCTCTTTCTCCCATACTCACCTGAAGAACCAGCGTATCATCTATGTAATGGTTGGAATTTATGTGACCATGTCGCCTCGGGGGATTCTATCTGGTCCTGCAAGTTTCCCATTTGTCAATACTTTGAGTGCTTATGTGATCTCTTGTTTTATTGGTGAATTGATATTTACATTTATGTGTTCCTTGTCTATTATTATTTAT
Organism: Ariolimax columbianus; assembly: GCA_036924085.1. Classification (NCBI taxonomy): domain Eukaryota; kingdom Metazoa; phylum Mollusca; class Gastropoda; order Stylommatophora; family Arionidae; genus Ariolimax; species Ariolimax columbianus. Next base: position 92,735,842 of record JAVGWX010000006.1, on the reverse strand, counting down.
TGCAATACGGACTAAGAGCAAGTAGTTGTCTAATGCTCAGTCTGCTTTTCTTTATTCTCTTATGCTATAAGTATTTCCAATCTATTGTAACATTGTCGATTTGGTTTTCGGTAGGCCCAGAAGTTAACGAAGCACTCCCTATTTTAATGCCTTTTGAGCATAATCAATTCTAAAATGATGTATGTTCCAACTTTCACATTTAAATCCTCCATGATTATCTCCTGTCTTGGAGCTTTGTCCAACATTCCTCGGAGAAAATAAAATAATTCATCTTTGGTATTTTCATTAGTACTGTTTGCTGGCACTTACCATTGTACGATGTTGATTGGTCTCCCTTTTGAGTGACATCTTGGAGTTATTATTGCACGTGATCTTTCTTTCCATTCAGTAAGGGGTTTCCACGTTTCTGTTGACATCGTAAAGGGGACCCCGATGTGAGAGTGTAGGCTTCCTCTTCGTGTCCTGAGCATTTGATGGTTTTTCATTTGCTTAGTGTGATGTTTCTACCCCATTTCATTTTGCTTCCACAAGGCCCAGCAGATTTATCTTGTAAGGTTCCATTACTTTGGCAACAGGACGCTATTCCTTTTTTATGCAGAGCTCTGACGTTTCAGGCCTAATTCGGGCTTTCGCCTTTATCGTGGAAATGATGTGCATAATGACGTCAATTGTGGTGTAAACAGCATATACCAACCGTCAAGTTTTCAAAATTGCATTACCCTCCGACTCATAGTTTCCTCAGCAGACCATTGAAAACATGGCGGGTGTGATACAGATTCCGTCCAGAGTTGATCAGCGAGCGGTGATTCGGTTTCTAACAGTTGAAGAATGTCGACCAGTTGACATTCATCGCAGAATGCTGGCAGTGTATGGTGACCCAAATTGCTGCATCATTTTTGGCGATGGCATCTTCTGACGCAACAATATGCGCCTGCCCTGGTCTCGGAAGATCTTTCGTTACCTCACATTCTTCTTTAAACATCGTTGTCCAGTTCTTCACTGTTGTCTTCTACACACTTTCGTCACCATACATGGCCTGCATTCTGCGATGAATGTCAACTGGTCGACATTCTTCAGCTTTTAAAAACCGAATTACCGCTTCTGATCAACTCTGGACGGATTCCGTATTACAACCTCTTGTTTTCAACGGTCTTTTAAGGAAACTATGAGTCGGAGATAATGAATTTTTGCAAAACTTGACTGTTGGTATGCATTGTTTACAGCAGAATTGAGGTCATCATGCGCATCGTACGTAAGTTCACTTGGTTCAGTTAGGTCCGGTTTCATTTGAACACGCCTCGTATAAAGAACAAAATTTGTCTCAAAACTGAACCCTTTAGCACTCCACTTTTTCCCTTACACTGCTCAGAGTACTCCTTATTTATACCCACTTTCTGCCTTCTTTGCGTGAACCAATTTTCAATCAATTTGGCAACTTCGCCACCTATTCCATGTGATTTTATTTTTCGAAACAATTTTTGATGAGACCTTTGGAAAATCTAGATAAGTAACATCCATTGGCTCCCCACCATCTATCATTTTAGGAACCCACGCTTTGAATTCTAAAGGATTTGTTAAGCACGATTTCCCTTAAGTAACCCCATGCTGACTATTCCTGTTTAAATTAAATTTGTTTAAATTCGGTATAATGTTTTCTTTTATTATTGATTCTAACATTTTACAAACTATGCTCGTTAAACTTAATGGTCTATCATTTGCGAGATTTGATTTTGTCCTTGATGACATGTAGGCTGGTGGACTGAATATTGGAGACCTTCCTGAAACATGCACAGTCATAAATGGAGTCAAACATTGATGTGTGCTGGCCCAAAATCTGTTTGACAAAGTACGTATTTGTCATCGTTTCTGATGTTACAGCCGGCTCTGCCAATAGCTGATTCATGCGCAGGAAGACGCGTTAGAAAGCTACTCAATCTGAGGCGCATGCAGACCTTCCCTAAGGTGGACGAGCAACCATCATATCTCATCGTTGTGGATGACAGCGCTACTTGCACTTGTTTAAAACAGGAAGTGTACTCCACATTGATCGAGTTTGTTCAGAACAAGACTGGCAGTCCACCGTGATTGAGTTTTGTTCAGAACAAGACGTACACTCTACCACAAATGAGCTTTGTTCAGTACAAAACGTCTACTCTACCATGAGTGAGTTTTATTCAGAACAGGACATGCATTCCAGCATGAATGAGTTTTGCTCAAAAGAGGAAATGCACTCTACCTTGAATGAGTTATGCTCAGAAGAGGACATACACTCCAACATGAATGAGTTTTGCTCAGAAGAGGACATACATTCGACCTTGAATGAGTTTAGCTCAGAACAGGACGTACACTCCAACATGAATGAGTATTCTTTCAGCGGAGCATGATCTCTGCGACACCCGACACAGCTCAGTGTCCGCAAGTCCATAATGTACAACATCCCATGGATGCCCCCCATGCAGTAGTGCTTGTAGCGACAGGAGAGGTCTCAACAGCCACATGCGATGACGTATCACAACACACACAATTCGGATATTGTCTCCATCTTTGCTCGTGATAGCAAGTATTATTATTTATATTATTTGTTATGATCTGTTTAGTTACATGGTGAACATTACTTTCAAGCGGCGGTAATTCGCCCACAGATAGCGGCCCTTGGCTGATACCAACGGGTGTAAAAAAAAAGGGAAAGTAGCTTGCCCTTTGCAGAAAATCTCTTCATAGAACCGTCCCCTATTTATCTGTAAGTTTCTTGGTAAGTGTGCGGTAGGGTAGATTGTCATTACTTTCCGGTCGAAGAGGAGCAATCGCCCGAGAAAAACCCAGTGTCCTCCAAACTGGAAATGGTGGGAATCGAACCCGGTGCGTTGGGATTGTTAACACTGAGCGAGTCGAAATCCCTAGGCCACGCAACCTCCGTCGACGCATGTAGGCTGTAAAAATATAGCCGGCATCCCTATATATCTGAACATATCTTCTCCATTTGACCAATTGGATCTTCTTCCACGGAACACCGTATTTACTGCGTCAGATAGTTTGTGTTAATATCACATTCCAAAGCAACACGATCCTGCACATTAAACATACACAAGTTTGAGCAAAACAGCTGATCACACGCATAAAAACTATATTCTCATAATGTTGTCACTGCAGGGTAACTTTTCATTCTTTCGTACAAAGGGAAAGCAGTCTAATGTCCATTCAGGTAAATACTCTGATCGCACAATGTTTGTTAAAGTTAAGCGAATTATATTGACCAAGACCCCCACCTCACTTTCACGCAGCTCTCCCTGTAAACAGGTTGTTTATGGCAGTTTGGCTAACAAGGTGTAGGGTCTACAAGATCCCCGAAGTAGTGAGCGACGCTCAGATGAAACCAAGCGCAGCACAATCGCCTGAGCGGGGGCCAACCTTCATCGGAATGTGAAGAAAGCTACTGCAACCCGCCATTTAACCCCCATCACAGGGTGCACAAAAGAGAAAACTTACTCATTGTGGGAATTCGGCGACAACATTCTTGGGTACAAATGTTGTGAGTATTTACGTATTTCTTGTATTATTTCCCTTGCATAATGTTTTGATAAGAGTAAAATGACTACGTCTGACAGGCTAAGCTTATGATTCGATCCGCTGTTTGTGTGTATTGTGAATGTTCCCAAATTTAAAATCGGACTAACATTTACCTAGTCGATTCAGGACCGTGCTCTGCGCACTTAGCTAGTCTAGAATGAAGCTGCATATCATGTTGTTCCAGTTTTCAGCAGCAAAAAGTGAACAATGCTCACAGTTCTCAGTCTGGAAAATCGGACCAGCATGGCGGATATGGCCTCGCTCCATAACCCCTCCCTCCCCGCGTCATACTGTATGTCATGTTACCGCCCCTCCCCCACTAGACTCGATGTCCTGCTACCGCCCCCCCACCCCAAAAGGACAGTATGTCTTGTTACCGACCCCCCCCCCCCCCCGAAAGGATGTCATATTACCGCCCCCTCCCTCAGAGACAGGATGTCATGAAACCGCACCCCCAACCCAAGTGACAGGATGTCATGTTACCGCCTCCGCCCACTAGACAGGATTTCATGTTACCCCCCCCCCCCCTCCAACTAGACAGGATGTCATGTTACCACCACCCCCCCCCCACCCCAAGAGATAAGATGTTATGTTACCGCTCCTTCCCCCCACTAGACAGGATGCCATGTTACCGCGCCCCCCTCCCACTAGACAGGATGTCATGTTACAGCCCCCCCTCCCCCCACTAGACAGGATGTCATATTAAAACACTAGACAGAGATAAGATGTCATGTTACCGCTCCTTCCCCCCACTAGACAGGATGCAATGTTACCACCCCCAACCCACTACATAGGATGTAATGTTACCCCCCCCCCCCCACTAGACAAGATGTCATATTACCCCCCCCCCCACCCCCTGGTAGACAAGATGTCATATTACCCCCCCCCCCCAAACTAGACAGGATGTCATGTTACAGCGCGCCCCCTCCCCCTAGACAGGATGTCATATTACCCGCCCACGCCACCCCCTACTAGACAGGATGTCATGTTAACGCCCTCGCCACTAGACAAGATGTCATATTTCCCCCTCCACTAGACAGGATGTCATATTACCGCCCCACCCCCCACTAGACAGGATGTCATATTACCGCACAACCCACTAGACAGGATGTTATGTTACCGCCCCCCCCCCCCACTAGACAGGATGTCATGTTACAGTTCCCCGCTAGACAGGATGTCATGTTACCACCGCGAAACTAGACAAAAAGTCATGTTACCGCCCTCCCCCAAGACACGATGTCATGCTACCGCCTCCCACCTCCACTAGACACGATGTCATGTTACCGCCCCTCCCCCCCACCACTAGACAAGACGTCATATTACCGCCCTCCAACCACTAGACACTATGTCATATTACCCCCCCCCCCCCCAACTAGACAGGATGTCATGTTACCGCATCCCCCTAATAGGCAGGATGTCATATTACAGCCCTCCCCTCCCCCAACTAGACAGGATGTCATATTAAAACACTAGACAGGCTGTAATGTTACCACCCCCCCCAGCCCACTAGACAGGATGTCATGTTACCCCCCCCCCCACTAGATAGGATGTCATATTACCCCCCCCCTCCCAACTAGACAGGATGTCATGTTACATCCCCCCCCCCCTAGACAGAATGTCATAATACCCGCCGATCCCACCCCCATATAGACAGGATGTCATGTTACCGCCCATACCCCCAATAGACAGAATGTTATGTTACCGTCCCCGCCACTAGACAAGATGTCATATTTCCCCCCCCCTCTCCCACTAGAAAGGATGTCATATTACCGCCACCCCCCCCTCCCCACTAGACAGGGTGTTATGTTACCGCCCTCCCCCCCCCCCACTAGACAGTATGTCATGTTACCGTTCCCCGCTAGACAGGATGACCTGTTACAGCCCCCCCCCCCTTACTAGAGAGGATTTTATGTTACCGCCCCTTCCCCCCCCCACTAGACAGGATGTCACCTTAACCCCCCCCCCCAAACTAGACAGGATGTCATGTTAAAGCCCTCCCCCCCCCCACGACAGATTGTCATGTTACCGCACCCCCCCCCCCCTCCCCACTACAGAAGATGTCATGTTACCGCTAACTAAACAGCTTCTTATGTTACCGCCCCTTCTCCCCCACTAGACAGGATGTCATGTTACCGCCCCGCCCCCACTACACAGGATTTCATATTACCCCCCCCCCCCCGGTCCCACTAGACAGTATGTCATATTACCGCCCGCCCCCCACTAGACAGGATTTCATGTTACCGCCCATCCCCCCACTAGACAGGCTGTCATATTAGCCGCCCCCCCCCCCCACTAGACAAAATGTCATGTTACCGCCCCCCCCACTAGACAGGATGTCATATTACCCCCCCCCCCCCCCGCCCCCACTAGCTAGAATCTCATATTACCCTCACCGCACTAAACAGGATGTCATGTTACCGCCCCCACCACTAGAGAGGATGTTATATTATACTAGACAGGATGTCATGTTATCCCACCAACCAGACAAGATGTCACATTACCCCTCCCCCACTAGACAGGATGTCATGTCACCGCCCCCCCCCACCCACTAGACAGGATGTCATGTTACCGCACCACACTAGAGAGGATGTCATGTTACCGGCCCTTGCCCCTCACTAGACAGGATGTCATGTTACCGCACCACACTAGAGAGGATGTCATGTTACCGCCCCCCCCCCCCCCACTAGACAAGAAGACATGTTACCGCCCTCTCCCAAGACAGGATGTCATGTTACCGCCCCCACCCACTAGACAGGATGTCATGTTACCGCACCACACTAGAGAGGATGTCATTTTACCGCCCCCCCCCCTCCCACTAGACAAGAAGACATGTTACCGCCCTCTCCCAAGACAGGATGTCATGTTACCGGCCCTTGCCCCTCACTAGACAGGATGTCACGTTAGCCTGCACCCCCAACCCCTCTAGACAGGATGTCATTTTCCGCCCCGTATCAGAACATGATGTCATGTTACCGCACCCCCCCCCCCCCTCCACTAGACAAGATGTCAAGTTACCGCTCACCGCCCACTAAACAGGATGTCCTGTTACCACCCACCCCCACACCCCCACTAGACAGGATGTCATGTTACCACACCCCCCCCCCCCAAACAGTAAAGGATGTCATGTTGCCCCCCCCCCCAACAAAAAAGGATGTCATGTTGCCCCCCCCCCCCACACTAGACAGAATGTCATGTTACCACCCACCCCACTCCCACTAGACAGGATGTCGTGTAGCCCCTGCCCCATTAGGCAGGATGTCATGTTGCCTCTCCCCCACTAGACAGGATGTCTTGTTACCGCCCCCTCCCCCCTACCATTAAACTCCGTGGTGTCATGTTACCCCCCCCCCAACCCTCCGGCACTCCTGAAGCGATACCAACAACTATTTGAAAGTGACCCCATCTCTGAGGAGGTCATCAAGGTCAGGAAAGACGTCATACGTGTGTCAGTTCAAACCAGAAAACATAAAAATTGCCACCTTGTAAAAGAACTGGAAAGGAAACAGAAGTTAACAGGCCTGAAAACCTATCAACAATGTAAGCAATTGCCCAGAGGGTGCGCCGCAGACATGAAAGTTAGCCCTAGCCAAACAGCCAACCAATTACTGATGAACGGATAGAACCACTAAAGAAACAGACCAAATCAGATCCACTGGCGTTGGAAAAATGGGAATGACTTACTGGTAACGTCCTTCTCAATAGATGAATCAACGGATCCAATACATAAACTGAATACATCAAAGCAAGCTGACCCTGATGATTTGAGGACAGAATAAATTTCAAACTGTGGATCAGAAAACATGAGATGTCTGCTAACGTTGTTGAATATGTGTACTGAACGTATGCAGATCTCTAAAACCTGGAGTAAATCCCATACGTTCCAATGACAAAAGATTTCGATTAGGGATAACATCTGAATCGAAGAAATTCGACATCAAACTTTGTTTCTGGATGTAGTGGAAGCAGTGATATCACGCTTACATCGTTGGGCTGGACATGTGGTACGTATGAAAGGCAACAGATGGACATGTCGAACACAGTGATGGTCGGCCTTTTGCATGTACAGGTCCACAGGGCAGTCCAACTATGCGATGACGAGATGAACTGACCACAGACTTAGGCCTCCATTTACACAGCATTGCAAAAGAATGGGAGATAGGCAGAATAATGATGGCTTCCACACATACGGCACATTTGCCAGACTGACGCAGAGGAAAATGTGATCATATGAATGTGAAATATATATATATATACCAAGGTAAGTATGTATGTATGTATTTTATGTATATATATATATATATATATATATATATATATATATATATATATATATATGGAGACGGCGTGGGTTAATGGTTAAGTGACACGGCTCACAACCGAAGGTGCTGGGTTTGATCCCCATCACAGCACCGGCCGTTACCCCAGGGAAGCAAACCCTTAGAAAGTGCCGGAGGAAGAATACCCTTACTTAAAATGACTGCTGAAGTCGGATGCACTGGGCCGACAAGCGACAAATAAAAACCACAGTGCAACACACACCACCTTGGGGAATAGTTAAATAAGGCGAACGCAAAAAAAAAATATATATGTATGTGTATATGTATATTTATATATGTTTGTATGTGCGTGGGTGTGTGTTTGGGTGGATGTATGTATGTGCGTGTGTGTTCGAGTGGGTGGGTGTATGTGTTTGTGTGGTTGTCTGTAATGGGGTGTTTAAAAAAATAGTTCGCGACATTACCTTGAACTCATTAGCCAGGGGTTTCCCTTACCAAAGAGTGTCAATCTATTTAATGTACCAACCAATTTTATTTATTATGTGTCCACGTGATGTGTCATAGGCATTTACTATTGGACAGCTAAACACGTCAGTGTTTGTTCGCACGGAACGATGAGATGGGACGTGTCTACTCATGCTTCTGCCATTTCGTATTAATCTCTCTCTCTCTCTCTCTCTCCCTCCCTCTCTGCAAAGTCGGGGGAAACCCTGTGTCCTTACTGTGTCAGCGATACGATATAATGGAGTCTCTAAATATGTCATCTTCGTTCTCGGCCTAGATTCCATAATCGCAAGTGCTTGGCTAAATGGGACACGTTTACATGGGTGTCCGTTTGGTGGAACTCATATAAGATCAGTAGCAAAACGTTAGAATAGACAGGAAAGGCTGAGCTATCACAAACAGTTTTGATGATTTGACTGGTATAAAACAGATGTGAAATAAATTAAAATTGAAATTGCAAAAGTCATTTTTATATAAGCGTACTGACATATTAGCAAACACGGAAAGTGGCAAAGTGAATTTATCAGTTACTATTGGAAAGGTAGGCTGATTGCGTCAAGCCAAACACAGCTTAGGAATTAGGTCAATTGGCAGCTAGGAGACAGGCATGTTATGGTGCTACTTTTTTGTCACAGTCATCTAGCGACAAATTAGGCCGGCCATCCCCGACTGAGAGTGTTAAATGAAAGTGTGTTTCGGATGTTATTGCATTGCAGTTTAGTTTCGCTTTGTGATTGCGATATGCATTTTATTTAGTAACGTGGAGTTCTTGACTACATCATAGTTCAGGTTAGATAAACGATTTCCAACTTTTACCAAGTTGCATTTTTGTTGAACTCTTGAACCCATGCACAATTTCCGCAGTTCCAAAAATCGTTTCCTGGCAGTCAATTTTAAAAACATATACTTTAAGGTATTTAACTTTATAGCACTACACCATGAACTGGGAAATCTTTACAGCTCAGATAACAAAAAAAAGTCTTGCATTGTGGGTTATATGGATTCCATTGTAAATAGCTATCTCCAAACAGTGTATGCACAGACTGGCAAGTTGTTGCAACTGATTCTCAGTATTTCAGTGAGCTCGGCTACTGCAGAACGTATGAGTACATTGATCAGAATTTAAACTACGTTATTAAATGACGAAGAGGATGACACATTAACAGAAACCAAAGACATATTGAATAGATGGAGAGAGTACTGCAGAGCCATGTATGGAGACAGCATAAAGCGCTCAGTTACAATCCTACCAAAGGATGAGAAAGAACCTGAACCAACATTGGAAGAAGTACGCACTGCAATTAAAAGCCTAAAAAAGGGAAAGTACCCAGGATGCGATGATATCCCAGCAGAGCTAATACAAGCAGGAGGAGAGGCATGTGCTCGAGTCTATCACAAGCTGTGTAAACAGATATGGTACAGTGCAGAGTGGCCAGAAGCATGGAAGAAATCAATTTATATTCCCCTTCCCAAAAAAGGCAACCTGAATCTGTGCACGAACTACCGAACTATCGCACTGATCAGCCATGCTAGCAAGATACTCTTGCGAATCCTATTAAGAAGGATAGAGAAAAGGTTTGAATCTGAAATTCACGTAGTCCAGGCAGGTTTTAGGAAAGACAGAGGGAGCCGGGACCACATATTCAATTTAAGAAATATCTATGAAAAATGTAGAGAGTTTAATGTAGACCTGTACACATGTTTCATTGATTACACTAAGGCCTTAGACACGGTAAAACATCAAAATATGTGGAGAATCATGAAGGAAATGGGAATTCCTTTGCATATAGTCCATCTCATTGAAACATTATACCAAGATCAACAAGGCGATGTCCGAGTATCTGGGCAAACATCAGATTAGTTTGCAGTACATAACGGAGTTCGACAGGGATGTATCCTCTCACCTTATCTGTACAACATATATGCGGAATGTATAATGAGAAATGTTTGAGAAGATGAGAACATTGAAAGTTTCGACCCATTTACGATTGAGGGGTACGAGATTCCAGAGTTACGATACGCAGATGACACAGTGATACTATCAAGAAGTGCGGAAGGGCTAGAGCAGCTACTTTCAGCCGTTAATTGACATAGTAAAGATCAAAATATGTTCATAAACAAAAACAAAACAAAGATAATGACCACCGATAAAACACAATGTCAGCATAAATTTACAGTGGGTGGTGAGGAAATAGATCAGGTTACACATTTTGAATATCTAGGCTCCAGAATCGACAAAAATGGTGACTGCTCGAAAGAAATCAGAAGAAGACTAGCTATAGCAATGCATAGACTGAACAGCCTGAAGAAATTATGGCAGGGCACCAACAAAACGATAAAAGTAAAAGTCTTGAGAGCCTGTGTTTTTCCTGTGGCAGCTTATGGCTGTGAAGCATGGATGATTACCAAAACTTCTAGACAAAGATCCTTCGAGTCAAAATGTTACAGAAAGATCCTCAGAATACCCTGGACAGAGAAAAGAACAAATGTAGACATTCGGTAAGAGTTGAGCATAGAGGAGAACTGGTTTATCAATTCCATTTTGGCTAGAAAATGCAAATACTTCGGTCACATCAAGAGACACAACGGTCTTGAGAGGACGGTGATGGAAGGTATGGTGCCAGGCAAAAGAGGAAGGGGAAGACTAAGAAGACGATGGCACCAAGATATCCAGGAATGCCTGAGTATGACAGTGGCGGAAGCTGGTGTTTTGGCAAGAGAACGAGTTTCTTTCAGACATACTGTGATGGGAGCGACGTTCTACAAAGGACATGCTACATGATGAATTAAATGACCAATAAGAAACCTTCCAATCTGGCTACTATTTCAATAGAAAAGAAACGTTATGTTAAATGCGCTCAGTATCACGTGTTATAGGAGAGGGTGATAGATATACACATATTGAACAAATATGCTTAGAACTGATTTACAAGAAAACGTAGACAACTATGCAGAAGTACGTCGACAGTGTGGGTTTCAACTATCTCATTTAACACAACACGAAGTACATTTCAAGATCTTTTCGATATCGTTAAGTGTGCCGTTTTAAGTCCATGACTCGGCTTACCCTAAAATTAGCATCACGCTTCGCTATTGGATAAGACGTGGCTATTTGAACGATCTACATTACACGCTAGATTCACCTGTGCATGAGCTTTGCACCTGCCGTGAAAGTATGTGTGAAAGGATGAATAGATGGACAGATGGATGGGTGGATGAATGATGGAGGTTGGATGGATAAAAGCCCTAACACATCACCTGCATGAAGGTAAGCTTGACGTGGCATGTATCCAGGACACGCACCTCAACAATAACTATAAATTCTCAATCAGAGGATACCAGACCTTCCGTCTCGAAAGATAAGGTCACAAAGGAGGGGTCCTGATACTGACCCGAAACTGCATACCGAGTAGCGCGGTATCTGTCAATCACACCGGACAAGCAGAAATTGTAGGAGTTGACATAATGGCTCAAGAGACGAAGCTCCGCATTTTCAATCTGTACGGACCACCAAATAAAGACCTATCGCTCTCGAGTATGGAAGTCAAAGACTCCAACTGCATAGTAGTTGGAGACTTCAACAGCTACTCGGAGAGATGGGGATACTCGGACACAGACAGCAGAGGTGACGAGGTGGAAGATTGGGAGATAGACACAAATCTCTCCCTAATCAATAGGCCGGAGGATAGCCCTAGTTTCTATTCTAGAACATGGCATACCACCTCGACTCCAGATTTGGCCTTCTCCACACAGGACATACACTATAAAATAGACCGCCAGGTGCTAAACCAATTGGCAGGTAGCGACCACAGGCCGATCAGGCTAGAAATTGATATGGAAGTAGGCCCACAGGAAAAAAAACCGCTCCCACGTTGGAATTACAAACGAGCCGACTGGGACAGATTTGCAATCCTGACAGAAGGGCTGTGTGAAACCATCAACACACGAAACAACAAAATGAAGCCCATGGTCGAAAGCCTAAGCAAGGCAATAATGCAAGCCTCCATTGAAACCATCCCAAGAGGGGCTAGGAAAAACTATAAGCCCTACTGGAATGATGAGTTGCAGAAAGTGGAAGATGCAGTCACAAATGCTAGGAACATGGCAGAGCGAGAACAATCTATGGAGGCAAATATCGCCCTCAAAGCCGCCATGGCGAAATACAAATACACTCTAAACCAAACAGCAAGAGAAAGCTGGAAAAAAAAACTGAAAGCCTCAACCTAGACAAAGAAGGAAACAAACTATGGAAGCTAGTCAGAGCCATGAATGACGAAACCCCTTCAAACAAACAAATTACCATCATGCAGGGCGAAAACTTGCTCACTGAAAAAAAAGCCGCAAACGCTTTTGTCGAACACTATGCCCAGAAAACCACATTGAGGTCCCTGCAGATAGGCATACAGACATTAGTGAAGAGCAAAAGGGGCACGACAACATCAATACGGCACCAGAAGAGCATATGATGGCCAAATTAACAATGAGTGAAATGGAAGAGGCCACGAGAACATTAAAGAAAAGGAAATCTCCCGGAAGAGACGGGATAACAAACGAAATGCTGATGTGGCTGGGCCAAACAATGAAGAGGAAACTGCTGTCAGTCCTGAACAAAAGCTGGAAAAGGGGTATTGTACCCCAGGCATGGAAAGACGCAGTACTTGTACCAGTACCAAAGAAAGAAAAAGACAAAACAGATCCAAATGGATACAGGCCTATCAGCCTACTGAGCTGTGTCGGCAAACTGATGGAACGTATGATAAACACCAGACTGATGTGGCATCTGGAAGAAAAACGAAAACTAATTCCACAGCAAGCAGGCTTTAGACAGCACAGATCCACTGTGGAGCATTCCTGAACCTACCAAATGGCAGAAAAATAACACTGTCATTCGCTACTGGTAAGTACACAAGCAATTTCAGAGCGAAGGCAGAGGCACTGAGGGCGGCAGTGGAAGAAATGGTGACACATAAAGAAAATGAAAGCCATACAGTCCTGCTTACAGATGCTCTGGCCGTAGTCACAGCGCTAAAAAGCCAGAAAAACACTGAGCTTAATGACTTAAGAGCAGTACTCTGTTAACTATGCCAGCAGTCCGCACCAAAAAGGGTAGTGGTACAGTGGGTCCCATCACACTGCAACATCCAAGGCATTGAGGAGGCAGACAGACGGGCAAAAGAAGGTCCAAGACTACCACAAACAGATACTAGTATGACGTACGAAGAGTCAAAACGGCTTATTAAAGCCAGATACATGACCAAATGGGAAACTGACCATACCGGCTACACCAAAAACGATGCCTATTACCAGTTGAACAGAAGAGAGCAGGTCGTTGTCTTCGGACTTCGGATTGGCCACAATAGACTGAGGTACCACCTATTCAACAAATTGAAAATAGGTGGTACCGACGAATGCCCGTGCGGTACCGGGAAAATGACCGCTGCGCATCTGCTGCAGAACTGCCCGACATACGAGGATCAGAGAGAGCAGATGTGGCCATCACCAGTGGAACCACAAGACAAGCTCTATAGCAGTGTCGACAGCCTCAGGATGACCGCCGCTTTTTTCGAAAAAATAATGGTTACTATCTGACTGCGTACGATGTAGAAGAAGAAGAAGGATGGATAAAAGGATGAAACGATGAAAGGGCGGAAGGATGGTAGGATGAAAGGATGGTTGGATGAAAGTAGGATGGATGGATTAGTGGATGAATGGATAGAGAATTGAAAGACATATAGACACAATTATGGATGGATGAAACGAAAGCTGGACGAAAAAAATAGATGGACGAAAGTGTGGATGATGGATAGATGGATGTGTCGGCAGAATGATTATTGGTGCATGGACGAAAGGGCGATGAGCGAAAGTGTGGATAGTAGAGGGATCATCCTTGGATATTGAATAAACGGTAATATCGCGACATGTTGATAGTAGTCAAGTATTTTTCTAAACACATACACACACAATAACCACACACACACAAACACACGCACACACAAATATAATTACTAGAAGCAAAGAGATCAATTAACATCAAAATGAATGGGTAATTACTAGTAAATGAGGATACCCAAGTTTATCTGGGAATAACACTGAACAGACAGTGTAAATTTGGCAGATACATCTGCAATGTTAGAGTTTAAGTAAACAATCGATTCAACTTAAACACGAGACTTGCTAGTACACATTTGGGAGCTGATCAACAAAATCTTCAGCAACTATACCTTGGTTATGTACGACCTGTGATGGACTACAGCCTTGCTATACAGACCACAGTAAGTACAAGTAACATATCACCTATTGACCGGGTGCAGAGTCAAGACCTCAGACTAATTTGTGGGGGGATGAGCAACACACACCTACAGCTGCGTGCGAGATAAAGACCAACATATAACAGCTAGATATCAGGAGAAACGGGGCACTGACTGAAGCGGTAGAGAGATACAAGAGACAAGAACATGGCCACCCAAAAAGACAAATAGACACTTGGAAACAAAAAATAAGACTGACGTAACTGTTTCCACAGGATATAGCAGAAGAGGAAAGTCATATTCATCATCTACCAGAGGAGAGAGAAACCGAAAATACATAATTTGTTTAACATATTCTTTGGCAAAATCTTTGCCTGCAAGTCATAATATCCTGAAGACATGTGCCTTGGAGACAGTCTTTAGCTACCAAAAATCGGCAGTCTTGGTCTATACGGATGAAGTACAAGGGCAGATGAGCAAAAAGGTGACACTCGAGCAGGGAGTACCCCAAGATGGAGTATTGGCACCCACACTCTTCCTGGTATATATAAACAATATTACAGAGAATATACCAAGAAGATTCCATAGCTCAATGTTTGCAGACGATCTGGCTATGTGGACCTCTGAAAAGAATCTCAGCATAGCAAGAAATCGGATGCAGACGGCCCTAACATCGCTGGAAGAGTGGGCGAACTCATGGCTGGTCAAAATAAACGAGGAGAAAACCACGTGCACAATATTCTCGCTCTCATTAAAACCCCAAAGTACCAAATTAAGTCTAAATGGCAAAATCCTGCAGCCAAACGACAACCCAACCTATCTGGGAGTCACATTTGATCGGCGCATGACATGGAAAAGTCAGATTGAGAGAAACCGAATGAAAGCCAGAGAAAGAATGGCAATCATGAGGAAACTTGCTGGCACAAGCTGGGGAGCAGACAAAGGCATACTAAAGAAACTGTACACTGGAAGAGTGAGACCAGTTCTCGAGTATGGCATTGCGGCATGGACAACAGCAGCGAAGGCGAACTTTGATAAAGTTAACAAACTTCAAAACCAAGCCATGAGAATTATAACAGGTGGCATGAAGTCAACGCCAATTGTAGAACTTGAAAAGATTACAAAACTGCAATCCATGACCGATAGAAGAGACTGCAGAGCCCAGCTGCAGTCAGAGAAACTCCGAAGACTGACGGACCATCCAATGTACCAGAGACTAAACAATTTGGGAAATGGGAAACTAAAGCGGAGAAACTTTGCAGAAATAGCCAAAGCAAAGATGCACGAAGATCCCATAAACGCACTAACAACACCAAAACCCATCACTACTGTACGAAAACCTACCTGGAGGCAGGATATATTTCCAGAGGTGGTAGAAAATATACCAGGTATTGCAAACAAAAACTGCCAGACTGAAAAAGTAAGGAGAGACACTACCCTAAGCTTCATAACGAAAAGCTACCCAAGCATGGACTGGACCCATGCATACACCGACGGTTCTGTAACAAACACTACACAGAACGGAGGGGCAGGAGCATTCCTGAACCTACCAAATGGCACAAAAATAACACTGTCATTCGCTACTGGTAAGTACACAAGCAATTTCAGAGCGGAGGCAGAGGCACTGAGGGTGGCAGTGGAAGAAATGGTAACACACAGTGAAAATGAGAGCCATATAGTCCTGCTGACAGATGCTCTCGCCGTAGTCACAGCGCTAAAAAGCCAGAAAAACACTGAGCTTAATGACTTAAGAGCAGCACTCTGCAAACTGTGCCAGCAGTCCGCACCAAAAAGGGTAGTGGTACAGTGGGTTCCGTCACACTGCAACATCCAAGGCAACGAGGAGGCAGACAGACTGGCAAAAGAAGGTGCAAGGCTACCACAAACAGATACCAGTATGACGTACGAAGAGTCAAAACGGCTTATCAAAGCCAGATACATGACCAAATGGGAAACCGAACATACTGGTTACACCAAAAACGATGCCTATTACCAGTTGAACCGAAGAGAGCAGGTCGTTGTCTTCAGACTTCGCACTGGCCACAACAGACTGAGGTACCACCTATTCAACAAATTGAAGATATGGTGTACCGACGAATGCCCGTGGTGGTACTGGTAAAATGACCACTGAACATCTGCTGCAGAACTGCCCGACATACGAGGATCAGAGAGAGCAGATGTGGCCATTGCCAGTGGAACTGCAAGACAAGCTCTATGGTAGTGGCGAGAGTCTCAGGACGACCGCCGCTTTTTTCGAAAAAATAATGGTTACTGTCTGACTGTGTACGCAGAAGAAGAAGAAGAAGGTCTATACGGATGGATCAGCATTCAAATCTACCTCTTTTACAGGGTGTGGCATCCACATGAAATACACGGATGGGACCATATATGAGCTTTGTGTTTCATACTGCGCAAACCGTTCAAAGGATGAAGCAGAGGCAGATGCTATAAAATAGCAGTTGAGATTTTGCACCATCAGCTTGACGGACGAATTGATTCCGATGGACACTGTGATTTTTAGTCACCCCAAGTCGGTTCTAGAGGCGCTGAAGCACACCCCATACAAGAAAAGGAAATATTCTTGGTGAGGAGGGCGATCAACATCATCATCACTGCCCATGGGATTAATGTCATCTTACAATGGATCGCTGGACATAGCGGGCTACCAGAAAACAAAATGGCTGATAGATTGGCAAAAACAGGTGCCTCGAAACAACAATTGGGTAGACCCTACAGTAAACACTCAGTAAACACTCAGTAACCACTCAGTAAGCACTCAGTAAACACTCAGTAACCACTCAGTAAACACTCAGTAACCACTCAGTAAACACTCAGTAAACACTCAGTAAAACAAATCATTAAGAATAATACTAGGGAAATCTGGACGAACAGGTGGGCGACGGGAGGCAGGTCGCAGTGTATTTGACGAAATTTCACTGACAAAAAGTAATAATGAGTCAATATTCAATTGAAGGGCATCAAACTCCAGCACCTGCCTGTGTGCAGACATCGCTCTCACCTTGATGATACAGTTAGACACCTACTCATTGAGTGCAAGGCTCTTGCGGACATTAGAAAAATATTTGTACAAGCACTGCCGACAATTGTCAACATACTGTAAAGAGCAGTAGAATAACTGAAGAATGCCTGTATCTATAGGCTTGCTCAGCAGCTATGGGATAAAAACAACAACAACATATACTATTATATATATATATATATATATATATAGATGATGGATGGATGGATAGATGAATGGGCGAAAGTGTGGATGATGAGTGGGTCGATATATGGATGATGGATGGATTAGTGGACGTATGTACTAAATTGTGGATGAATGATGGATGGATAATGGCTGGATGGATGGGCGGATGGATTTAATGATTGATGCAAAGACTCATAGATGTGTGGATGGATGGATGAATGGATGGATGGATGGAAGGATAAACCGACAAAATAGATTGATGGATTAAAGTATTGATTGATGAAAGGATAGATGGCGGGAAAATGTGGATGGACGAATGAAATGCATGCCATCGTCTAGTGTTATACGCACTTATTTGTTACAATTATTTCTGTCAACGACCATCTGTCATTTAATCTGTTCAATAGTTCAGATGCTCTGTGTGTTTCCCATGGCAAATACATCTGCTCATTCTTCCTAGACCGCGCTTGCTAAATCAGGTTGTCCCATGGACAACCAGTTATCCCGCCACGCTCTGATTCCCGCGTGTGTCCAAAGAATAGTGTATGCCTTGTTTTTTCCTGGTTTCTCTGTTAGCTTTCAGCGATCTTTGAGTTTTGGTTACTTGTAAGGTATGAGTATATTACATGAAATATAATGATGGGACTAAGTTACGTGTGTCTGAGATACGAGTATCTCACATGAAATATAATTAAGGATAGATGCTGATGGGACTAAGTTACGTGTTTCTTACAGACGAGTATCTTATTGGAAATATAATGAAGCGCAGATGCTGGTGGGACTAAGTGACGTGTTTCTTACAGACGAGTATTTTTTGAGCTTCTATTGTTGTTTTTTAAAACCTTAATTTCAGTTGTTTCATCATGTACATTATGTAATTGTATGTAACTATTGTATGTATGTGTGTATGTATGTATGTATGTATGTACGTATGTATGTATGTATGTATGTATGTATGTATGTATGTATGTATGTATGTATGTATGTATGTATGTATGTGTGTATGTATGTGTGCATGTATGTATGTGTGTGTGTGTGCGTGCGTGAGTACGTGCGTGTGTGTTGTATGTATGTATGTATATGTGTATGTATGTGTATGTATGTATGTGTGTGTATGTGTGTGCTTTACCTGTGTGTAAATGGGTGTGTGTCTGTGTGTGTTGTGTGTATGTATGTATTATGAGCGTGTTTGTATGTGTGTGTTTGAATGTTTGTTGGTGTGTGTATGTGTATGTGTGTATGTGTGTGTATGTATTTGTGTATGCATTGTAACTGCTGGATATATGTATGTATGTATGTAACTGTTTTATGTATGTATGTATGTAACTGTTGTATGCATGATAGTTTGTCCATCACAAGTGATGAAGACCACTCTCTTTGTTCAGCCGTGTGGACAGTCGTATCTCTTGCTGTGTCCGCTAAAATGGGTGACTTGCGCGGAGATTTGGATTAAAGTGAGGAAGAAACTGCGCCTTTTGTCAACCTCACTCACAGAGCCTAAGCTACCTTTTGCCAGTGGCAAGACATTCATCGAGACGACTGGAGATAGCATAGGATGCAGATTTTGCCTCAGGTTTACCACCGAGTCTACATTTCTCTACTGTTTTGGATCATTATGGATGCCGCCAGACCACGGATTTGCCTGGAATTGTATGCATGTATGTATGTATACTATGTGTGTAACTTTGTATATATGAATGTGTTTATGTATGTAATTATGTATGTATGTATTTATGTATGTATGTATGTATGCATGTATGCATGTATGTATGTATGTGTGTATGTATGTATGTATGTATGTATGTATGTATGTATGTATGTATGTATGTATGTATGTATGTATGTATGTATGTATGTATGTATGTATGTATGTATGTAACTGTTGTATGTATGTATGTATGTATGCATGTATGAATGTATGTATGTATGTATGTGTGTGTATGCGTGCGTGCGTGCGTGTGTGTGTGTGTGTGTGTATGTGTGTATGTATGTATGTATGTATGTATGTATGTATGTAACTGTTGTATATATGTATGTATGGATGGATGTAACTGTTGTATGTATTTATGTATTTATGTATTTATTTATGTATGTATTAATGTATGTATATATTAATATATATCTATGTATGTATGTATGTATGCAACTGTCGTATGTATGTATGTAACTGTTGTATGTATATATGTATGTATGTATGTATGTATGTATGTGTGTGTGTGTGTATGTATGTATGTATGCATGTATGTATGTATGTTTTGAAGAAGGAAGATACAAAAACACGATCAATGGTCTGATATATTTTGATAGCAAATGCATTTTCCGTATTTAATCTAGTTCCTGATCTGCTCCACTGATTTAATTCTTTTAGTTGTTGTGGGTTCGACCTGGATGTATAAAAACCTTATTTTGTACATACCTTTATTGTGTTACCTATATTTGTAAACAAGGTATCCGTTATTTTTCATCGTGACCAGATCATCGGGAAAACCAACACGTTCACCGACACATTGGTGTCTTATGTATGGCTTACGTTTCTATAAATGCCCTTCAAATTAACTAAAGAAAAGTCCAGATTATATATAAGAAAATATTTTTTAGTCAAAGAATGGTGAATGATTGGAATGCATTCCAACAGGAAGTAGTGCAGGCAGAGATAATTAATGCATTTAAGAATAGATTGGATGCACATAGCTTTTAGGGAATATAAATGTAAAAGAAACTGGTTGTTTACAGACTATGCAGAGTTTTCCAAACCAGTATAAAACGTAGCAGATTAGATGGCCAAAGGTATTTAATGTCACACTCATTTAGAATGGATGTATTTTGTGAAAACGTGCTGTCTTATCTGTATGCATTCTCAGCAGTAGATACACCAAACTCAAGACTCCTTGTTCTTCTATGTAAAACATAGGCGGTCAGCGCAGCTGGGCTCCTAACAGGATGTCTGTATCAAGACACTTACAAGAGTTGGTGATATGGAGATTTATGCATTACTTTGTTGTAAATTTACGAATATGCTTGCCCCTGAACAACCCTATTAGCTAGTTAATTAGTTAGTTAGTTAGTTAGTTAGTAGTTAGTTGGCTAGTTAATAGTTAGTTAGTTAGTTGCTCATAACCAGCCACGAAGGTGACATTATCAGACTATATTGTCTTGATAAAGTTTTTGGATTATAGCGGGGAAGAAGGTACTCGTCATCAACCTTATTCTCTCGTTCCAGGCTACTTTGGACCAGTGGCAAGACATTGGTCGAGATTACTGGAGCTAGCACAGGATGCAGATTTGCTCGGGATTTACTCCAGAAGTCTTTTCTGTAAACAGATCTTGCAAGATAGCGGGCTGGGACATCCAATAAGCTGGAAATGTCGGATGACCAGGACTAAGTCTCTATGTCCATCTTCTTCTTCTTCTTCTTCTTCTTCTTCTTCTTCTTCTTCTTCTTCTGCGTTCGTTCTCAATCTCCCGCTACTAAGCCCTGAACAGGGCTTTACAAGTAGCAGGATGCAGTCCGGAGAACGGAATGCGTTGTGTCGTTAGCTTACAGCTTCACCGCGATATTTGCACCTTTCGGTCCAACATATCCATCTTCGGCGGATCTATGTTCATAACAAATGACACAGGCAACTGTAAGTACCAAATAATGTTCTAGATATTCACAAATTATTGTTATAAAGTGAATATCAAAGGCTCCCACATAGTGGCAGGCGTAGCATGATCATATGTCTTGCATGAAACCCACCTGAGGCAGAGAAGGTCATCGAGCTAAATTGTGGTGATATGCTTGAAGCAAAGCTACAAATCACAAACAATGTCATCAATGGCGAGGATAACTGGATAACTAGCCGATCGTTGCTGGTAATCCATTTGCGCCACCTCGTCTATCATCAAATGCCACACGATATGAAGAAGATCACAAAATAAACAGCGCTACAGTAAACAACCGTCAAATCCTCACAATCGTTGTTTATATCAAATGTCACAGGAAAATAATGACAAACGTATTAATCCGGCTTGTCTCTAGGTGACGAAATTTACAGCAACTGGTAATAACATGATTCCAGCCAGCCTACACACTAGTAGCATGTGTATTTAAAGGACGAATGATATAGATAAAAACAAAACAATGTATTCCCACTTCTTATGCAGAGTACTCAAAAAAGGCACCGTCATCTTGGTTGCTAGATGACGTCACGTGAATTCCTGTTGGTCGTCTTCCGTATGTATGGACGTATTCATCCGACGCCACCTTCCGCTCATGCGCAATAAATAAAAAATAAATAGGAAAACTCGTGCTTGTAAATAAGAGTTTTCAGTAGTCGACAAGAGGTTTAATGAATAAACCTAACTCTTCTAATACAATATCGTTCGCCATCAGACATCAACACCAGTGGCTCTAACATAAGCATCTATCACACAAAGGCCTCAGTCAGCTCAAGTTGCATGATATTATTTGAAATCTTCTAAACTGACGGCGTATCCCATTAACAAACAGGATTTGTTAGTTTTCTTCTACTTCTTCCTCTACCGTTTCGGCGTTCGCTCTGAACAGTACGTCCTTGCGTTGTGATGTAGTTCACAGCGCGGCTGCGATATCTGTGCTTTTCAGCCCGACACATATAGCTTCAGCACTGCCTATTTTGTACCGGCTTTTCCTTCCATACCATTCTCTTATCCAGGCTACACGAGTGCAACCTGTTTCCTGAGGCGCCACGTGGAGGCGGAGAAGGGTCTGGGTCAACTCTGATTAGCTGACCCTGACGAAAGTAGTCAGCTTTGAGTTGCTGGCTGCTGTCAGCTCATTAATGTTGGTCTTCTGCCTCTGGCGCTTGTCTCTTTCTGCGAATTTCCCTCTGACACTTGTCTAATTCTGCGGATTTCCATCTGATACTTGTCTCATTCTGTGGATTTCCATCTGATACTTGTCTCATTCTGCGGAATTCCCTCTGATACTTGTCTCTTTCTGCGAATTTCCCTCTGACACTTGTCTCATTCTGCGGATTTCTCTCTGATAGTTGTCTTTTTCTGCGAAATTACCTGTGACACTTGTCTCTTTCTGCGAATTTCCCTCTGACACTTGTCTCATTCTGCGGATTTCTCTCTGATAGTTGTCTTTTTCTGCGAAATTACCTGTGACACTTGTCTCTTTCTGCGAATTTCCCTCTGACACTTGTCTCATTCTGCGGATTTCTCTCTGATAGTTGTCTTTTTCTGCGAAATTACCTGTGACACTTGTCTCTTTCTGCGAATTTCCCTCTGACACTTGTCTCATTCTGCGAATTTCCCTCTGACACTTGTCTCATTCTGAAGATTTCTCTCTGAAATTTGGTAGCTCCACAATTTTGGGGAGTCGTGTAGCGCAGTGGTTAGAGCGCTGGCTTCGCATCTGATTGGTCCTGGGTTCATTCCCTAGTTGAGGCGGTAGTGTTTTTTCAGACCGCAATGGCTCCCGGGTCGATCCAACCTTAAATGGGTACCGGTTCAGTCCGGCAAGTAAAAGCGGCGAGGGAGAGGAGATGACTACCGCCCTCATATAGCCGAGCATTTGAAATGTGAGATCGCTAACACCTCACTCCCCTACGGCAGTAATGATATGGGTTACTTTACTTTACTTTACTTTACTTTACTTTACTAGAATATGACAGCAATTCGTTACCAACCAGAGAGTTGTAGTGCATATATTTTGTACCCAGGCTCATCAACCACAGTATGAAACGTTTCCTTCCTGTCTCTTTTCAGTTTCAAATGAATCATAGTGTGGCCACAGCAGTTAGTTTGCTTACAGGAAGTCTGTGATTGGTGGTTTATGAAACATTTCACCTTATATAACTAGCTTGCTGTATCCAGTAACTACTCCCTTTGTCTGCTGGTTTTGTAGCAGTTTTTGCAGGTTGTAGTTGGCCTGATATTTCTTTCACGTGCACATAAATGGAAGCACCATTAGTTTACGTGTTCTGGTAATATTCAGAGTAGTGGTCCAGCGTACTTCCACAGTAGGATAGGAACGATTTTCATACCCACGTAAGTGATTCATGTGTGTCTTTTGTTAGTTAAAGATTCTTTACAAACGTTCTATTCATATATTCCATGAATTGAAAAAGTGAGCAGGACACCATATTTATATTTACAACAATATATTTTACTATAACAGGTGTTTTATTATTTGTCATTTAACAATTAATGCTTAATCCAGTTTGCAGGAACCGAATACAACGTCACACATCATCAACAACAGTCACACGTTGAACGCATCACATCAGAGGTATGTTAACCGTGTCCTTATCATGCTACTCTGTCGAAAAGTTGACAGATTCGCATTTATTAAAACACATTTGGATTTAGGTCTACCTATATTTTTTTCATTTTTGGAGTGGTGAAAAAAGGGTTATTGTTACCCACAGAAAAATACTGATGGTAGTAAATGGGATATTTAACGCTTTCCTTCCAGAATATTTTGGACCACTGGACACATTTTTCTTGCTACTAAAAAGTACAAGAATATTGTTAATTTTACGAAATGATGAATAAAGAAAGTTCTTTGTACAGTTTATGAATGACAATTGCTTAAGTCAATTTATCAGCTGACCGGTATTGTATAAAAAAAAATTATGAGCCGACATAATGGTTCTACGTAGTGAATTAGTTAAAAACGGTCACCGCTTTCGTGAAGTTAATGAGCCTTTCGTATCTATTCGCCTTGACTTCCTTGAATGTAATAGTCAGATACAAATTTATTGATTGGATAAATGCGGTTTAACGCGACTAGGCTATGTCCACTGTAGGAAGCATCCAGTAGGATGTCTGTTGCATGAATGCTTCTTGGTAAGGAATATAGCTGCAGAAATTTCTTTCAGATGAAGAAAACGTTCAAAACGAAAAGAGTCTATATAAAGTATCCGATCTTTCAGTGTGTATGCACTGATCAGTAATTATTTGTATGATTGAGTCCATTAAAAACTGAGTAAAAAGCAAATGCTATCGGATGAGAATGTTTCAGTATTCTCTCTATTCATCTACATACAGTCTGTCATATAGTCCCTTCCACTTTGTTATTTATTTAATATGTATAATACACTTGCGATGTTTTATTAAACATTTCTTGTAAACATACACACACACACACACACACACACATACACATACACACACACACATACACACACATACATACACACATACACACACACACACATACACACATACACACACACACACATACACACATACACACACACACACACATACACACACAAAAATACACACATACATAAACACATATATTAATGTATTTCAATATTTACATGAAACACTCAGATGGTTCAGGGGACGATATAAATAGTACGATATAGTGTAGATACTATCAACTACTTGACAATTCATTCAGAGCAACTGCACACGGAATGTTTAGTAGACTGATGTCAATTCAGAAGGAGGACATACCACCTAATATTTTATTTCCAGTAAATTTACTTTAAAAAATGTATTGTGTATGTCTGGTAATACAGCATTGTACAGTCTAAAGTTGCAGCCTTGAATATATATGTGGCTATAGTACTGATATGTGTAGAATGCATCTAATATGTGTGTGTGTATATATATATATATATATATATATTTCTTAATAATAAAAATACTCAAAATCTCATTTATTGAATGCAAACCCATTAACAAGATCTAGACCTGACATACAACATTAGTTGAACTCTGATTTACTATGGTAGGCTATTTGAGATAAAATGTCGGGTAGTTTAAATGTTGTGGCGTGAAGCTATTATTCGGAATGGGACTTTGCAATTCAATTTATTACAAAGAACCTACCAGATAGCAAAACAAAGTCATATTATCAGAGTTAAATTCACAATTATTAGCACTGAAAGTCGGATCATCCTGAAATTTGAAATCGAAAATACATAGAATTTTATAAAACAAAGAAAATCCGCTGATCCAGACAAAATATCTGTAAACATATATGACAAGTCAAGTCTTATCAGATAAGGGGATCTCGTATTTGATAGTTCTACCAAGATAAAGAGGACGATAATGTGTGAAGAACATAGACTAATCAATGATTGAACCATTTCAATGAACTTCTAACAGAATAATCTGGCTTTTCATGTACAGCTAAATAAAACTTTATTAGCAATGTACAATGAATAGATGATGAGATAGACAGAAAATGTAGCAAAATATTGAAATACAACAGCTCGACAAGATGCCCAAAATTCAGTTAGCCAGAAACAGAACTACGAGTGTAACAACAAAAAAGAATGTATTTAGAAAGCGAAATTCCTTCTGAAAGATGTAAAGGCCACCGGTCCAGATAGCCATTCAGCAGAATCAATGCCTGAAAACATCAACACTTGAAAAGAATTATTATACTATGAGCTTGAATTATTTTTTAGGATGAGAAGATATATCTGCAGACTGGAACAAGAACGTTGTTGTCAAACTACAAAAGAAATGAGATTTAGAGCAGTGTACATGACATTATTAGTGCCTGGAAAAATATTTAACAGCAACGTACTCGTGATATTTTTAAAAATCCTAGACGAACTGCTGAGAGAAAAGCATATATGCTCTCGACTAAGAAGAAGAAAAATAATTAAACAAAGTTTAATATGTGCTCAGTTCCTTACATTGTTGAAGGTGCCCACGAAATAATACTAACTCCATATGTGGGAATGGAACTCATGACTTTACTTCGGATGCGTGGACTATGAAGGAGAATCAGACAGTTTCAATAATGAATAACTTTGAACATTTCTCTGACCCAATGGAACGTCAATCACTTTGAACATTTCTCTGACCCAATGGAACGTCAATCACTTTGAACATCTCTCTGACCCAATGGAACGTCAATCACTTTGAACATTTCTCTGACACAATGGAACGTCAATCACTTTGAACATCTCTTGGACCCAATTAAAAGCCAATCACTTTTAACATTTCTTTGACCTAATGAAACATCAATCACTTTTAACATTTCTTTGACCTAATGAAACATCAATCACTTTTAACATTTCT
The DNA here is from genome assembly GCA_036924085.1 of Ariolimax columbianus. Taxonomy (NCBI): domain Eukaryota; kingdom Metazoa; phylum Mollusca; class Gastropoda; order Stylommatophora; family Arionidae; genus Ariolimax; species Ariolimax columbianus. Next base: position 92,709,020 of record JAVGWX010000006.1, on the reverse strand, counting down.
TTGACCTAATGAAACATCAATCACTTTTAACATTTCTTTGACCTAATGAAACATCAATCCCTTTAAACATTTATTTGACCCAATGAAACGTCAGTCACTTTGAACATTTCTCTGACACAAAGAAACGCCACCGTTTTCCCCTAAAATAATCTTTAAAACGTACGAAAAAGATTACCACCACCCTGGTATTACAAACAAGACAAATGAATAATATTTTAGTCAGTGCTCGGGAAAACCTGATCAGGTTGATACTAGACACATTAAAAGAGGTCACAGACAAACATCGGAAATAATGGCATGCACATGTTTGTCAAAATAGGTTTTGTGCGGACCAGATAGTTACACTGAGAATACTAGTTGAACGAAGTCCGGAATGGAACTCATCAAGCTATATCGGATTAATGGGCTATGTCAATATATTGGATAGCTTAGACAGAGAATCAGTCCGGTTGTTGTTCACAGAGTGACACCGAAGTTCACTAACATAATTAAGAAAACGCATGAAGATATGAAATATAGAGTTATACATGAAATGAGCCCTTTGAGATAAGAACTGATGTGTGACATGGATGACTGGTATCACGATTTTTCTATCTGCTGACTGGGTTATGAAGACAACATCATTATTTCAACAACATAGAATATGAGAAAACAACTTGATGATCTGTCCTATAAATGTACTCAGATGAAATAACTTTCCTTTACATGAGGACTCACAAAACACAGAAAAAAACAAACTAAAATAGCTTGCAATTAATGACAATCAAATTAGGAGACACACTATCATGAGATGTGGAATCATTCATATATATTGGTAACAATATAGACACTGTTGTAGGTACATATAAAGACATCAAAATATCAAATGCTAATAAATACGAGAAGTTTTTTAATCCATTTGGGAAGTTATAGAAATAACAAGACGTTAAGCCCAATTCAAAAACTTTTACAATTTAACTCCAGTGTGAAGTATGTTCTATTGTAAGGCTTTGACACAATGAGAACAACACCAACAACAATAAAACGGCGCATCCTTTCATAAATGGATTCCTGCTCATAATTGACAAATTAGAATGGTATGATAAGATCATTAATTTGGAACTGCTGGAAAGAACCAGACATGCATCAGCGGAACATAACATGAAAAGACACTGACTTTGGATAGGACACACACCAAGGAAACCAGCTTATATCATTACGAGATAATATCAGTTTTGGAATCCTGAAGCCAAGAGAAGCAGAGGAAGACTAAAACACACAGTGGAAAGACGGGAACATACATACATGCAAAGAAAGAGGCGGACACCGATTGAATAGATGGTCCAGGACAGGAGAACGTGACGTGCATCTGTTGAAGGAAGGCATTTACTCCATTACGAGATAAACACTTTGGATTGATTTGGATTAATTTGGACTAATTTTGATTTATTTGGATTGATTTGACTGACATCAATATGGATTGGTTAAGAAATCAAACACTGGCTATAATAATGAACACAATTTCTCTAGCATAGACTAAACATTCCAATACTGGGTTGTGATTTGCATTCGAGTAATCGAATATTTCTCTATTGATGTACTTTCTACTTCAGCTTTCTCTTGTTGCTCTTGTCACAGAATATATCTCAGCATTTGGTCTCAGTGTCAACTGGTATTCCCATAGCATGTAGTTCTTCGTGGGTTAATGAAAATCTCATGGCATACTGCAAAGATAATATGTTGACATTTTGTTATTTTTGAGATGTGTGTTTTTGATGTTGATATTTGGTAAAATTGCAGTAATCAATTGTACAAGTTATCGTTAGTTGTATGACAGTAGTAGTTAGGGGAGGTAAAGGAAATCAGGGTCAGGTGACACATACTTTTCAAGACCCCGTTCACTTCCACGATCGTGCTCCCTGTGAACATGTTGTGTCAAATCAGTCTGATCAACGAGGTAGGGATTAACACTGTAATCTCCATGGTGATGAGGTTACAGCCCGGAGGACCCAAGTCTAGCTTCTGAAATGCGCATTGGGATGTAAGAACAACCTCTGCAACCCTCCACCACAGAAACATCGTTAAGAGTTCCATTAACTCACTTACGAGTGGCATCAGCAGCAACAGAAACATAGAGGTTTTAGAAGCTATAGTACGTTTAGAATCTCGTCCCGCTCTTTAAAATGCTATAACTCAGCAGACTTTTTACCGACATTGTTAGAGCTTTGCAAATAAACGGTTAATCTTCATGACATTAATGTAACATTTTTTTAGTGATACCAAGATATATACGATGATACCAAGTGATACCACATTTTGCTTATTTCCGGTGTACCACAGCAGTATAATTCCTTATAATAGCATCTTCATTCATAAAAACTATCTCGGTGGTAATCATGTGATATGCAAATTTGTTTACCACAATTCTCACCTGTTTTTTTTAAAAAGGCCAGACCATAAAACAAATCGCACGAAATGCTTCACAATGTACTTGCAACTAAGAGAAGTCTTCGTCATTATAGCCAGCCTCTACAACGCGTGTAGAACTGAACTTTCATTGAGTGTATATTACAATAGGAATGAAGGTGAAATTCAAAACATACCAAAACATAGCAATACAGATGTACCGATATTTGTGCAGAGAGACTAAGCGTGGAAGTTATTGTTTCATTTCAAACCAAGAGAAAAGTACAATGCAGCCGTTGGATTTAAGTCCATGGTCATTCTATCGCTGGGTCCAAGACTTTGAGATTTATCTTCAAAGAAGACAAAGCAGCAAGGAAGACAGCATACGGTAGATAGTTTCGGCAAATATGTTGTCAATGGTTGATTCGAATGAAATACTAAGGAAATTGAAGATTTAGTTGAGAACGAATAATGGCATTAATGTAGCCGAATCTACATTATGAAAAACTATAAAAGGCGCAGGCTTCATCTTTTAAAAGAACACGGATGAAAGAAACATCATGAAAAGCTACATCTAGCAATCATGATTTGACGTGAAGTGGGAGAAATGGGTAGAGAAAGTTAAGGTATTGTGTATGTGGATGAAACATGGATCAATGATCATTACATCCATTAAAAGTAATGACAGGCAGTAGATGGAACGATACAGAGATGTGTACCAAGTATCAAATGCCAGCCCATCATAATAGTATATGCATGTGGCATAAGTAGTGGCTTAGTGAAGAATATTTAACTCGTTTTCGTTTCAAAGTCAACAGACAATCGGGACTATCACCCAGAAATGAACGGTATTATATTTAGAAAGTAAATCTAGAAAATGGTTCTTTCGTCCTTTGTTAGATACTCATGCCTGATAATGGAAAATGTATGACACCAAAACGTAGTAGCTCAACAAGACGAAATCGTGACGTCAGCAAGTACACAAATGGAGCAAAGAAGCATTTTCCATTTAACGAAATGAAACTAAAATCAGAATTGCGGTCCTTTGTAAAGTAGACACAAAAGACACATACATTTAAAATTGACAATTTAATAGAGAAGTATTTCAATCTAATAAAACTAGTTTGGATAAAAGTTCCAGGACAGCTGGCAGCTGAAAATACAACTTTGAAACTATGCGATGTCAAAGAACATATCTATGCTGCGCTATCGAAAATAGACAAAGATTGATGGGCTAAATGGAAGGACCAAGTCCTAAGGGAGGATGAGGATTACTGGAGAAAAGATGATTTGCAGTCAGCAGTCTCTTAGACTCGTCTGACGTAATAAGGTGAGAAATAGACTATATTTACTCCTGTTTGGTGTTTTTCATTGTATTTGGTAGCAGCTGCAGAAATCTCCTCAAGCGATACTTGATTGAAAAAACTTCTTTGGCACCTCTAACACTTTTCTGTTTGTGCAATTACAGTAAATTATATTTTGTAGGGTCACACTAATTATATCGATTAAAAAATACAAATAAAAAGTACAAAGAAACGTACCATTCTACGAAAACGACTGTTTCTGTATAATTGTAAATGATAAAATGACAATTATATGAAAAATGAAAGAACGTATGTAAAAACACACTGTGATCCGTGCAAGAGTTCTTCAGACATTAGAGGAAGTTTCAAAGCAGATGTTTCTGAACATACTATATTGCTGTCTTGTGCATAGTCTTGTGACAATGCCAGCAATGGTTATGAAAGCTAATTGCAATTCTTACTGCGTAATGTATAGTCTTTTACAGCAGTAGTTGTGGAAGACGTTCGTTGTATTTCTTACTGTCACATGTAAAGTCTTGTAGTAATGGCAGCAGTAGTTGTGGAAGACGTTCGTTGTATTTCTTACTGTCACATGTAAAGTCTTGTAGTAATGGCAGCAGTAGTTGTGGAAGACGTTCGTTGTATTTCTTACTGTCACATGTAAAGTCTTGTAGTAATGGCAGCAGTAGTTGTGGAAGACGTTCGTTGTATTTCTTACTGTCACATGTAAAGTCTTGTAGTAATGGCAGCAGTAGTTGTGGAAGACGTTCGTTGTATTTCTTACTGTCACATGTAAAGTCTTGTAGTAATGGCAGCAGTAGTTGTGGAAGACGTTCGTTGTATTTCTTACTGTCACATGTAAAGTCTTGTAGTAATGGCAGCAGTAGTTGTGGAAGACGTTCGTTGTATGTCGTGTATAGCGTTGAATGCTATGGGACTCCCTTCTCCTTTACATTTAAGAACAAAAAGCAGTAAAATTAAATCAGTAATAGTCGATTACTTAGTATAAGTCCATACCAAATAGACTTTAAAGATATACAAATCTAATAGAAAATCATCTGGCGTATTTAGCTGGCCTGGCATTCGGCGATCAACTAGAAAGTAAATACTTTGCTAGTGAAAAGCTAGGATGAAGTATCCAAAGTATATGCTGATCCAATAAATTTATCAGAATTACAGCCTGTATAAAAATGTATGACTTAATTAGATGGGCTGCATTGCATGTCGTCGACAGACCAGTGTAGTGATATCTGAGAACGCTGGACATATTGAAATGTTTAAAGGACAATAATTGATCGGTAATGCCTCTATTTATGGCACTTGACTCTTCTTCTTCTCCTTCAGGGTTCGTCTAGACAAGGGCGCCGTGGAGGTTTCTTAATTTATAGGGAGGCTGCTATCTTTTCACCTTTCGACCAAACTCATCCGGTTTCAGCACATTTTTAGGACCGGGTTTACTTTCATGTGCGATCTCTATTCTCTTAGCCAGACTACACAAGGTCAGCCTGTTTCAAGTGTCACCACTATGAGACTAAATGGGGTCTTCGTAAGTTATACTTCGCTGATCCAGCTATGTATCAGTGGCTATCTGGCGCATCTTCGGCCCATGGCATGTGATGATATTGATGTGTCACTGGCTATCTGGCGCATCTTCGGCCCATGGCATGTGATGATATTGATGTGTCACTGGCTATATGGCGCATCTTCGGCCCATGGCATGTGATGATATTGATCTATATACCGTGTCTCAGCTTCAGTTTGTTTTCCTTTCATCTGTAAATTCAATGTCTAGATTATCCTATTGGTGGCCAGAGCTTGAATTACGGAACTAAAAGTTGCAATGAAATCAAGCCAAATATCATCTGTGAGCTGAGTGAAAATGAACCATTTTCAGGATGGTAAAACTGATTTTGAAATCTCGAAATCCTGAAATGTATGTGTACTACCATTTGAAATCCTATACATTCCTATTCTTTGGGTCGTAGAAAATGTTAAAAATGAGAATCATTCATTGCTATGTGCATTCAGTTTTACTGAATGGAGTAGAAACCTGGACTCTAACAAAGGAGTGGGGATGCGCATTGAGATCTTTTGAAATGTGGGTTTTCAGAAGACTTGGACGAGTTTCTTGGATAAATGGGAAAAATCAATAATGAGGTTCTGAAACAAGTCCAGGTGGAATAGATACTTCTGAGGGAAATAAAGAGCAGACATGATAGTCTGCTAAAGATTATTTTGAAGGGGAGAGTAGAGAGCAAAAGATCTAAAGGGCGACAGAGGTACAGATGGACAGAAAACATCAAGATGTGGTCAGGACAGTTTGACTGTGTGTACCAGCATGGCGCGAGACAGAGACAGCTGGAGATTAATTACTGTAAAACTCTGTTGCGAAGACAGTATTCGATGATGATGATGATGCAACAGAGCACTTTTTAACCCACTCCAAACTTGTCATCTTTTATTTACGAGACGTGTTCAAATGAAACCGAACCTAACTGCACCAAGTCAACATACGCACGATGCTCATCATGAACACTTCTGATGTAAACAGCGCATACCAACCGTCGTGTTTGCAACATTTCATTATTCTCCGACTCATAGTTTTCTCAGCAGACCGTTGAAAACATGGTGGGTGTGATACGGAATCCGCCCAGAGTTGATCAGTGAGTGGTGATTCGGTTTCTAACAGCTGAAGGATGTCGACCAGTTGACATTCAAAGACGAATACAGGCATTATATGGCGACAAAAGGGTGTCGAATGCAACAGTAAAGAACTGGACAACGATGTTTAAAGAAGGACGCGAGTTAACAAAAGATCTTCTGAGACCAGGTCAGGCGCATATTGTTGCGTCAGAAGAACCTATCGCCAAAATTGATGCAGCAATTCGGGTGGACCATCACAGGTGCTTACGTTCGCCACCATTTTGTCACCATACACTGCCTGCATTCTGCGATGAATGTAAACTGGTCGACATCCTTCAGCTATTAGAAACCGAATCACCGCTCGCTGATCAACTTTGGACGGATCCCAAATCAGACCCGCCATGTTTTCAACGGTCTGTTGAGGAAACTAAGAGTCGGGGGATAATGAAATGTTGCAAAACTTGACTGTTGGAATGTGCTGTTTGCATCAAAAGTGACGTCATCATGCCCATCGTACGTATGTTAACTTGGTACAGTTAGGTCCGATTTCTATAATAGGAGGCATGAAGTCAACGCCAATTGTAGAACTTGAAAAGATTACAAAACTGCAATCCATGACCGATAGAAGAGACTGCAGAGCCCAGCTGCAGTCAGAGAAACTCCGAAGACTGACTGACCATCCAATGCACCAGAGACTAAACAATTTGGGAAATGGGAAACTAAAGCGGAGAAACTTTGCAGAAATAGCCAAAGCAAAGATGCACAAAGATCCCATAAACGCACTAACAACACCAAAACCCATCACTACTGTACGAAAACCTACCTGGAGGCCGGATATATTTCCAGAGGTGGTAGAAAATATACCAGGTATTAAAAACAAAAACTGCCAGACTGAAAAAGAAAGGAGAGATACTACCCTAAGCTTCATATCGAAAAGCTACCCAAGCATGGACTGGACCCATGCATACACCGACGGTTCTGTAACAAACAATACACAGAACGGAGGGGCAGGAGCATTCCTGAACCTACCAAATGGCAAACAAATAACACTGTCATTCGCTACTGGTAGGTACACAAGCAATTTCAGAGCGGAGGCAGAGGCACTGAGGGCGGCAGTGGAAGAAATGGTGACACACAGTGAAAATGAAAGCCATATAGTTCTGCCCACAGATGCTCTCGCCGTAGTCACAGCGCTAAAAAGCCAGAAAAACACTGAGCTTAATGACTTAAGAGCAGCACTCTGCAAACTGTGCCAGCAGTCCGCACCAAAAAGGGTAGTGGTACAGTGGGTCCCATCACACTGCAACATCCAAGGCAACGAGGAGGCAGACAGACTGGCAAAAGAAGGTGCAAGACTACCACAAACAGATACTAGTATGACGTACGAAGAGTCAAAACGGCTTATCAAAGCCAGATACATGACCAAATGGGAAACCGAACATACTGGTTACACCAAAAACGATGCCTATTACCAGTTGAACCGAAGAGAGCAGGTCGTTGTCTTCAGACTTCGCACTGGCCACAATAGACTGAGGTACCACCTATTCAACAAATTGAAGATAGGTGGTACCGACGAATGCCCGTGCGGTACTGGTAAAATGACCGCTGAACATCTGCTGCAGAACTGCCCGACATACGAGGATCAGAGAGAGCAGATGTGGCCATCACCAGTGGACCTGCAAGACAAGCTCTATGGCAGTGGTGACAGCCTCAGGATGACCGCCGCTTTTTTCGAAAAAATAATGGTTACTGTCTGACTGCGTACGAAGAAGAAGAAGAAGGTCCGATTTCATTTGAACACGCCTCGTAGCAAGTTTTAACTTAATAAAGGTATATGTTCTCTATAAACTACAGATATCTTGTTACAGTAATGTTTGTGGTATTTATTATTAATTGCATTATCAATTAAAATTAAAATGCTAGCGCTTCATATAGCTGTGCGACTATCCGCGCGAGTACTTAGATCTCGGTACGGTGTAATTGCAGATGGCCACCTGTGTGTTATGACTTCGTATCGTGCTGTTTCACGAATACATTATCTTTAAATATAAAGTTATTTACTTGACAGTGTTGTCATTGTATGGTACCTTATTATTGAGATACAGTCTGAGTGACCATAAACTTTGCTGGCGGAGGTGTCGTGCTCGTGGCAGGCTAAACTATTTCAAACTGGTCGTAGCCGGATAGGTCAAAATGAGTAAACTATTATTCAAGGTTATGAGAATAATTTAGGGCTATTTACGTCAGCTAACAAACAATAGAACAACATCCACTATTAACCCATCGGTAAGAGTCCCCAAGAGAAGAACACGTATCTACATACAAGATAAATATATTCTAACCACTCAGCCACATGTATGCCACATCTCATCTTAAATTGTATTTAACCTGGCTTGATTTCATTTTAAGAACGTGTGTGAAGGAGTTAAAGATCGTAGCGATTCGTAACAAGGTACCGTGACTTTCAATATTTAGCATGAGTCATGCAGTATTAATGCCATGACTTATCCCCGTTCATGTTTCTGCGAATGATATAAGAGGGTCTAGTATCCACTTCGTAGACAACATTTTATTTCATAATCAGAGGAATGCGGAAGTGAAATACGCGTTTCCAATTCCAAAAGGTTTTTTAAAATCTTGTGTTGGCTATCGTTTAAGACAATGAAACGATTTCAAAGAATTGAACGTGACGTAGCCATTACCACGTTTGTTACAATGTGTGCATAACAAATAGATTGATAATAACGAATTAAATCGAAATGTTCTATAACATGACAGATTCAAAGTACATTTAGCAACGGCAAGAAACGAGGAGGATGAGAAGTATATGAGTAAGACAAATAGAGGGAAGAAGAAGTATAATAATAAAACGAAGAAGGAGCAGAAGTAAGAAGATTAGCTTGATGAAGAGCACCAGAAGAAAATGGAAAAGTAGAAGTAGCGAACGAATTAGCAGAAACAGAAAATAAATGAAAACGTGATGTCTGACTACGAGACACTATTCAGAACATAAACTTCATAGGCAGTTTTAAGGGAGTCATTTTACAAAATCTCCAATGTACGTTATACGGAAGTCGTCCTAATGCAGAATAAATCCACTGAAATCATGAACTAGAAGAACGTAGCACCGTAAAGATAAGGAAGATCAGAGCGGAAGGATGTTTGTAGAACATCAAGGGAACTGCGTCGGCTGTTTCTGATATCCTTGATTGGCTTGGCTAGCTTCGTTCGTTCTCAATCTCCCGCTACCAAACCCTGACACGGGCCTAAGTAGCTGAATATAGTACAGAGAACGGAATGCGTTGTGTCGTAGTTTACAGCTTGACTGCGATATTTGCACCTTTTCGGTCCAACACATCCGACTTCAGCAACCATTTTGTGAGTACCAGGTTAGCATTCCGTCTTCGATCCCTTCTCCTTAGCCTGTCTGCTCTGTTGCAGCCTGTTATCCAGGATCGCCGCGTGGAGTTGTAGAAGGGTCTTGGTAGCTTTGGTTCGCTGGTCCTGACGCTAGCAGTCATCTATGAGTCGCTGACCACTGCAGCTCATGCGCTGCTCAGCATCTTGATCCCATATCCTTGATTAACAGTGATAATATGTAGCCAGTGGTAAAGGAGATACGTTTTTATTTATAAGTTTTGATTGTCAAATATCGGCTTTGGAAAAATATTTGACCGTACCAGGAAGTATAAATAATGTGGTGAGATAACGTGACATACACTGCAACAGTCTACTACTTCAAACGTCCCATAGCGCGTACTTTTCATATATTTTCTTATTTGCATTCCCTCTCGCTGTATTCTTAAATTTTCTGTTTGCATTCCCCGCTGTAACATTTGTCTACCTTGCCGTTGGATGCATAAGGCATTCAATAATTATAGAATGCCTCTAACATCTTTCTATTGTACAAGATTCTTCATGTCATGACATTTCTCTCTCCGTCATTCATACATGATAAATGTCTATTGAGTATGGAGTTGACGTCTATTTTTTTAAAGTTAGCTATATAAATAATTTTAGTTTCAGTCTTAGTCGACCTGTACTTCGACAGGGGCGGATGCCCTTGTGCGGGTCCCACTTAGTCGACCTGTACTTCTACAGAGGCGGATGCCCTTGTGCGGGTCCCACTTAGTCGACCTGTACTTCTACAGGGGCGGATGCCCTTGTGCAGCTCTGGTGGGATCTGGATGTAACCGGGAGGAGAATTTCCTGCTTAGTGGGTTAGGCGGGAACATATTATTACTCCGCTGCGTTGAGATAAGTGCCTTGGAGGGTGTTAAAAGACGTGCGAGTCTATCTTAAAAGACTCAAACACTAGAGCGAGGTAGACCCGCAGCCTGTTAGACGCCATCTATGCTGCTCTTAAAAAACCACCTAACTATAACCGATGTATGCCATGTCACTCAGTTAGTCACCTCTTACGACGTGCTCTCTGTGGGACAGTGGTGTTATTCCTGCCCTTGTCACACATAAAGACACCAGCGGACTACTCGGGATTATATAAATAATAACACATATAATATGTATGAATGAAATAATAATAGCTCACTTCCAAGGGATCAGAGAAGCAATATATGTTCAGTTTTGTTGTTGTTAGTTTTCAGATAAAAGGTTTATGGAGACGTTTGATTTTTTTTTCATTTTGATTCTTGTAGAAACTCAACTTCGAATGATTTTGTAGCAGTAGCCCTTGAATGAATTCAACGTACGATGATTTTGTTGCAGTGACCCTTGTATAAACTTAATGTAGGATGATTTTGTTGCAGTGACCCTTGTATAAACTTAATGTAGGATGATTTTGTTGCAGTGACCCTTGTATAAACTTAATGTAGGAAGATTTTGTTACAGTAGCCCTTGTACAAATTGAACGTAGGAAGGTTTAACAATTCTAGTCTTAACGAAGCACCAGTGATTTGTAAACATAGTAAACTGTACATAATTTTTGCTAGTTGTCGTGTTCGTCAAGTACATGATACCAGTTCATTTCGACAGTGCTTGTTACTTCACTTTCCTTTCTGTTGTCCTGAAATTCCCGTGGACAAAGAAAAATACAAACAAATCTATCTGAATGTGGAGAAGAATTGGCTCATAAATGACGTAATGACAGGAAAACTTATGTTTTTTTGGACACGTCAAACGACACAACGGACTGGAGAGAGCGGTTATGGAAGGTCATGGTCACTGGGAAGAGAAGCAGGGGTCGACTGAGAAGACGATGGACTCAGGACATCAAGGAAACGCTGGATTTGACCTTGGAGCACGATATAGTTTCCTACAGACAATCTGTCATGAGAGCGACGTTCTGCAAAGTACATGCTACATGATGATGATAATGTCCGGTATTTACATTTGTTCCAGCGCTTAGAAAATAATGTTCTATCGATGATTTAAGATAGTTTTAAGGAATTTACTTCCGGTCGAGCACTTCACCAGCCGCTGATCAGATTAGCTCCCCGAATGTTGTGTTATATATGCCAGTGAGGTGGGAAAGTATTATCGAAACAATAAACAAAACTCACGCTCTGGAGTTACCAGAGTTCGTGAAACGTAGTTTGAAGCTGCCTAAATACACACCATTATCCAAGCCGGCCAAGGTCTTAGGTCAGGACACCGGATCTACGTCACATAATACAAAATTAACTGTGATACTGAGATACCCGGGCGAACGTTGGCATGTCCCACTGAATAGACAGTGACAAGCGAGCGCAACGGCAATAGAAATTAAATATTCCAAAATTGCCTTCTGAATTTTAATTTCCGTGCTTCAACAACACAGACACGCGACTATCTAAATAAACTACATGAATTAAACATTCTCAGAAAAAAATAATATGTAACAAATACAGTATCAAACAAAACAAAGAAACAAAGAGGTGCAGGAGGCGGAACAAATCTATCACAGAGAAGATAGACGACAATAGCGACGTCAGTCCGGAACAGCAAGAACAGTCATGTACAAACAGTCCGAGACAACAAGAACGGTCATGGACAAACAGTCCGAGACAACAAGAACGGTCATGGACAAACAGTCCAGGACAACAAGAACGGTCATGGACAAACAGTCCGAGACAACAAGAACGGTCATGGACAAACAGTCCGAGACAACAAGAACGGTCATGGACAAACAGTCCAGGACAACAAGAACGGTCATGGACAAACAGTCCAGGACAACAAGAACGGTCACGCACAAACAATCCGGGACAACAAGAACGATCATGTACAAACAATCCGGGACAACAAGAACGATCACGGACAAACAGTCCGGGACAATAAGAACGGCTATGGACAAATACAAAACGGGCGATCATACCGTGTTTCAGTGGGCACCTCCCCCAGGTTTAGTGGTCCGCACAGAAGACATCAGTCACCTTCCTCGTGCCTAGAGAGCCGCACAGAAGAAATCTGCCACATCTCCCAGGCCTAGGGAGCCGCACAAAAGACATCGGTTACTTCCTCAGGCCTAGCGGGCCGCACAGAGGACATCGGTCCCCTCCCCATGCCTAACGAGCAACACAGAAGACATCGGTCACTTCCTCAGGCCTAGCGGGCCGCACAGAAGAAATCTGTCACCGCCCCCAGACCCAGGGAGCCTCACAGAAGACATCGGTCATCTCCCCCAGGCCTAGTGGTCCGCACAGAAGACATCATTCACCTCCACCAGACATACCAGTCGTACAGAGGAAATCGGTCACCTCCCCCAGGCCCAGCGAGCCTCACAGAGGAAATTGGTCACATCTCCCAGACCAAGCGAGCGTCACAGAAGACATCGGTCATTTCCCTTGGCCTAGCGAGCCGCACAGAGGAAATCGGTCACCTCTCCCAAACCTAGCGAGCGGTAAAGAGGAAACCGGTCACCTCCCACAGACCTAGCAGCCGCACAGAGGAAATCGGTCACCTCTCCCAAACCTAGCGAGCGGTAAAGAGGAAACCGGTCACCTCCCCCAGACCTAGCAGCCGCACAGAGGAAACCGGTCACCTCCCCCAGGCCTAGCAGCCGTACAGAGGAAACCGGTCACCTAACCCAGGCCTAGCAGCCGTACAGAGGAAACCGGTCACCTCCCCCAGGCCTACCTCCGCTTTGAGTAGTCAACAACACTTAAAGAGTCCACTCGGCAGACCAGCCACGACGAATGACAACACTTCGATGGCCCATGAACCAACTAAACAGGCCTACGACCCGGACCAATAAGTATGTCGGTCCACCCACGACCATACTCCAGAAAAACACATTCTACGTCATTTCCTGCATCTTGCAAAGCGGATTCGATTCAGACAAACAGAACCATCTCATGCATAGCTTTAAAATATGAGATATGACGTCATTGGGCTATCGGAAACGCGTGCCCACTTCCGACTAGCATCACACTTGATGCGAAAAATGGTGAAGAGATCCATGTCTGTGCTGGAGAGGGCCAATACCACATAGGTAGAGTTGGTTTCATTATCTCAAGCCACCATGTAAAAAGCGTAATCTCTGTACAAATCATCTCCTCCAAACTTGCCACATTAGAATTGCAAGTCCCTGGACAGAAGAAACCCCTCCTCATCATTCAATGCTACACACCCCATACCGGCTTCGACGATACCGTCGTTGAGCTATTCTATGAGAACCTCCAGCAAATATTACACCCCGATGCACACGAGATGATCGCCCTATGCGAACTGAATGTCGGGGGGGGGGGGGCCTCCAGGCGGGCAAAGGAACAATTTATAGACGCGTACTCCGAAGACCAGCGGAACGACCGGGGAGGTCGACTGGTTTTCTTTGCGGAAAGGCAGAAATTGTTCGTAGCAAATACGCTCTTTAAGAAACCAGCGGGGAAAAGATAGACGTGACATTCGCCATATTGGAATTAGGCGTGATCAGCGACCACAGACCACTCCGGATCTCGTTAAACCTAAGCTGCCCTCCTCACAAACAACGACACAGAGTCATAACACAAGTAAATAGCACCAAACTAGCAGATCAAATCTCAAGACAGAAATGACCCATCTCTGGCTCACCAACAAGTGTTTTTGGTCAACTGGTGACTAGAATAAATGAATGCGTCGCTTCTGCCACAATTTATATCCCTAGTAAAAGATGCTATTGGATTGGAGAAGAAACTAGAAGTTTACTCGAGATGCGGAGAAGACTTAAAGTCAATGGCACACTCAACAAGATCGTGCTATGCGAACTGAACAAAAGAATACATTATCTGCTCAAAGCTGACTACGAGCAGAATTAAACACGAAGACTGATCAAGGCAGCTGAAAACAGGCACAGTATAGTAAGATGTTGCAAGAGCATGGTGCAGAAGAAAACCAGTCTTCAAACACTGAAATTGGCTGATAACACCATCTCAACAGACAGACAGGCCATAGAGACAGCGTGTCAACAGTACTATACTAACTTTTTCACATCAAATGAGAAGGTACAAAAAGTATTTGCGAAAGTTCGAACCTGTTTAATTGATTAAATCGGATGAGGGTATTCGTGCAATCCAACAGGCAAAGTCAGACACAGCCCCGGGTGTAGACAGAATTACCATAGACATCCTTACGGCGGCAGGAGATGTTCCACATTCTAGGACTTCAGCTCTCTGTTATTTAACAAGTGCTTTACAGAGGAACGAATCCCAGATCAATGGAAAACCGTAATAACTGTACTCAATCATAAGAAAGACGACACCAAACTCCTTGAGAACTATCGCCCTATCTGCTTACTACTGATAATATTCAAAATATTCTCCAAAGTCCTTGTCAACAGGATCGGCCAACAACTGGACCTCCAAGAACCCTGTGAGCAGGCTGGATTCAGAAGAGGGTTCTCCACTACTGACCACCTACACACAATCCACCAGATGATCGCGAGAGCACGTGAACTACGTCTGCCCATATGTCTAGTGTTTATAGACTATGAAAAGGCCTTCGACAGTATTGAGATCAATGCCGTGATAAAGGCCCTAAGAAACAAGAGGTTGCCAAAAATTACAAGTGGATGTTCGAAGAAATAAATGTAAGTTGCAGTACGGACATTTCTCTGTACCACAGTCCAATATCTATTCCACTAGCAAGAATGGCGCGGCAGGGCAGCACAATTTCTCCAAAGCTTTTCACAGCGGCGCTTGAGAACATCTTCCAACAGCTGAGTTAGGGCCGATAGAGGAATAAATATAGATGGGGAAAGGCTCATCCACCTACGTTTTGCGGATGACATTGTGCTCGTCAACCCCACGACCGAGGATGCCCAACACTCCCTGAACGAACTGGATGAGGTCGGTAGCAGTGTCAGACTACGGATGAACAAAAAGAAAACGCAATGTCTACGAAACCCATACTGTCTCAAATGCGAGATCCAGCTAAGAAATGAAAAGGTCGAATTGTCAGCGCTTACATATACTTGGGGCAGGAAATAAATGTCACCCACACCCTAGACCAGGAGATTTCCAGACGAAGAGCTGCAGCCTGATCTAGCTTCAATACCATAAAACCTATGCTCCTGCAGCTGAAGGAGCAAGTGCACACCCTCTCAATTCTGCGGTTATACCAGCCATGATCTACGGATGTGAAGTGTGGAATCTATGCAACGCTGATGCAGAGAAACGACGCATTACCCAGCGAGCGATGGAAAGACGCGTCCTCTGGATCTCGATTAGAGATCGAATCTACAATGCAGAAATCATAGAACACACTTTATTTCTAGAGGCTGCGTTGTCTCACAAACACCACTGGGCTGGCCACGTGGTGCGCATGCCAGATAACAGATGGACACTCAGAACAACGTTTTGGTGGCCATATAGTTATACACGACCACGCATCCGCACTCCCATACGATGGCGAGATGGTCTGTTTGAGATACCTAGGTCCGAAATGGTACGAAACGGCAAAAGATCGGACTGCGTACAGAGCATTGTTGGCTACATCGCATACGGCACACATATCGTACTGAAGTCGAAGATATTGTATTGTATTGTATCGTATTGTATCGTATTGTATCGTATTGTATTGTATTGTATTGTATTGTATTGTATTGTATTGAATTGTATTGTAAGGGATCTATTAAGCTCATCATCAAGATTAAAAACAAACCATATTATAGAAGAAGTTTGATTGAAACAATTTTTTTTTAAAAAGATCTAAGTAGTATTTAGCTCTATTAGTGGTTTTCAATAAGCAGAGAAAAAACATAACTGATTCTAGGGTTATCCCTAATATTTGTATGGATACTGACCATTGACCAGTCGTGCTGACACAAGTACTTCCACACAGGATGAGTTCAAAGACGGTAAAACCAGATTTGGTAACAAACCTTCAAAGGTTAGGGGAGGAAGCTGTTCGGAATAGTGTATATCGAGATGTTACAAATGTCTTTATGGTACTTACAGAAGAACCTAGGGACATAATTAGTGAATGAGCTATCTTTAAAGCAACTTTGATGACTGAGCCACCTAAGTACTGTAGAACAAAGAACTTACGACAAGAAAATAATCAGAAGCGAACAGTTTGGTTGACTGATGTGGTAAGGGTGGCTATACGGTCAGGCACGAACAGCTTGGTGGACTGATTTGATAAGGGTGGTGATACGGTCAGGCACGAACAGCTTGGTGGGCTGATGTGATAAGGGTGGCTATACGGTCAGTCACGAATAGCTTGGTGGACTGATGTTATAAGGGTGGTTATACGGTTTAAAAATAAAGCTCAAAAGTGTTCATTGAACTCCAAGAGGCAAGATTACTATATCGCCTACCAGAAAGCAAGACGAAACGCCAAAAAATAATAAAACACACCAGAGAAGAATCTTGGAAACAATTTGGCGAGCCAAAATCGCCCTAGAGACTTTGTCAAAAGTATAAAGCGATGCGATTTAGAAATGCGTGATTCAATCCTACTACAGCCATATCAATGACAAATATGACTTTCCTATATTTAATGAGCACAGAAGATATTGGTGGAAGGAATATTTACAAAAACATTTCAACCCTACTACCTCCACGGAGGGTTGTTGATCTTTCCACGCAACCCAGATCTTACCTAACCCGATATAGTGATTTAAGAAACAGAGAGAGAGAGAGTTGTAAAAAATAGTCCCACGAATAAATCACCAGGCATGGACGGCATTACAACGGAGGGGATTAATGCATGTGGGAAAATATAATTACTATGGCTACATAGGCTCTTCCCAAAGGCATAGATAGATAGTCTCGTATCAGACGTCTGACAGCAAGCTATTATCGTTCCAATTTGGAAGAAATGGGGGGACAAAAGAAACGGTAAGACGTGCAGAATCATATCACTACTTATCCACACTGCTAAAATGTATAGGAATATCCTGAAACATAGAATAAAACCTATTGTTCAATCTCAGCTATCCAGAGCTCCATTTGGATTTCGCCGAGGTATGAGCTGCACGGACGCCTTATTCACCTCAAGGCTAGAAATCGAAAGGTCAATAGAATACAATGAACTTCTATGAATTATTATCATTGATCAGGAAAAAATGTTCGATAGGGCAGACTTTGGTAGATTCTAGAAGATTATGGTGTAAAAGGCCAGCTTCTTGATAATGTCACAGTGCTGTATCGTTCGAGTACAAACGTAATCAGAACGACTGATAGTGTCACAGATGCTTTTGAAATCACTACTGACGCGAGACAAGGGTGTGGGATTTTTCCTCTGTTTTTTAACATCTACATGGACAAAATGGCATAAAATGTGATCATCTAGTAACATTAAGACATCTGAAATAAAACAGTAATCAAACACGAATTACTCTTTGCGCATGATCAGTGCTTGCTGTACGACGATGAAAACAAAATGCAAAACCACACAACCACATGAACGAGTTTGCGATTACATGTGCTAAATTCAGTATGCGAATTAACGAGATCAAAACAGAAACTATGATGATCAGTACAACACATGTACCACTCAAGATAAGTGTAAACGATATTGCTCTTCAACAGGTCCATGAGTTCAAGTAATTGGACAGTATTTTTTTGGTAGATGACAGGATCGACAAGAAAATTGAGATTAGGTGTAGAAAGCATCTGCTGTGACTTATCAGTTGTCACCACTGCTTAGGCACTCGAGCATTAGTTTGGCAACAAAGCAACAGCTGATAAACAGTACATTTATGCCGACTCTGTGCTACCAGTGCCAATCATTGTCTCTGTCCAAGGCGCGTGAGAGTAGAATTTCGACGTGAGAAATGAAGTGTTTCAAGAAGGTCATCTGTGTTACAATGACAGATAAAATGCGGAACGATGACATTCGTACTATGGTCGGCACTAAGTGTTGTCACGCATACATTTCCAGGCAGAAAATAATTTGATTTGGTCATCTAATGAGAATGAAACCTCACTTCATCAACTTCCACTGATGGCTTACAGCGCTGGAAGATCTGGCTACAGGGCAAAGGATGGTCGCAAGGCAGGTGGATAGATGTCATTAGAGCTATTGAGCAGCACCACGGGCTCACATTGACCGACGCAACGTACTTGGCGCAGGATAGACAACTGAAGCTCTCCACCGCGCTCAACGGCACATATGCAAAAAAACTAACTAATCCCAGTTCAGTTCAGCTCATTCCGTAACCCATCAGGTCGTTGAGGCACATTTGAAGACACTCCCACAACTCCACGCCATCTCTCTCTGTCTGCTGCCGCCTGTCGGGCCTCCCCGGGACGGTTTGGCCACTCAGGGATGTTGTGTGTCCATCACTTCCTTGGACGTTCTCGCCTTTCCGTTCCTAGTACGGAGCCATGAAGTATCAAAATTGTCATTCCACTGGACTAACTAACTAAAAATTATTTAAATATATTATAAAATCAAGGCACAATTTACCGGTTCCACGTTTCTAAACATCGTGTGGAGAAATATGTATTTTAAAGACGAGATAAACTGAGTAGGAAAACCAAGAAAACTCCGTTCATGGTGTCTACCGGAGGCATTCAAATGAATGAGAAATACAGGACACAAACTACAGTTGTAAATATGAATTGTAGAGCCACCTTTTTACATTCCACGGAAGAAAACTTGGCCTTAGTGCGGAATTAAAACACGTGGTTTCCAGACATGGAAAGACGTGCCATCAGACAAGATCGATCGATCGATCTATCTATCTATCGTTCTATCTATCTATCTATCTATCTATCTATCTATCTATCTATCTATCTATCTATATATATATATATTTATATATATATATATATATATATATATATATATATATATCTGCCTGTCTGTCTGTCTGACTATCTACTATCTATCTATATATTAAATATATCTATCTATCTATCTATCTATCTATCTATCTATCTATCTATCTATCTATCTATCTATCTATCTATCTATCTATCTATCTCTCTCGCTGTCTCTCTCTCTCTTTCTCTCTCTTTCACTCTCTCTCTCTCACTCTCTCTCTCTCTATATATATATAAATTATATATATATATATATATATATATATATATTGATTGGCATCTTGTCAGTCTCGAGAAACAATGAACTTCACGATAGAGAGGGGGCAATCAGTTGTTGTCCTAAATTTCGCCTCAAACGTGTGTAGTCTGCATCTTGGTGCATCCTGTCTTTCCCTGGCTGTAGGCCAACACACAAAGCCTATCTTCAGCCGGGTCTGTCTTTGGCAAGTTCCTCTCAGTTGCATGTGTTCATTTACAACTCCTTCATGTCACGCTTGCAAACATCTTTGTATCGGAGGAAGGGTGTAGCTTTTTTATGCTTGCCCGTGGCCAGCTCTCCGAAATTGGTATTTTGTTATTCGCTCATCCTCCATTCTGCACACGTGACCAAGCCATCGCCAAACGGCGCTGGCGGAGGATCGTAACTAAGCTGACAATCTTTGCATGGTCCAACAGATTTTTATCGTTTAAGACAATGTCCAGTGGATCAGCGCCCTGAGCCATCACTTTCGTCTTTTGTACGCTGATGGTAAGTCCAAACATATCACAAGATTTTGGCAATCTATTAATGATGATTTATAATTCGGCTTTTGTGTGTGCGACTAGGGCATCATCGTCTGCGAAGAACAGACTATATATATATATATATATATATATATATATCCACTCACTTGTGTCGTTAGACGTCGCGGGGAAGTGTGACCTCCAAATTATTTGGCGGACGAAATCCGCTGGTGACTTGCCAGGTCAATCCCAGTACCTGTTACCAACCGTTATGATGGTAGTCTCTGGAATATACGATCGTATCTTTTGTAGGTTGGTGCTGGTGGAAGTGAAAATTAGAGCAAAGTAGACTCGCAGCATGTTATGCGCCATTTATGCACTCCGCTAACCACATAACCAAGACCTGATATTATAGTTACGCAGTCCCTTTTTGCGACATATTCCTTGTGGCGCTAGAAACCGTAGAATAATTTGAGTAGAGTTTAAACTTCAATTTTCCCGAGCAGCGGCCGTTAAAACTCCCATTTTCGATTTCCAACTGCCAAGGGATTTTTAACGTGCGCACCCCTGGACATGAATGTCTGATCTCACTACTCGGAGATCAGAGGAATTTTTTACCGGATGATCCACGTAAAAAAATCCTGGTCTCCACCGTGATTCGAACCAGCGATCTCCAGCACATGAGGCTAACACTTTACCTGCAGACCACTGGGTCCTTCGAGGTATATAGTAGTAAATATTATTCTACAGTGTGCTCCTCATGGATCAATTGGTCTCGACTGCAGCAAAGCTCTTGCAATGTTTGTTCTTTCAGCATTTTGCTTCACATGAAAATGATGAAATTCCCATGCATAGTTCTAGTTAGGCGCATCTTACAACATTAACTGGTTCTATGATTTTTCTCTCAGTACGGGACCCAAGTGATCCACACAAGCGAGTACATTCAATATCCGACAAAACTACACAAGTAAGCCAGCATTGCCCATTTGGTAAACGATTTGGGAGCTATTTAACTTGTTAAAAACTAAGTAAACGAGAGGCAATAGGTCTAGCGAAGTAAAGTGCTTACAAGATTTTAAAAAGAAGAGTGCAGATAAAAAGAACATAGGCAAAAATGTTGTAAAACAATAAAACATCAAATAGAAGTGACCAAACATTGGTTAATACTCACGTGTTTCTCACTCATTCCAACTGCAAAAAAATAAAAGTCGACGCATATCAACAGACTAATAATGTAGACTATATAAGCGGGTCATACTAACAGTCATTAAAACCGCATCGCTCTACTGTATGATAATTATTAGCATTTACACCGAGAGTGACCTACTTACACAAACCTTGGAAGTGTGCAAGTGATGAAGGTCACGCTAATCCATTTTCTTGTGCATGTCATGTTTACTTCCAATTTTACGTACTTCGCGTGCAAAACAACAACTTGATACATTATGGCTTTATTAAAGGTCGAATCATGTTGAAATTTAACACACACATTAGCCAAGTGTTAGCGAGCAAAAGGTCAGTATCTGTTTTCATCCAAAGAAAGTTTGTTAATGTTTTTGTCCTGCCTCGACTGTCACTATACGAGTGATTGAAAACTATGATCAGGAGTAGAATTGCGACCAGAGATGTTGCCAGACATTTTAGTTGGGCTATAATAAGGCCGTAACCAGCAGTTTCGGGCGAGAGGAATCATCAATGACCGTCCCGTGTCTGGTCAACGCCATGCAACAACACAAGTTCAAGATCGTCGAATTCTTTTGATACGGCTGTGCAACTGCTTTCGAACATCAACTCAGACAGCATCTCATTTACTTCACGCTGTGAGACTTGCCAGCGCTAGCACTGTGCGACGGAGATTTCGCGCCGTTGGTTTGCAAAACAGAAGTCCCAACATTGGATGTATCCTTATATGACGTCTTCTGAACAACAGACTCGCTTAAACCTTACACAATATTCGTAGTCCAATGGCGGAATGGCGATCAATGGTGTTCTCTGATGAAAGCCGGTTTAGTATATCTTTTTCTGATAGGAAAAATCGCGTCTGGTGTGGTCCCGGCGATAGATATGTTGATGGCGTGTGTAATCCAGCATGACAGATATGGAGAAGGAAGTGACCGCCGTACTCCCATTCATGTTTTCAGAGCTAACGATACCGCTGACGTCTACGTTAATCCTGCACTGCGACCCATCGAAGTGCTTCTCTTCCAGAAGGACCTAGATCTGGAAATCTTTCAGCACTATAACGCTAGGCTTCACACGGCTAACAATACCAGGGATTTCTTATCCCAGCAACCTTTTCTTGTATTGGACTGGGCTGCAATCTCTCCTGACATGAACCTGATTGAACACGTGTGGGATGAACTGATACCAACAATCTGAATTATCTGGAGAGTGCACTCATTGTAGAAAAAACACACATAGAGAAACACACACCCCAACACACACACCCCAACACACCCACCCACATCCATACCCACCGACACACACACATACATGCACATACCCACCCAAAACTATCTAAACACACACAATAGCCAGCCAAAATACCACACACACATACACCGATTTGTAAAATATCAATTAGCCAACTAAGATACATCAGAAGCTGTGGTGAGAAAGTCAGCGCCTGACGGATTGGCAAGCAGATGCGGTTGTGCCCATAACGAAGAATTCAGAAAGCAGAAAAGACTGCAGCTCATACAAAGACATAATCCTCCTTAGTCCCGTTGGTTAAATAAACGCCATGATCTTAGAACAGAGCTAAACGCCGTGATCTTAGAACAGAGCTAAACGCCGTGATCTTAGAACAGAGCTAAACGTCATGATCTTAGAACAGAGTTAAACGCCATGATCTTAGAACAGAGCTAAACGCCATGATCTTAGAACAGAGGTAAACGCCATGATCTTAGAACAGAGCTAAACGCCATGATCTTAGAACAGAGCTAAACGCCATGATCTTAGAACAGAGTTAAACTCCGTGATCTTAAAACAGAGCTAAACGCCATGATCTTAGAAGAGAGCCAGGGTAAAGTCGTTGTAAAGAAAATCACAATGTGGCTTTAGGAAAGGCAGAGGATGGACGGACCCGATGTTTGCACTGGGAGACAGCTGATTAAACAAATCAATAGAGTATAATGAAGAACTAAATGTGGCCTTCATTGATCGATAGAAGGCCTTTGATAGGGTCAACAGGAGTTAACCATGGGGTGTTTGGGGCATATAATATTAATGGACAGCTGCTAGACAATATACGCCAACAACTAAGGGGCGGCTAAAACAAGTTTCGGACGGACAAAATGTTTCCCAGGGAGGAATGGGGGGCGTCAAGGATGCCTACTATACCTTTTTTTATTCATCATGTGGATAATGTCACAAGAATAGCCAGTCACTGTGAGCAATCGCTCAACGAATGCATTTTCGCAGATGACAAAAGCCTCTTCTACAATTAATAAAAGTAATTACAACAATACCTCACATGTCTCGACTCAACTTGCATTTAGTATGCCAAGAAAATCAAGTGTGATAGGACAGAAACTAAGACAATCAGAAGGCAAATTAGGTGAACTACCAGCTAGCATCGATACTGAAACTTGAAAGTGTCATTACGTCCACTAACTAAACAGTCGCTGATAAACATGTTGTTCATTCCTACCATGAGCCTTTTAGATTGGCACAAAAGTTAAATTGAGACCTTTGAGATACGCCGTGAACGAAGTGCAGAAGGAAAGACAATTGGCGACACAATTCGCAACATCATGATGAGGAGTGGGGCGAGGACTACATGGGTTAACTACTCTAGTGAAGCACAGAAGAAAAAGTGGTTTGGTCATCTGATAAGGACGCAGCATGATAGACCTACGGCGAAATCATTTTATATGGAGGTTTCAGGGACATGAGCAAGAGGTCGACTCCGCAGACGAAGGATAGAAGGAATCAGAGAAACTCTCCAAAAGTTGAACATGTCGGCAACATAAGCCTCCCACCTAGCACAAACCAGAAGTCTACGGATATCTATTCTCTTCGACGCCGGAAGGCAAGAGCAGTGGGACAAAAGAAGAAGAAAATAAATTAGTCTCCTCTTCCCAAACTGGTATATACTATTTTGTATATCAGAATTGTGCCTATTATTTATGTTATGTTAGCTTTTGGTAACCATATAATAAATTACATTGTGTTACAATTATATTTTGTTGGTCTCCATTCCTCCATATTTGCACTGTAAACAATCAGTGACATAATTTGCGGGGAGGTAAATTGTGAAACTTTATTACTGGATTTTCCCAACAGGACGATACACTAAGAATTCACAACTGTGCGCAACCTTTCTCACATGTGTGTGTGTATATATATATATATATATATATATATATATACACACGCGCGCGCGCCCATTTTGCGTACCCTACAAAATATTTTGTGTTTTTGGCAACTTTCCAGCTGATAATAGATTAGCTGATATTTTTAGAGACACAGTGCATTGCGTTCTCCGTACTACATCCTACTACGTGCGAAACCTTGTTCAGGACTTGGTAATGATAGATTAAAAACTAACGCAGAAGAATAAGACGAAGAAGAAGAAGAAGAATGATGGTTTACCTTCGGTGTTCCCTCCGTTCTCACAGTCGTGTATAGAATTATACCCGCTATCTGAAAAGTAAAAGTACATATAATAAAATAAGGAAATTGTAAGAATCTGTATACATTGTCAGCTAGCTGCGCATCGCCTATAAGAAATGTACTTAAACTGGTGGTCAAAAGTTACACAGCATTCTATTAGGTTATGCTCGGGCGCACAATTGTGTATCAACCAATCGCAGAGTTTATACGCTGACCTGATTGTTTAATATTTGGCTTTCTAATTGTCTTTGTTGACCGACCACTAACTACTCACAACTAACGTGTAAATACATTGTTCAGTACTGATGTCACTTATTAACGCGTAGTCTCTAAATGATATTTGAGATGTCACTTAAAGACAGCTCAGCTGATTCCATGAATGTACAATAATTAGCGAAGCCAACGCTCTTGGTACCTCAAAATGTAAATAGCCTCTATTATAGTTCATTTAATACCGGAGCAGAGAAATTAAAATTAAAATTGTTGCATCATCACAGAAAGTGTTTGATCGTATCATCTGGACAAAAAGATTTTTTTTTTCCAGGCATGTGCTGAATGGTGGGATGGGGACGGGGTATGGGAGGGGGGGTTACGGACGGACATTTTATGTGAGACAGGCGAAACGTGCGGAAAGTGAAAGATAATTTACTTGTTAAACTATTAAACTAATTTTCCTTCACTGATATTGTACATTTAGATTTGGCGTACAGATCCTTTGCACGGGTATGAAGGTATTGTCACTGTCGAAGACGGATGTGTCTGACCTGAAGGTGCAAATATGACAGTCGAGCTGTAAACTAGTGACACAACACATACCATTCGCCGGACTACATCCTAGTACTTGCAAAGCCACGTTAAGGAGTTGGTAGCTGGACATTGAAAACGAACGTAGAAGAAAAAAAAATGAGAAGAAGAATAGGCATTGTTAGTTTGTTATTGCTGTTTTCCACTGACACAAAAAAATGGGAGTCTGGGTCACTGTTTTTGTTCCGATTCAACAGCTGTCTCTAGTGTGAGACTCGACAAGTGAAAGCACAGCTGTCTCTAGTGGGAGACTCGACAAGCTAAGACACAGCTGTCTCTAGTGGGAGACTCGACAAGCTAAAACACAGCTGTCTCTAGTGGGAGACTCGACAAGCTAAAACACAGCTGTCTCTAGTGGGAGACTCGACAAGTGAAAACACAGATGTCTCTAGTGGGAGACTCGACAAGCTAAAACACAGTTGTCTCTAGTGGGAGACTCGACAAGTGAAAACACAGCTGTCTCTAATGGGAGACTCGACAAGCTAAAACACAGCTGTCTCTAACGGGAGACTCGACAAGCTAAAACACAGCTGTCTCTAGTGGAAGACTCAACAAGCTAAAACATAGCTGTCTCTAGTGGGAGATTCGACAAGTGAAAACACAGCTGTCTCTAGTGAGAGACTCGACAAGCTAAAAACACAGCTGTCTCTAGTGGAAGACTCAACAAGCTAAAACATAGCTGTCTCTAGTGAGAGACTCGACAAGCTAAAACACAGCTGTCTCTAGTGGGAGACTCGACAAGTGAAAACACAGCTGTCCCAAGTGGGAGACTCGACAAGTGAAAACACAGCTGTCTCACGTGGGCGACTCAACAAGTGAAAACACAGCTGTCTCTAGTGGGAGACTCGACAAGTGAAAACACAGCTGTCTTAAGTGGGAGACTCGACAAGTGAAAACACAGCTGTCTCAAGTGGGCGACTCAATAAGTGAAAACACAGCTGTCTCTAGTGGGAGATTCGACAAGTGAAAACACAGCTGTCTATAGTGGGAGACTCGACAAGCTAAAACACAGCTGTCTCTAGTGGGAGACTCGACAAGTGAAAACACAGCTGTCTCTAGTGGGAGACTCGACAAGCTAAAACACAGCTGTCTCTAGTGGGAGACTCGACAAGTGAAAACACAGCTGTCTCAAGTGGGCGACTCAACAAATGAAAACATAGCTGTCTCTAGTGGGAGACTCGACAAGGAAAACACAGCTGTCTCAAGTGGGAGACTCGACAAGTGAAAACACAGCTGTCTCAAGTGGGCGACTCAACAAGTGAAAACACAGCTGTCTCTTGTGGGACACTCGACAAGCTAAAACACAGCTGTCTCTAGTGGGAGACTCGACAAGTGAAAACACAGCTGTCTCTAGGGGGAGACTCGACAAGCTAGAACACAGCTGTCTCTAGTGGGAGACTCGACAAGCTAAAACACAGCTGTCTCTAGTGGGAGACTCGACAAGTGAAAACACAGCTGTCTCTATTGGGAAACTCGACAAGCTAAAACACAGCTATCTCTAGTGGGAGACTCGACAAGTGAAAACACAGATGTCTCTAGTGGGAGACTCGACAAGCTAAAACACAGCTGTCTCTAACGGGAGACTCGACAAGTGAAAACACAGGTGTCTCTAGTGGGAGACTCGACAAGCTAAAACATAGCTGTCTCTAACGGGAGACTCGACAAGTGAAAACACAGCTGTCTCTAATGGGAGACTCGACAAGCTAAAACACAGCTGTCTCTAGTGGGAGACTCGACAAGCTAAAACACAGCTGTCTCTAGTGGGAGACTCAACAAGCTAAAACATACCTGTCTCTAGTGGGAGATTCGACAAGTAAAAACACAGCTGTCTCTAGTGGGAGACTCGACAAGCTAAAACACAGCTGTCTCTAGTGGGAGACTCGACAAGTGAAAACACAGGTGTCTCTAGTGGGAGACTCGACAAGCTAAAACACAGCTGTCTCTGGTGGGAGACTCGACAAGTGAAAACACAGCTGTCTCAAGTGGGAGACTCGACAAGTGAAAACACAGTTCTCTCACGTGGGCGACTCAACAAGTGAAAACACAGCTGTCTCTAGTGGGAGACTCGACAAGTGAAAACACAGCTGTCTCAAGTGGGATACTCGACAAGTGAAAACACAGCTGTCTCAAGTGGGCGACTCAATAAATGAAAACACAGCTGTCTCTAGTGGGGGACCCGATAAGTGAAAACACAGCTGTCTATAGTGGGAGACTCGACAAGCTAAAACACAGCTGTCTCTAGTGGGAGACTCGACAAGTGAAAACACAGCTGTCTCTAGTGGGAGACTCAACAAGCTAAAACATAGCTGTCTCTAGTGGGAGATTCGACAAGTGAAAACACATCTGTCTCTAGTGGGAGACTCGACAAGCTAAAACACAGCTGTCTCTAGGGGGAGACTCGACAAGTGAAAACACAGCTGTCTCTAGTGGGAGACTCGACAAGCTAAAACACAGCTGTCTCTAGTGGGAGACTCAACAAGTGAAAACACAGCTGTCTCAAGTGGGAGACTCGACAAGTGAAAACACAGCTGTCTCTAGTGGGAGACTCGACAAGCTAAAACACAGCTGTCTCTAGTGGGAGACTCGACAAGTGAAAACACAGCTGTCTCTAGTGGGAGACTCAACAAGCTAAAACATACATGTCTCTAGTGGGAGATTCGACAAGTGAAAACACAGCTGTCTCTAGTGGGAGACTCGACAAGTGAAAACACAGCTGTCTCTAGTGGGAGACTCGACAAGTTAAAACACAGCTGTCTCTAGTGGGAGACTCGACAAGCTAAAACACAGCTGTCTCTAGTGGGAGACTCGACAAGTCAAAACACAGCTGTATCAAGTGGGAGACTCGACAAGTGAAAACACAGCTGTCTCAAGTGGGCGACTCAACAAATGAAAACATAGCTGTCTCTAGTGGGAGACTCGACAAGTTAAAACAAAGATGTCTCAAGTGGGAGACTCGACAAGTGAAAACACAGCTGTCTCTATGGGGAGACTCGACAAGCTAAAACACAGCTGTCTCTAGTGGGAGACTCGACAAGCTAAAACACAGCTGTCTCTAGTGGGAAACTCGACAAGTAAAAACACAGCTGTCTCTATTGGGAAACTCGACAAGCTAAAACACAGCTGTCTCTAGTGGGAGACTCGACAAGTGAAAACACAGATGTCTCTAGTGGGAGACTCGACAAGCTAAAACACAGCTGTCTCTAACGGGAGACTCGACAAGTGAAAATACAGCTGTCTCTAGTGGGAGACTCGACAAGCTAAAACATAGCTGTCTCTAGTGGGAGACTCGACAAGTGAAAACACAGCTGTCTCTAATGGGAGACTCGACAAGCTAAAACACACCTGTCTCTAGTGGGAGACTCGACAAG
Source organism: Ariolimax columbianus (assembly GCA_036924085.1). NCBI lineage: Eukaryota > Metazoa > Mollusca > Gastropoda > Stylommatophora > Arionidae > Ariolimax > Ariolimax columbianus. The sequence continues at coordinate 92,679,992 of JAVGWX010000006.1, read as the reverse complement.
CTAAAACACAGCTGTCTCTAGTGGGAGACTCAACAAGCTAAAACATACCTGTCTCTAGTGGGAGATTCGACAAGTGAAAACACAGCTGTCTCTAGTGGGAGACTCGACAAGCTAAAACAAAGCTGTCTCTAGTGGGAGACTCGAAAAGGGAAAACACAGGTGTCTCTAGTGGGAGACTCGACAAGATAAAACACAGCTGTCTCTAGTGGGAGACTCGACAAGTGAAAACACAGCTGTCTCAAGTGGGAGACTCGACAAGTGAAAACACAGTTGTCTCACGTGAGCGACTCAACAAGTGAAAACACAGCTGTCTCTAGTGGGAGACTCGACAAGTGAAAACACAGCTGTCTCTATGGGGAGACTCGACAAGTGAAAACACAGCTGTCTCAAGTGCGCGACTCAATAAATGAAAACACAGCTGTCTCTAGTGGGAGACTCGACAAGTGAAAACACAGCTGTCTATAGTGGGAGACTCGACAAGCTAAAACACAGCTGTCTCTAGTGGGAGACTCGACAAGTGAAAACACAGCTGTCTCAAGTGGGAGACTCGACAAGTGAAAACACAGCTGTCTCAAGTGGGCGACTCAAAAAGTGAAAACACAGCTGTCTCTATTGGGAGACTCGACAAGTGAAAACACAGCTGTCTCAAGTGGGACACTCGACAAGTGAAAACACAGCTGTCTCTAGTGGGAGACTCGACAAGTGAAAACACAGATGTCTCTAGTGGGAGACTCGACAAGCTAAAACACAGCTGTCTCTAGTGGGAGACTCGACAAGTGAAAACACAGCTGTCTCTAGCGGGAGACTCGACAAGCTAAAACACAGCTGTCTCTAATGGGAGATTCGACAAGTGAAAACACAGCTGTCTCTAGTGGGAGACTCGACAAGCTAAAACACAGCTGTCTCTAGTGGGAGACTCGACAAGTGAAAACACAGATGTCTCTAGTGAGAGACTCAACAAGCTAAAACATAGCTGTCTCCAGTGGGAGATTCAACAAGTGAAAACACAGCTGTCTCTAGTGGGATACTCGACAAGCTAAAACACAGCTGTCTCTAGTGGAAGACTCGACAAGTGAAAACTCAGCTGTCTCTAGTGGGAGACTCGACAAGCTAAAACACAGCTGTCTCTAGTGGGAGACTCGACAAATGAAAACACAGCTGTCTCAAGTGGGAGACTCGACAAGTGAAAACACAGCTATCTCAAATGAGCGACTCAACAAGTAAAAACACAGCTGTCTCTAGTGGGAGACTCAACAAGCTAAAACATAGCTGTCTCTAGTGGGAGATTCGACAAGTGAAAACACAGCTGTCTCTAGTGGGAGACTCGACAAGCTAAAACACAGCTGTCTCTAGTGGGAGACTCGACAAGCTAAAACACAGCTGTCTCTAGTGGGAGACTCGACAAGTGAAAACACAGCTGTCTCTAGTGGGAGACTCGACAAGTGAAAACACAGCTGTCTCTAGTGGGAGACTCGACAAGTGAAAACACAGCCATCTCTAGTGGGAGACTCGACAAGCTAAAACATAGCTGTCTCTAGTGGGAGACTCGACAAGTGAAAACACAGCTGTCTCAAGTGGGAGACTCGACAAATGAAAACACAGCTGTTTCTAGTGGGAGACTCGACAAATGAAAACACAGCTGTCTCTAGTGGGAGACTCGACAAGTGAAAACACAGCTGTCTCAAGTGGGAGACTCGACAAGTGAAAACACAGCTGTCTAGTGGGAGACTCGACAAGTGAAAACACAGCTGTCTCAAAGGGGCGACTCAAAAAGTGAAAACACAGCTGTTTCTATTGGGAGACTCGACAAGTGAAAACACAGCTGGCTCAAGTTGGAGACTCGACAAGTGAAAACACAGCTGTCTCTAGTGGGAGACTCGACAAGTGAAAACACAGCTGTCTCTAGTGGGAGACTCGACAAGCTAAAACACAGCTGTCTCTAGTGGGAGACTCGACAAGTGAAAACACAGCTGTCTCTAGTGGGAGACTCGACAAGCTAAAACACAGCTGTCTCTAGGGGGAGACTCGACAAGTGAAAACACAGCTGTCTCTAGTGGGAGACTCGACAAGCTAAAACACAGATGTCTCTAGTGGGAGACTCGACAAGTGAAAACACATCTGTCTCTAGTGGGAGACTCGACAAGCTAAAACACAGCTGTCTCTAGGGGGAGCCTCGACAAGTGAAAACACAGCTGTCTCTAGTGGGAGACTCGACAAGCTAAAACACAGCTGTCTCTAGTGGGAGACTCAACAAGTGAAAACACAGCTGTCTCTAGTGGGAGACTCGACAAGTAAAAACACAGCTATCTCAAGTGGGCGACTCAACAAGTGAAAACACAGCTGTCTCTAGTGGGAGACTCGACAAGTTAAAACACAGCTGTCTCAAGTGGGAGCCTCGAGAAGTGAAAACACAGCTGTCTCAAGTGGGCGACTCAATAAGTGAAAACACAGCTGTCTCCAGTTGGACACTCGACAAGCTAAAACACAGCTGTCTCTAGTGGGAGACTCGACAAGTGAAAACACAGCTGTCTCTATGGGGAGACTCGACAAGCTAAAACACAGCTGTCTCTAGTGGGAGACTCGACAAGTGAAAACACAGCTGTCTCTAGTGGGAGACTCGACAAGCTAAAACACAGCTGTCTCTAGTGGGAGACTCGACAAGCTAAAACACAGCTGTCTCTAGTGGGAGACTCGACAAGTGAAAACACAGCTGTCTCTAGTGGGAGACTCAACAAGCTAAAACATAGCTGTCTCTAGTGGGAGATTCGACAAGTGAAAACACAGCTGTCTCTAGTGGGAGACTCGACAAGCTAAAACACAGCTGTCTCTAGTGGGAGACTCGACAAGTGAAAACACAGCTGTCTCTAGTGGGAGACTCGACAAGCTAAAACACAGCTGTCTCTAGTGGGAGACTCGACAAGTAAAAACACAGCTGCATAAAGTGGGAGACTCGACAAGTGAAAACACAGCTGTCTCAAGTGGGCGACTCAACAAATGAAAACATAGCTGTCTCTAGTGGGAGACTCGACAAGTTAAAACACAGCTGTCTCAAGTGGGAGACTCGACAAGTGAAAACACAGCTGTCTCTATGGGGAGACTCGACAAGCTAAAACACAGCTGTCTCTAGTGGGAGACTCGACAAGCTAAAACACAGCTGTCTCTAGTGGGAAACTCGACAAGTAAAAACACAGCTGTCTCTATTGGGAAACTCGACAAGCTAAAACACAGCTGTCTCTAGTGGGAGACTCGACAAGTGAAAACACAGATGTCTCTAGTGGGAGACTCGACAAGCTAAAACACAGCTGTCTCTAACGGGAGACTCGACAAGTGAAAATACAGCTGTCTCTAGTGGGAGACTCGACAAGCTAAAACATAGCTGTCTCTAGTGGGAGACTCGACAAGTTAAAACACAGCTGTCTCAAGTGGGAGACTCGACAAGTGAAAACACAGCTGTCTCTATGGGGAGACTCGACAAGCTAAAACACAGCTGTCTCTATTGGGAAACTCGACAAGTGAAAACACAGCTGTCTCTATTGGGAAACTCGACAAGCTAAAACACAGCTGTCTCTAGTGGGAGACTCGACAAGTGAAAACACAGATGTCTCTAGTGGGAGACTCGACAAGCTAAAACACAGCTGTCTCTAACGGGAGACTCGACAAGTGAAAATACAGCTGTCTCTAGTGGGAGACTCGACAAGCTAAAACACAGCTGTCTCTAGTGGGAGACTCGACAAATGAAAACACAGCTGTCTCAAGTGGGAGACTCGACAAGTGAAAACACAGCTATCTCAAGTGAGCGACTCAACAAGTAAAAACACAGCTGTCTCTAGTGGGAGACTCAACAAGCTAAAACATAGCTGTCTCTAGTGGGAGATTCGACAAGTGAAAACACAGCTGTCTCTAGTGGGAGACTCGACAAGCTAAAACACAGCTGTCTCTAGTGGGAGACTCGACAAGCTAAACCACAGCTGTCTCTAGTGGGAGACTCGACAAGCTAAAACACAGCTGTCTCTAGTGGGAGACTCGACAAGTGAAAACACAGCTGTCTCTAGTGGGAGACTCGACAAGTAAAAACACAGCTGTCTCTAGTGGGAGACTCGACAAGTGAAAACACAGCTGTCTCTAGTGGGAGACTCGACAAGCTAAAACATAGCTGTCTCTAGTGGGAGACTCGACAAGTGAAAACACAGCTGTCTCAAGTGGGAGACTCGACAAATGAAAACACAGCTGTTTCTAGTGGGAGACTCGACAAATGAAAACACAGCTATCTCTAGTGGGAGACTCGACAAGTGAAAACACAGCTGTCTCAAGTGGGAGACTCGACAAGTGAAAACACAGCTGTCTAGTGGGAGACTCGACAAGTGAAAACACAGCTGTCTCAAAGGGGCGACTCAAAAAGTGAAAACACAGCTGTTTCTATTGGGAGACTCGACAAGTGAAAACACAGCTGGCTCAAGTTGGAGACTCGACAAGTGAAAACACAGCTGTCTCTAGTGGGAGACTCGACAAGTGAAAACACAGCTGTCTCTAGTGGGAGACTCGACAAGCTAAAACACAGCTGTCTCTAGTGGGAGACTCGACAAGTGAAAACACAGCTGTCTCTAGTGGGAGACTCGACAAGCTAAAACACAGCTGTCTCTAGGGGGAGACTCGACAAGTGAAAACACAGCTGTCTCTAGTGAGAGACTTGACAAGCTAAAACACAGCTGTCTCTAGTGGGAGACTCGACAAGTGAAAACACATCTGTCTCTAGTGGGAGACTCGACAAGCTAAAACACAGCTGTCTCTAGGGGGAGCCTCGACAAGTGAAAACACAGCTGTCTCTAGTGGGAGACTCGACAAGCTAAAACACAGCTGTCTCTAGTGGGAGACTCAACAAGTGAAAACACAGCTGTCTCTAGTGGGAGACTCGACAAGTAAAAACACAGCTATCTCAAGTGGGCGACTCAACAAGTGAAAACACAGCTGTCTCTAGTGGGAGACTCGACAAGTTAAAACACAGCTGTCTCAAGTGGGAGACTCGACAAGTGAAAACACAGATGTCTCTAGTGGGAGACTCGACAAGCTAAAACACAGCTGTCTCTAACGGGAGACTCGACAAGTGAAAATACAGCTGTCTCTAGTGGGAGACTCGACAAGCTAAAACATAGCTGTCTCTAGTGGGAGACTCGACAAGTTAAAACACAGCTGTCTCAAGTGGGAGACTCGACAAGTGAAAACACAGCTGTCTCTATGGGGAGACTCGACAAGCTAAAACACAGCTGTCTCTATTGGGAAACTCGACAAGTGAAAACACAGCTGTCTCTATTGGGAAACTCGACAAGCTAAAACACAGCTGTCTCTAGTGGGAGACTCGACAAGTGAAAACACAGATGTCTCTAGTGGGAGACTCGACAAGCTAAAACACAGCTGTCTCTAACGGGAGACTCGACAAGTGAAAATACAGCTGTCTCTAGTGGGAGACTCGACAAGCTAAAACACAGCTGTCTCTAGTGGGAGACTCGACAAATGAAAACACAGCTGTCTCAAGTGGGAGACTCGACAAGTGAAAACACAGCTATCTCAAGTGAGCGACTCAACAAGTAAAAACACAGCTGTCTCTAGTGGGAGACTCAACAAGCTAAAACATAGCTGTCTCTAGTGGGAGATTCGACAAGTGAAAACACAGCTGTCTCTAGTGGGAGACTCGACAAGCTAAAACACAGCTGTCTCTAGTGGGAGACTCGACAAGCTAAAACACAGCTGTCTCTAGTGGGAGACTCGACAAGCTAAAACACAGCTGTCTCTAGTGGGAGACTCGACAAGTGAAAACACAGCTGTCTCTAGTGGGAGACTCGACAAGTAAAAACACAGCTGTCTCTAGTGGGAGACTCGACAAGTGAAAACACAGCTGTCTCTAGTGGGAGACTCGACAAGCTAAAACATAGCTGTCTCTAGTGGGAGACTCGACAAGTGAAAACACAGCTGTCTCAAGTGGGAGACTCGACAAATGAAAACACAGCTGTTTCTAGTGGGAGACTCGACAAATGAAAACACAGCTATCTCTAGTGGGAGACTCGACAAGTGAAAACACAGCTGTCTCAAGTGGGAGACTCGACAAGTGAAAACACAGCTGTCTAGTGGGAGACTCGACAAGTGAAAACACAGCTGTCTCAAAGGGGCGACTCAAAAAGTGAAAACACAGCTGTTTCTATTGGGAGACTCGACAAGTGAAAACACAGCTGGCTCAAGTTGGAGACTCGACAAGTGAAAACACAGCTGTCTCTAGTGGGAGACTCGACAAGTGAAAACACAGCTGTCTCTAGTGGGAGACTCGACAAGCTAAAACACAGCTGTCTCTAGTGGGAGACTCGACAAGTGAAAACACAGCTGTCTCTAGTGGGAGACTCGACAAGCTAAAACACAGCTGTCTCTAGGGGGAGACTCGACAAGTGAAAACACAGCTGTCTCTAGTGAGAGACTTGACAAGCTAAAACACAGCTGTCTCTAGTGGGAGACTCGACAAGTGAAAACACATCTGTCTCTAGTGGGAGACTCGACAAGCTAAAACACAGCTGTCTCTAGGGGGAGCCTCGACAAGTGAAAACACAGCTGTCTCTAGTGGGAGACTCGACAAGCTAAAACACAGCTGTCTCTAGTGGGAGACTCAACAAGTGAAAACACAGCTGTCTCTAGTGGGAGACTCGACAAGTAAAAACACAGCTATCTCAAGTGGGCGACTCAACAAGTGAAAACACAGCTGTCTCTAGTGGGAGACTCGACAAGTTAAAACACAGCTGTCTCAAGTGGGAGACTCGACAAGTGAAAACACAGCTGTCTCAAGTGGGCGACTCAATAAGTGAAAACACAGCTGTCTCCAGTTGGACACTCGACAAGCTAAAACACAGCTGTCTCTAGTGGGAGACTCGACAAGTGAAAACACAGCTGTCTCTATGGGGAGACTCGACAAGCTAAAACACAGCTGTCTCTAGTGGGAGACTCGACAAGTGAAAACACAGCTGTCTCTAGTGGGAGACTCGACAAGCTAAAACACAGCTGTCTCTAGTGGGAGACTCGACAAGCTAAAACACAGCTGTCTCTAGTGGGAGACTCGACAAGTGAAAACACAGCTGTCTCTAGTGGGAGACTCAACAAGCTAAAACATAGCTGTCTCTAGTGGGAGATTCGACAAGTGAAAACACAGCTGTCTCTAGTGGGAGACTCGACAAGCTAAAACACAGCTGTCTCTAGTGGGAGACTCGACAAGTGAATACACAGCTGTCTCTAGTGGGAGACTCGACAAGCTAAAACACAGCTGTCTCTAGTGGGAGACTCGACAAGTAAAAACACAGCTGCATAAAGTGGGAGACTCGACAAGTGAAAACACAGCTGTCTCAAGTGGGCGACTCAACAAATGAAAACATAGCTGTCTCTAGTGGGAGACTCGACAAGTTAAAACACAGCTGTCTCAAGTGGGAGACTCGACAAGTGAAAACACAGCTGTCTCTATGGGGAGACTCGACAAGCTAAAACACAGCTGTCTCTAGTGGGAGACTCGACAAGCTAAAACACAGCTGTCTCTAGTGGGAAACTCGACAAGTAAAAACACAGCTGTCTCTATTGGGAAACTCGACAAGCTAAAACACAGCTGTCTCTAGTGGGAGACTCGACAAGTGAAAACACAGATGTCTCTAGTGGGAGACTCGACAAGCTAAAACACAGCTGTCTCTAACGGGAGACTCGACAAGTGAAAATACAGCTGTCTCTAGTGGGAGACTCGACAAGCTAAAACATAGCTGTCTCTAGTGGGAGACTCGACAAGTTAAAACACAGCTGTCTCAAGTGGGAGACTCGACAAGTGAAAACACAGCTGTCTCTATGGGGAGACTCGACAAGCTAAAACACAGCTGTCTCTAGTGGGAGACTCGACAAGCTAAAACACAGCTGTCTCTAGTGGGAAACTCGACAAGTGAAAACACAGCTGTCTCTATTGGGAAACTCGACAAGCTAAAACACAGCTGTCTCCAGTGGGAGACTCGACAAGTGAAAACACAGATGTCTCTAGTGGGAGACTCGACAAGCTAAAACACAGCTGTCTCTAACGGGAGACTCGACAAGTGAAAATACAGCTGTCTCTAGTGGAAGACTCGACAAGCTAAAACATAGCTGTCTCTAGTGGGAGACTCGACAAGTGAAAACACAGCTGTCTCTAATGGGAGACTCGACAAGCTAAAGCACAGCTGTCTCTAGTGGGAGACTCGACAAGCTAAAACACAGCTGTCTCTAGTGGGAGACTCAACAAGCTAAAACATACCTGTCTCTAGTGGGAGATTCGACAAGTGAAAACACAGCTGTCTCTAGTGGGAGACTCGAAAAGGAAAAACACAGGTGTCTCTAGTGGGAGACTCGACAAGCTAAGACACAGCTGTCTCTAGTGGGAGACTCGACAAGTGAAAACACAGCTGTCTCAAGTGGGAGACTCGACAAGTGAAAACACAGCTGTCTCAAGTGGGCGACTCAAAAAGTGAAAACACAGCTGTCTCTATTGGGAGACTCGACAAGTGAAAACACAGCTGTCTCAAGTGGGACACTCGACAAGTGAAAACACAGCTGTCTCTAGTGGGAGACTCGACAAGTGAAAACACAGCTGTCTCTAGTGGGAGACTCGACAAGCTAAAACACAGCTGTCTCTAGTGGGAATCTCGACAAGTGAAAACACAGCTGTCTCTAGTGGGAGACTCGACAAGCTAAAACACAGCTGTCTCTAATGGGAGACTCGACAAGTGAAAACACAGCTGTCTCTAGTGGGAGACTCGACAAGCTAAAACACAGCTGTCTCTGGTGGGAGACTCGACAAGTGAAAACACAGATGTCTCTAGTGAGAGACTCAACAAGCTAAAACATAGCTGTCTCCAGTGGGAGATTCAACAAGTAAAAACACAGCTGTCTCTAGTGGGATACTCGACAAGCTAAAACACAGCTGTCTCTAGTGGAAGACTCGACAAGTGAAAACTCAGCGGTCCCTAGTGGGAGACTCGACAAGCTAAAACACAGCTGTCTCTAGTTGGAGACTCGACAAATGAAAACACAGCTATCTCAAGTGGGAGACTCGACAAGTGAAAACACAGCTATCTCAAGTGGGCGACTCAATAAGTGAAAACACAGCTGTCTCCAGTTGGACACTCGACAAGCTAAAACACAGCTGTCTCTAGTGGGAGACTCGACAAGTGAAAACACAGCTGTCTCTATGGGGAGACTCGACAAGCTAAAACACAGCTGTCTCTAGTGGGAGACTCGACAAGTGAAAACACAGCTGTCTCTAGTGGGAGACTCGACAAGCTAAAACACAGCTGTCTCTAGTGGGAGACTCGACAAGCTAAAACACAGCTGTCTCTATTGGGAGACTCGACAAGTGAAAACACAGCTGTCTCTAGTGGGAGACTCAACAAGCTAAAACATAGCTGTCTCTAGTGGGAGATTCGACAAGTGAAAACACAGCTGTCTCTAGTGGGAGACTCGACAAGTGAAAACACAGCTGTCTCTAGTGGGAGACTCGACAAGCTAAAACACAGCTGTCTCTAGTGGGAGACTCGACAAGTGAAAACACAGCTGTCTCTAGTGGGAGACTCGACAAGCTAAAACACAGCTGTCTCTAGTGGGAGACTCAACAAGTGAAAACACAGCTGTCTCTAGTGGGAGACTCGACAAGTAAAAACACAGCTGTCTCAAGTGGGCGACTCAACAAGTGAAAACACAGCTGTCTCTAGTGGGAGACTCGACAAGTTAAAACACAGCTGTCTCAAGTGGGAGCCTCGAGAAGTGAAAACACAGCTGTCTCAAGTGGGCGACTCAATAAGTGAAAACACAGCTGTCTCCAGTTGGACACTCGACAAGCTAAAACACAGCTGTCTCTAGTGGGAGACTCGACAAGTGAAAACACAGCTGTCTCTATGGGGAGACTCGACAAGCTAAAACACAGCTGTCTCTAGTGGGAGACTCGACAAGTGAAAACACAGCTGTCTCTAGTGGGAGACTCGACAAGCTAAAACACAGCTGTCTCTAGTGGGAGACTCGACAAGCTAAAACACAGCTGTCTCTAGTGGGAGACTCGACAAGTGAAAACACAGCTGTCTCTAGTGGGAGACTCAACAAGCTAAAACATAGCTGTCTCTAGTGGGAGATTCGACAAGTGAAAACACAGCTGTCTCTAGTGGGAGACTCGACAAGCTAAAACACAGCTGTCTCTAGTGGGAGACTCGACAAGTGAAAACACAGTTGTCTCTAGTGGGAGACTCGACAAGCTAAAACACAGCTGTCTCTAGTGGGAGACTCGACAAGTAAAAACACAGCTGCATAAAGTGGGAGACTCGACAAGTGAAAACACAGCTGTCTCAAGTGGGAGACTCAACAAATGAAAACATAGCTGTCTCTAGTGGGAGACTCGACAAGTTAAAACACAGCTGTCTCAAGTGGGAGACTCGACAAGTGAAAACACAGCTGTCTCTATGGGGAGACTCGACAAGCTAAAACACAGCTGTCTCTAGTGGGAGACTCGACAAGCTAAAACACAGCTGTCTCTAGTGGGAAACTCGACAAGTAAAAACACAGCTGTCTCTATTGGGAAACTCGACAAGCTAAAACACAGCTGTCTCTAGTGGGAGACTCGACAAGTGAAAACACAGATGTCTCTAGTGGGAGACTCGACAAGCTAAAACACAGCTGTCTCTAACGGGAGACTCGACAAGTGAAAATACAGCTGTCTCTAGTGGGAGACTCGACAAGCTAAAACATAGCTGTCTCTAGTGGGAGACTCGACAAGTTAAAACACAGCTGTCTCAAGTGGGAGACTCGACAAGTGAAAACACAGCTGTCTCTATGGGGAGACTCGACAAGCTAAAACACAGCTGTCTCTATTGGGAAACTCGACAAGTGAAAACACAGCTGTCTCTATTGGGAAACTCGACAAGCTAAAACACAGCTGTCTCTAGTGGGAGACTCGACAAGTGAAAACACAGATGTCTCTAGTGGGAGACTCGACAAGCTAAAACACAGCTGTCTCTAACGGGAGACTCGACAAGTGAAAATACAGCTGTCTCTAGTGGGAGACTCGACAAGCTAAAACACAGCTGTCTCTAGTGGGAGACTCGACAAATGAAAACACAGCTGTCTCAAGTGGGAGACTCGACAAGTGAAAACACAGCTATCTCAAGTGAGCGACTCAACAAGTAAAAACACAGCTGTCTCTAGTGGGAGACTCAACAAGCTAAAACATAGCTGTCTCTAGTGGGAGATTCGACAAGTGAAAACACAGCTGTCTCTAGTGGGAGACTCGACAAGCTAAAACACAGCTGTCTCTAGTGGGAGACTCGACAAGCTAAAACACAGCTGTCTCTAGTGGGAGACTCGACAAGCTAAAACACAGCTGTCTCTAGTGGGAGACTCGACAAGTGAAAACACAGCTGTCTCTAGTGGGAGACTCGACAAGTAAAAACACAGCTGTCTCTAGTGGGAGACTCGACAAGTGAAAACACAGCTGTCTCTAGTGGGAGACTCGACAAGCTAAAACATAGCTGTCTCTAGTGGGAGACTCGACAAGTGAAAACACAGCTGTCTCAAGTGGGAGACTCGACAAATGAAAACACAGCTGTTTCTAGTGGGAGACTCGACAAATGAAAACACAGCTATCTCTAGTGGGAGACTCGACAAGTGAAAACACAGCTGTCTCAAGTGGGAGACTCGACAAGTGAAAACACAGCTGTCTAGTGGGAGACTCGACAAGTGAAAACACAGCTGTCTCAAAGGGGCGACTCAAAAAGTGAAAACACAGCTGTTTCTATTGGGAGACTCGACAAGTGAAAACACAGCTGGCTCAAGTTGGAGACTCGACAAGTGAAAACACAGCTGTCTCTAGTGGGAGACTCGACAAGTGAAAACACAGCTGTCTCTAGTGGGAGACTCGACAAGCTAAAACACAGCTGTCTCTAGTGGGAGACTCGACAAGTGAAAACACAGCTGTCTCTAGTGGGAGACTCGACAAGCTAAAACACAGCTGTCTCTAGGGGGAGACTCGACAAGTGAAAACACAGCTGTCTCTAGTGAGAGACTTGACAAGCTAAAACACAGCTGTCTCTAGTGGGAGACTCGACAAGTGAAAACACATCTGTCTCTAGTGGGAGACTCGACAAGCTAAAACACAGCTGTCTCTAGGGGGAGCCTCGACAAGTGAAAACACAGCTGTCTCTAGTGGGAGACTCGACAAGCTAAAACACAGCTGTCTCTAGTGGGAGACTCAACAAGTGAAAACACAGCTGTCTCTAGTGGGAGACTCGACAAGTAAAAACACAGCTATCTCAAGTGGGCGACTCAACAAGTGAAAACACAGCTGTCTCTAGTGGGAGACTCGACAAGTTAAAACACAGCTGTCTCAAGTGGGAGACTCGACAAGTGAAAACACAGCTGTCTCAAGTGGGCGACTCAATAAGTGAAAACACAGCTGTCTCCAGTTGGACACTCGACAAGCTAAAACACAGCTGTCTCTAGTGGGAGACTCGACAAGTGAAAACACAGCTGTCTCTATGGGGAGACTCGACAAGCTAAAACACAGCTGTCTCTAGTGGGAGACTCGACAAGTGAAAACACAGCTGTCTCTAGTGGGAGACTCGACAAGCTAAAACACAGCTGTCTCTAGTGGGAGACTCGACAAGCTAAAACACAGCTGTCTCTAGTGGGAGACTCGACAAGTGAAAACACAGCTGTCTCTAGTGGGAGACTCAACAAGCTAAAACATAGCTGTCTCTAGTGGGACATTCGACAAGTGAAAACACAGCTGTCTCTAGTGGGAGACTCGACAAGCTAAAACACAGCTGTCTCTAGTGGGAGACTCGACAAGTGAAAACACAGCTGTCTCTAGTGGGAGACTCGACAAGCTAAAACACAGCTGTCTCTAGTGGGAGACTCGACAAGTAAAAACACAGCTGCATAAAGTGGGAGACTCGACAAGTGAAAACACAGCTGTCTCAAGTGGGCGACTCAACAAATGAAAACATAGCTGTCTCTAGTGGGAGACTCGACAAGTTAAAACACAGCTGTCTCAAGTGGGAGACTCGACAAGTGAAAACACAGCTGTCTCTATGGGGAGACTCGACAAGCTAAAACACAGCTGTCTCTAGTGGGAGACTCGACAAGCTAAAACACAGCTGTCTCTAGTGGGAAACTCGACAAGTAAAAACACAGCTGTCTCTATTGGGAAACTCGACAAGCTAAAACACAGCTGTCTCTAGTGGGAGACTCGACAAGTGAAAACACAGATGTCTCTAGTGGGAGACTCGACAAGCTAAAACACAGCTGTCTCTAACGGGAGACTCGACAAGTGAAAATACAGCTGTCTCTAGTGGGAGACTCGACAAGCTAAAACATAGCTGTCTCTAGTGGGAGACTCGACAAGTTAAAACACAGCTGTCTCAAGTGGGAGACTCGACAAGTGAAAACACAGCTGTCTCTATGGGGAGACTCGACAAGCTAAAACACAGCTGTCTCTAGTGGGAGACTCGACAAGCTAAAACACAGCTGTCTCTAGTGGGAAACTCGACAAGTGAAAACACAGCTGTCTCTATTGGGAAACTCGACAAGCTAAAACACAGCTGTCTCCAGTGGGAGACTCGACAAGTGAAAACACAGATGTCTCTAGTGGGAGACTCGACAAGCTAAAACACAGCTGTCTCTAACGGGAGACTCGACAAGTGAAAATACAGCTGTCTCTAGTGGGAGACTCGACAAGCTAAAACATAGCTGTCTCTAGTGGGAGACTCGACAAGTGAAAACACAGCTGTCTCTAATGGGAGACTCGACAAGCTAAAGCACAGCTGTCTCTAGTGGGAGACTCGACAAGCTAAAACACAGCTGTCTCTAGTGGGAGACTCAACAAGCTAAAACATACCTGTCTCTAGTGGGAGATTCGACAAGTGAAAACACAGCTGTCTCTAGTGGGAGACTCGAAAAGGAAAAACACAGGTGTCTCTAGTGGGAGACTCGACAAGCTAAGACACAGCTGTCTCTAGTGGGAGACTCGACAAGTGAAAACACAGCTGTCTCAAGTGGGAGACTCGACAAGTGAAAACACAGCTGTCTCAAGTGGGCGACTCAAAAAGTGAAAACACAGCTGTCTCTATTGGGAGACTCGACAAGTGAAAACACAGCTGTCTCAAGTGGGACACTCGACAAGTGAAAACACAGCTGTCTCTAGTGGGAGACTCGACAAGTGAAAACACAGCTGTCTCTAGTGGGAGACTCGACAAGCTAAAACACAGCTGTCTCTAGTGGGAATCTCGACAAGTGAAAACACAGCTGTCTCTAGTGGGAGACTCGACAAGCTAAAACACAGCTGTCTCTAATGGGAGACTCGACAAGTGAAAACACAGCTGTCTCTAGTGGGAGACTCGACAAGCTAAAACACAGCTGTCTCTGGTGGGAGACTCGACAAGTGAAAACACAGATGTCTCTAGTGAGAGACTCAACAAGCTAAAACATAGCTGTCTCCAGTGGGAGATTCAACAAGTAAAAACACAGCTGTCTCTAGTGGGATACTCGACAAGCTAAAACACAGCTGTCTCTAGTGGAAGACTCGACAAGTGAAAACTCAGCGGTCCCTAGTGGGAGACTCGACAAGCTAAAACACAGCTGTCTCTAGTTGGAGACTCGACAAATGAAAACACAGCTATCTCAAGTGGGAGACTCGACAAGTGAAAACACAGCTATCTCAAGTGGGCGACTCAATAAGTGAAAACACAGCTGTCTCCAGTTGGACACTCGACAAGCTAAAACACAGCTGTCTCTAGTGGGAGACTCGACAAGTGAAAACACAGCTGTCTCTATGGGGAGACTCGACAAGCTAAAACACAGCTGTCTCTAGTGGGAGACTCGACAAGTGAAAACACAGCTGTCTCTAGTGGGAGACTCGACAAGCTAAAACACAGCTGTCTCTAGTGGGAGACTCGACAAGCTAAAACACAGCTGTCTCTATTGGGAGACTCGACAAGTGAAAACACAGCTGTCTCTAGTGGGAGACTCAACAAGCTAAAACATAGCTGTCTCTAGTGGGAGATTCGACAAGTGAAAACACAGCTGTCTCTAGTGGGAGACTCGACAAGTGAAAACACAGCTGTCTCTAGTGGGAGACTCGACAAGCTAAAACACAGCTGTCTCTAGTGGGAGACTCGACAAGTGAAAACACAGCTGTCTCTAGTGGGAGACTCGACAAGCTAAAACACAGCTGTCTCTAGTGGGAGACTCGACAAGTGAAAACACAGCTGTATCAAGTGGGAGACTCGACAAGTGAAAACACAGCTGTCTCAAGTGGGCGACTCAACAAATGAAAACATAGCTGTCTCTAGTGGGAGACTCGACAAGTTAAAACACAGCTGTCTCAAGTGGGAGACTCGACAAGTGAAAACACAGCTGTCTCTATGGGGAGACTCGACAAGCTAAAACACAGCTGTCTCTAGTGGGAGACTCGACAAGCTAAAACACAGATGTCTCTAGTGGGAGACTCGACAAGCTAAAACACAGCTGTCTCTAACGGGAGACTCGACAAGTGAAAATACAGCTGTCTCTAGTGGGAGACTCGACAAGCTAAAACATAGCTGTCTCTAGTGGGAGACTCGACAAGTGAAAACACAGCTGTCTCTAATGGAAGACTCGACAAGCTAAAGCACAGCTGTCTCTAGTGGGAGACTCGACAAGCTAAAACACAGCTGTCTCTAGTGGGAGACTCAACAAGCTAAAACATACCTGTCTCTAGTGGGAGATTCGACAAGTGAAAACACAGCTGTCTCTAGTGGGAGACTCGACATGCTAAAACACAGCTGTCTCTAGTGGGAGACTCGAAAAGGAAAAACACAGGTGTCTCTAGTGGGAGACTCGACAAGCTAAGACACAGCTGTCTCTAGTGGGAGACTCGACAAGTGAAAACACAGCTGTCTCAAGTGGGAGACTCGACAAGTGAAAACACAGCTCTCTCAAGTGGGCGACTCAAAAAGTGAAAACACAGCTGTCTCTATTGGGAGACTCGACAAGTGAAAACACAGCTGTCTCAAGTGGGACACTCGACAAGTGAAAACACAGCTGTCTCTAGTGGGAGACTCGACATGTGAAAACACAGCTGTCTCTAGTGGGAGACTCGACAAGCTAAAACACAGCTGTCTCTAGTGGGAGACTCGACAAGTGAAAACACAGCTGTCTCTAGTGGGAGACTCGACAAGCTAAAACACAGCTGTCTCTAGTGGGAGACTCGACAAGTGAAAACACAGCTGTCTCTAGTGGGAGACTCGACAAGCTAAAACACAGCTGTCTCTAGTGGGAGACTCGACAAGTGAAAACACAGATGTCTCTAGTGAGAGACTCAACAAGCTAAAACATAGCTGTCTCCAGTGGGAGATTCAACAAGTAAAAACACAGCTGTCTCTAGTGGGATACTCGACAAGCTAAAACACAGCTGTCTCTAGTGGAAGACTCGACAAGTGAAAACTCAGCTGTCTCTAGTGGGAGACTCGACAAGCTAAAACACAGCTGTCTCTAGTGGGAGACTCGACAAATGAAAACACAGCTGTCTCAAGTGGGAGACTCGACAAGTGAAAACACAGCTATCTCAAGTGGGCGACTCAATAAGTGAAAACACAGCTGTCTCCAGTTGGACACTCGACAAGCTAAAACACAGCTGTCTCTAGTGGGAGACTCGACAAGTGAAAACACAGCTGTCTCTATGGGGAGACTCGACAAGCAAAAACACAGCTGTCTCTAGTGGGAGACTCGACAAGTGAAAACACAGCTGTCTCTAGTGGGAGACTCGACAAGCTAAAACACAGCTGTCTCTAGTGGGAGACTCGACAAGCTAAAACACAGCTGTCTCTATTGGGAGACTCGACAAGTAAAAACACAGCTGTCTCTAGTGGGAGACTCAACAAGCTAAAACATAGCTGTCTCTAGTGGGAGATTCGACAAGTGAAAACACAGCTGTCTCTAGTGGGAGACTCGACAAGCTAAAACACAGCTGTCTCTAGTGGGAGACTCGACAAGTGAAAACACAGCTGTCTCTAGTGGGAGACTCGACAAGCTAAAACACAGCTGTCTCTAGTGGGAGACTCGACAAGTGAAAACACAGCTGTATCAAGTGGGAGACTCGACAAGTGAAAACACAGCTGTCTCAAGTGGGAGACTCGACAAGCTAAAACACAGCTGTCTCTAGTGGGAGACTCGACAAGCTAAAACACAGATGTCTCTAGTGGGAGACTCGACAAGCTAAAACACAGCTGTCTCTAACGGGAGACTCGACAAGTGAAAATACAGCTGTCTCTAGTGGGAGACTCGACAAGCTAAAACATAGCTGTCTCTAGTGGGAGACTCGACAAGTGAAAACACAGCTGTCTCTAATGGAAGACTCGACAAGCTAAAGCACAGCTGTCTCTAGTGGGAGACTCGACAAGCTAAAACACAGCTGTCTCTAGTGGGAGACTCAACAAGCTAAAACATACCTGTCTCTAGTGGGAGATTCGACAAGTGAAAACACAGCTGTCTCTAGTGGGAGACTCGACATGCTAAAACACAGCTGTCTCTAGTGGGAGACTCGAAAAGGAAAAACACAGGTGTCTCTAGTGGGAGACTCGACAAGCTAAGACACAGCTGTCTCTAGTGGGAGACTCGACAAGTGAAAACACAGCTGTCTCAAGTGGGAGACTCGACAAGTGAAAACACAGCTCTCTCAAGTGGGCGACTCAAAAAGTGAAAACACAGCTGTCTCTATTGGGAGACTCGACAAGTGAAAACACAGCTGTCTCAAGTGGGACACTCGACAAGTGAAAACACAGCTGTCTCTAGTGGGAGACTCGACATGTGAAAACACAGCTGTCTCTAGTGGGAGACTCGACAAGCTAAAACACAGCTGTCTCTAGTGGGAGACTCGACAAGTGAAAACACAGCTGTCTCTAGTGGGAGACTCGACAAGCTAAAACACAGCTGTCTCTAGTGGGAGACTCGACAAGTGAAAACACAGCTGTCTCTAGTGGGAGACTCGACAAGCTAAAACACAGCTGTCTCTAGTGGGAGACTCGACAAGTGAAAACACAGATGTCTCTAGTGAGAGACTCAACAAGCTAAAACATAGCTGTCTCCAGTGGGAGATTCAACAAGTAAAAACACAGCTGTCTCTAGTGGGATACTCGACAAGCTAAAACACAGCTGTCTCTAGTGGAAGACTCGACAAGTGAAAACTCAGCTGTCTCTAGTGGGAGACTCGACAAGCTAAAACACAGCTGTCTCTAGTGGGAGACTCGACAAATGAAAACACAGCTGTCTCAAGTGGGAGACTCGACAAGTGAAAACACAGCTATCTCAAGTGGGCGACTCAATAAGTGAAAACACAGCTGTCTCCAGTTGGACACTCGACAAGCTAAAACACAGCTGTCTCTAGTGGGAGACTCGACAAGTGAAAACACAGCTGTCTCTATGGGGAGACTCGACAAGCAAAAACACAGCTGTCTCTAGTGGGAGACTCGACAAGTGAAAACACAGCTGTCTCTAGTGGGAGACTCGACAAGCTAAAACACAGCTGTCTCTAGTGGGAGACTCGACAAGCTAAAACACAGCTGTCTCTATTGGGAGACTCGACAAGTAAAAACACAGCTGTCTCTAGTGGGAGACTCAACAAGCTAAAACATAGCTGTCTCTAGTGGGAGATTCGACAAGTGAAAACACAGCTGTCTCTAGTGGGAGACTCGACAAGCTAAAACACAGCTGTCTCTAGTGGGAGACTCGACAAGTGAAAACACAGCTGTCTCTAGTGGGAGACTCGACAAGCTAAAACACAGCTGTCTCTAGTGGGAGACTCGACAAGTGAAAACACAGCTGTATCAAGTGGGAGACTCGACAAGTGAAAACACAGCTGTCTCAAGTGGGAGACTCGACAAGTGAAAACACAGCTGTCTCAAGTGGGAGACTCGACAAGTGAAAACACAGCTGTCTCTATGGGGAACCTCGACAAGCTAAAACACAGCTGTCTCTAGTGGGAGACTCGACAAGCTAAAACACAGCTGTCTCTAGTGGGAAACTCGACAAGTGAAAAAACAGCTGTCTCTATTGGGAAACTCGACAAGCTAAAACACAGCTGTCTCTAGTGGGAGACTCGACAAGTGAAAACACAGATGTCTCTAGTGGGAGACTCGACAAGCTAAAACACAGCTGTCTTTAACGGGAGACTCGACAAGTGAAAATACAGCTGTCTCTAGTGGGAGACCCGACAAGCTAAAACATAGCTGTCTCTAGTGGGAGACTCGACAAGTGAAAACACAGCTGTCTCTAATGGGAGACTCGACAAGCTAAAGCACAGCTGTCTCTAGTGGGAGACTCGACAAGCTAAAACACAGCTGTCTCTAGTGGGAGACTCAACAAGCTAAAACATACCTGTCTCTAGTGGGAGATTCGACAAGTGAAAACACAGCTGTCTCTAGTGGGAGACTCGACAAGCTAAAACACAGCTGTCTCTAGTGGGAGACTCGAAAAGGGAAAACACAGGTGTCTCTAGTGGGAGACTCGACAAGCTAAAACACAGCTGTCTCTAGTGGGAAACTCGACAAGTAAAAACACAGCTGTCTCTATTGGGAAACTCGACAAGCTAAAACACAGCTGTCTCTAGTGGGAGACTCGACAAGTGAAAACACAGATGTCTCTAGTGGAAGACTCGACAAGCTAAAACACAGCTGTCTCTAACGGGAGACTCGACAAGTGAAAATACAGCTGTCTCTAGTGGGAGACTCGACAAGCTAAAACATAGCTGTCTCTAGTGGGAGACTCGACAAGTTAAAACACAGCTGTCTCAAGTGGGAGACTCGACAAGTGAAAACACAGCTGTCTCTATGGGGAGACTCGACAAGCTAAAACACAGCTGTCTCTAGTGGGAGACTCGACAAGCTAAAACACAGCTGTCTCTAGTGGGAAACTCGACAAGTGAAAACACAGCTGTCTCTATTGGGAAACTCGACAAGCTAAAACACAGCTGTCTCTAGTGGGAGACTCGACAAGTGAAAACACAGATGTCTCTAGTGGGAGACTCGACAAGCTAAAACACAGCTGTCTCTAACGGGAGACTCGACAAGTGAAAATACAGCTGTCTCTAGTGGGAGACTCGACAAGCTAAAACATAGCTGTCTCTAGTGGGAGACTCGACAAGTGAAAACACAGCTGTCTCTAATGGGAGACTCGACAAGCTAAAGCACAGCTGTCTCTAGTGGGAGACTCGACAAGCTAAAACACAGCTGTCTCTAGTGGGAGACTCAACAAGCTAAAACATACCTGTCTCTAGTGGGAGATTCGACAAGTGAAAACACAGCTGTCTCTAGTGGGAGACTCGAAAAGGAAAAACACAGGTGTCTCTAGTGGGAGACTCGACAAGCTAAGACACAGCTGTCTCTAGTGGGAGACTCGACAAGTGAAAACACAGCTGTCTCAAGTGGGAGACTCGACAAGTGAAAACACAGCTGTCTCAAGTGGGCGACTCAAAAAGTGAAAACACAGCTGTCTCTATTGGGAGACTCGACAAGTGAAAACACAGCTGTCTCAAGTGGGACACTCGACAAGTGAAAACACAGCTGTGTCTAGTGGGAGACTCGACAAGTGAAAACACAGCTGTCTCTAGTGGGAGACTCGACAAGCTAAAACACAGCTGTCTCTAGTGGGAATCTCGACAAGTGAAAACACAGCTGTCTCTAGTGGGAGACTCGACAAGCTAAAACACAGCTGTCTCTAATGGGAGACTCGACAAGTGAAAACACAGCTGTCTCTAGTGGGAGACTCGACAAGCTAAAACACAGCTGTCTCTGGTGGGAGACTCGACAAGTGAAAACACAGATGTCTCTAGTGAGAGACTCAACAAGCTAAAACATAGCTGTCTCCAGTGGGAGATTCAACAAGTAAAAACACAGCTGTCTCTAGTGGGATACTCGACAAGCTAAAACACAGCTGTCTCTAGTGGAAGACTCGACAAGTGAAAACTCAGCTGTCCCTAGTGGGAGACTCGACAAGCTAAAACACAGCTGTCTCTAGTTGGAGACTCGACAAATGAAAACACAGCTATCTCAAGTGGGAGACTCGACAAGTGAAAACACAGCTATCTCAAGTGGGCGACTCAATAAGTGAAAACACAGCTGTCTCCAGTTGGACACTCGACAAGCTAAAACACAGCTGTCTCTAGTGGGAGACTCGACAAGTGAAAACACAGCTGTCTCTATGGGGAGACTCGACAAGCTAAAACACAGCTGTCTCTAGTGGGAGACTCGACAAGTGAAAACACAGCTGTCTCTAGTGGGAGACTCGACAAGCTAAAACACAGCTGTCTCTAGTGGGAGACTCGACAAGCTAAAACACAGCTGTCTCTATTGGGAGACTCGACAAGTGAAAACACAGCTGTCTCTAGTGGGAGACTCAACAAGCTAAAACATAGCTGTCTCTAGTGGGAGATTCGACAAGTGAAAACACAGCTGTCTCTAGTGGGAGACTCGACAAGTGAAAACACAGCTGTCTCTAGTGGGAGACTCGACAAGCTAAAACACAGCTGTCTCTAGTGGGAGACTCGACAAGTGAAAACACAGCTGTCTCTAGTGGGAGACTCGACAAGCTAAAACACAGCTGTCTCTAGTGGGAGACTCGACAAGTGAAAACACAGCTGTATCAAGTGGGAGACTCGACAAGTGAAAACACAGCTGTCTCAAGTGGGCGACTCAACAAATGAAAACATAGCTGTCTCTAGTGGGAGACTCGACAAGTTAAAACACAGCTGTCTCAAGTGGGAGACTCGACAAGTGAAAACACAGCTGTCTCTATGGGGAGACTCGACAAGCTAAAACACAGCTGTCTCTAGTGGGAGACTCGACAAGCTAAAACACAGCTGTCTCTATTGGGAAACTCGACAAGCTAAAACACAGCTGTCTCTAGTTGGAGACTCGACAAGTGAAAACACAGATGTCTCTAGTGGGAGACTCGACAAGCTAAAACACAGCTGTCTCTAACGGGAGCCTCGACAAGTGAAAATACAGCTGTCTCTAGTGGGAGACTCGACAAGCTAAAACATAGCTGTCTCTAGTGGGAGACTCGACAAGTTAAAACACAGCTGTCTCAAGTGGGAGACTCGACAAGTGAAAACACAGCTGTCTCTATGGGGAGACTCGACAAGCTAAAACACAGCTGTCTCTAGTGGGAGACTCGACAAGCTAAAACACAGCTATCTCTAGTGGGAAACTCGACAAGTGAAAACACAGCTGTCTCTATTGGGAAACTCGACAAGCTAAAACACAGATGTCTCTAGTGGGAGACTCGACAAGCTAAAACACAGCTGTCTCTAACGGGAGACTCGACAAGTGAAAATACAGCTGTCTCTAGTGGGAGACTCGACAAGCTAAAACATAGCTGTCTCTAGTGGGAGACTCGACAAGTGAAAACACAGCTGTCTCTAATGGAAGACTCGACAAGCTAAAGCACAGCTGTCTCTAGTGGGAGACTCGACAAGCTAAAACACAGCTGTCTCTAGTGGGAGACTCAACAAGCTAAAACATACCTGTCTCTAGTGGGAGATTCGACAAGTGAAAACACAGCTGTCTCTAGTGGGAGACTCGACATGCTAAAACACAGCTGTCTCTAGTGGGAGACTCGAAAAGGAAAAACACAGGTGTCTCTAGTGGGAGACTCGACAAGCTAAGACACAGCTGTCTCTAGTGGGAGACTCGACAAGTGAAAACACAGCTGTCTCAAGTGGGAGACTCGACAAGTGAAAACACAGCTCTCTCAAGTGGGCGACTCAAAAAGTGAAAACACAGCTGTCTCTATTGGGAGACTCGACAAGTGAAAACACAGCTGTCTCAAGTGGGACACTCGACAAGTGAAAACACAGCTGTCTCTAGTGGGAGACTCGACATGTGAAAACACAGCTGTCTCTAGTGGGAGACTCGACAAGCTAAAACACAGCTGTCTCTAGTGGGAGACTCGACAAGTGAAAACACAGCTGTCTCTAGTGGGAGACTCGACAAGCTAAAACACAGCTGTCTTTAATGGGAGACTCGACAAGTGAAAACACAGCTGTCTCTAGTGGGAGACTCGACAAGCTAAAACACAGCTGTCTCTAGTGGGAGACTCGACAAGTGAAAACACAGATGTCTCTAGTGAGAGACTCAACACGCTAAAACATAGCTGTCTCTAGTGGGAGATTCAACAAGTAAAAACACAGCTGTCTCTAGTGGGATACTCGTAAAGCTAAAACACAGCTGTCTCTAGTGGAAGACTCGACAAGTGAAAACTCAGCTGTCTCTAGTGGGAGACTCGACAAGCTAAAACACAGCTGTCTCTAGTGGGAGACTCGACAAATGAAAACACAGCTGTCTCAAGTGGGAGACTCGACAAGTGAAAACACAGCTATCTCAAGTGGGCGACTCAATAAGTGAAAACACAGCTGTCTCCAGTTGGACACTCGACAAGCTAAAACACAGCTGTCTCTAGTGGGAGACTCGACAAGTGAAAACACAGCTGTCTCTATGGGGAGACTCGACAAGCAAAAACACAGCTGTCTCTAGTGGGAGACTCGACAAGTGAAAACACAGCTGTCTCTAGTGGGAGACTCGACAAGCTAAAACACAGCTGTCTCTAGTGGGAGACTCGACAAGCTAAAACACAGCTGTCTCTATTGGGAGACTCGACAAGTAAAAACACAGCTGTCTCTAGTGGGAGACTCAACAAGCTAAAACATAGCTGTCTCTAGTGGGAGATTCGACAAGTGAAAACACAGCTGTCTCTAGTGGGAGACTCGACAAGCTAAAACACAGCTGTCTCTAGTGGGAGACTCGACAAGTGAAAACACAGCTGTCTCTAGTGGGAGACTCGACAAGCTAAAACACAGCTGTCTCTTGTGGGAGACTCGACAAGTGAAAACACAGCTGTATCAAGTGGGAGACTCGACAAGTGAAAACACAGCTGTCTCAAGTGGGCGACTCAACAAATGAAAACATAGCTGTCTCTAGTGGGAGACTCGACAAGTTAAAACACAGCTGTCTCAAGTGGGAGACTCGACAAGTGAAAACACAGCTGTCTCTATGGGGAGACTCGACAAGCTAAAACACAGCTGTCTCTAGTGGGAGACTCGACAAGCTAAAACACAGCTGTCTCTAGTGGGAAACTCGACAAGTGAAAAAACAGCTGTCTCTATTGGGAAACTCGACAAGCTAAAACACAGCTGTCTCTAGTGGGAGACTCGACAAGTGAAAACACAGATGTCTCTAGTGGGAGACTCGACAAGCTAAAACACAGCTGTCTTTAACGAGAGACTCGACAAGTGAAAATACAGCTGTCTCTAGTGGGAGACCCGACAAGCTAAAACATAGCTGTCTCTAGTGGGAGACTCGACAAGTGAAAACACAGCTGTCTCTAATGGGAGACTCGACAAGCTAAAGCACAGCTGTCTCTAGTGGGAGACTCGACAAGCTAAAACACAGCTGTCTCTAGTGGGAGACTCAACAAGCTAAAACATACCTGTCTCTAGTGGGAGATTCGACAAGTGAAAACACAGCTGTCTCTAGTGGGAGACTCGACAAGCTAAAACACAGCTGTCTCTAGTGGGAGACTCGAAAAGGGAAAACACAGGTGTCTCTAGTGGGAGACTCGACAAGCTAAGACACAGCTGTCTCTAGTGGGAGACTCGACAAGTGAAAACACAGCTGTCTCAAGTGGGAGACTCGACAAGCTAAAACACAGCTGTCTCTAATGGGAGACTCGACAAGTGAAAACACATCTGTCTCTAGTGGGAGACTCGACAAGCTAAAACACAGCTGTCTCTAGTGGGAGACTCGACAAATGAAAACACAGATGTCTCTAGTGAGAGACTCAACAAGCTAAAACATAGCTGTCTCCAGTGGGAGATTCAACAAGTGAAAACACAGCTGTCTCTAGTGGGATACTCGACAAGCTAAGACACAGCTGTCTCTAGTGGAAGACCCGACAAGTGAAAACTCAGCTGTCTCTAGTGGGAGACTCGACAAGCTAAAACACAGCTGTCTCTAGTCGGAGACTCGACAAATGAAAACACAGCTGTCTCAAGTGGGAGACTCGACAAGTGAAAACACAGCTATCTCAAGTGGGCGACTCAACAAGTAAAAACACAGCTGTCTCTAGTGGGAGACTCAACAAGCTAAAACATAGCTGTCTCTAGTGGGAGATTCGACAAGTGAAAACACAGCTGTCTCTAGTGGGAGACTCGACAAGCTAAAACACAGCTGTCTCTAGTGGGAGACTCGACAAGCTAAAACACAGCTGTCTCTAGTGGGAGACTCGACAAGCTAAAACACAGCTGTCTCTAGTGGGAGACTCGACAAGTGAAAACACAGCTGTCTCTAGTGGGAGACTCGACAAGTGAAAACACAGCTGTCTCTAGTGGGAGACTTGACAAGTGAAAACACAGCTGTCTCTAGTGGGAGACTCAACAAGTTAAAACATAGCTGTCTCTAGTGGGAGATTCGACAAGCTAAAACACAGCTGTCTCTAGTGGGAGACTCGACAAGCTAAAACACAGCTGTCTCAAGTGGGAGACTCGACAAGTGAAAACACAGCTGTCTCTAGTGGGAGACTCGACAAGCTAAAACACAGCTGTCTCTAGTGGGAGACTCGACAAATGAAAACACAGCTGTCTCAAGTGGGAGACTCGACAAATGAAAACACAGCGGTTTCTAGTGGGAGACTCGACAAATGAAAACACAGCTGTCTCTAGTGGGAGACTCGACAAGTGAAAACACAGCTGTCTCAAGTGGGAGACTCGACAAGTGAAAACACAGCTGTCTCAAGTGGGAGACTCGACAAGTGAAAACACAGCTGTCTCAAAGGGGCGACTCAAAAAGTGAAAACACAGCTGTTTCTATTGGGAGACTCGACAAGTGAAAACTCAGCTGGCTCAAGTTGGAGACTCGACAAGTGAAAACACAGCTGTCTCTAGTGGGAGACTCGACAAGCTAAAACACAGCTGTCTCTAGTGGGAGACTCGACAAGTGAAAACACAGCTGTCTCTAGTGGGAGACTCGACAAGCTAAAACACAGCTGTCTCTAGGGGGAGACTCGACAAGTGAAAACACAGCTGTCTCCAGTGGGAGACTCGACAAGCTAAAACACAGCTGTCTCTAGTGGGAGACTCGACAAGTGAAAACACATCTGTCTCTAGTGGGAGACTCGACAAGCTAAAACACAGCTGTCTCTAGGGGGAGCCTCGACAAGTGAAAACACAGCTGTCTCTAGTGGGAGACTCGACAAGCTAAAACACAGCTGTCTCTAGTGGGAGACTCAACAAGTGAAAACACAGCTATCTCAAGTGGGCGACTCAACAAGTGAAAACACAGCTGTCTCTAGTGGGAGACTCGACAAGTTAAAACACAGCTGTCTCAAGTGGGAGACTCGACAAGTGAAAACACAGCTGTCTCAAGTGGGCGACTCAATAAGTGAAAACACAGCTGTCTCCAGTTGGACACTCGACAAGCTAAAACACAGCTGTCTCTAGTGGAAGACTCGACAAGTGAAAACTCAGCTGTCCCTAGTGGGAGACTCGACAAGCTAAAACACAGCTGTCTCTAGTTGGAGACTCGACAAATGAAAACACAGCTATCTCAAGTGGGAGACTCGACAAGTGAAAACACAGCTATCTCAAGTGGGCGACTCAATAAGTGAAAACACAGCTGTCTCCAGTTGGACACTCGACAAGCTAAAACACAGCTGTCTCTAGTGGGAGACTCGACAAGTGAAAACACAGCTGTCTCTATGGGGAGACTCGACAAGCTAAAACACAGCTGTCTCTAGTGGGAGACTCGACAAGTGAAAACACAGCTGTCTCTAGTGGGAGACTCGACAAGCTAAAACACAGCTGTCTCTAGTGGGAGACTCGACAAGCTAAAACACAGCTGTCTCTATTGGGAGACTCGACAAGTGAAAACACAGCTGTCTCTAGTGGGAGACTCAACAAGCTAAAACATAGCTGTCTCTAGTGGGAGATTCGACAAGTGAAAACACAGCTGTCTCTAGTGGGAGACTCGACAAGTGAAAACACAGCTGTCTCTAGTGGGAGACTCGACAAGCTAAAACACAGCTGTCTCTAGTGGGAGACTCGACAAGTGAAAACACAGCTGTCTCTAGTGGGAGACTCGACAAGCTAAAACACAGCTGTCTCTAGTGGGAGACTCGACAAGTGAAAACACAGCTGTATCAAGTGGGAGACTCGACAAGTGAAAACACAGCTGTCTCAAGTGGGCGACTCAACAAATGAAAACATAGCTGTCTCTAGTGGGAGACTCGACAAGTTAAAACACAGCTGTCTCAAGTGGGAGACTCGACAAGTGAAAACACAGCTGTCTCTATGGGGAGACTCGACAAGCTAAAACACAGCTGTCTCTAGTGGGAGACTCGACAAGCTAAAACACAGCTGTCTCTATTGGGAAACTCGACAAGCTAAAACACAGCTGTCTCTAGTTGGAGACTCGACAAGTGAAAACACAGATGTTTCTAGTGGGAGACTCGACAAGCTAAAACACAGCTGTCTCTAACGGGAGCCTCGACAAGTGAAAATACAGCTGTCTCTAGTGGGAGACTCGACAAGCTAAAACATAGCTGTCTCTAGTGGGAGACTCGACAAGTTAAAACACAGCTGTCTCAAGTGGGAGACTCGACAAGTGAAAACACAGCTGTCTCTATGGGGAGACTCGACAAGCTAAAACACAGCTGTCTCTAGTGGGAGACTCGACAAGCTAAAACACAGCTATCTCTAGTGGGAAACTCGACAAGTGAAAACACAGCTGTCTCTATTGGGAAACTCGACAAGCTAAAACACAGATGTCTCTAGTGGGAGACTCGACAAGCTAAAACACAGCTGTCTCTAACGGGAGACTCGACAAGTGAAAATACAGCTGTCTCTAGTGGGAGACTCGACAAGCTAAAACATAGCTGTCTCTAGTGGGAGACTCGACAAGTGAAAACACAGCTGTCTCTAATGGAAGACTCGACAAGCTAAAGCACAGCTGTCTCTAGTGGGAGACTCGACAAGCTAAAACACAGCTGTCTCTAGTGGGAGACTCAACAAGCTAAAACATACCTGTCTCTAGTGGGAGATTCGACAAGTGAAAACACAGCTGTCTCTAGTGGGAGACTCGACATGCTAAAACACAGCTGTCTCTAGTGGGAGACTCGAAAAGGAAAAACACAGGTGTCTCTAGTGGGAGACTCGACAAGCTAAGACACAGCTGTCTCTAGTGGGAGACTCGACAAGTGAAAACACAGCTGTCTCAAGTGGGAGACTCGACAAGTGAAAACACAGCTCTCTCAAGTGGGCGACTCAAAAAGTGAAAACACAGCTGTCTCTATTGGGAGACTCGACAAGTGAAAACACAGCTGTCTCAAGTGGGACACTCGACAAGTGAAAACACAGCTGTCTCTAGTGGGAGACTCGACATGTGAAAACACAGCTGTCTCTAGTGGGAGACTCGACAAGCTAAAACACAGCTGTCTCTAGTGGGAGACTCGACAAGTGAAAACACAGCTGTCTCTAGTGGGAGACTCGACAAGCTAAAACACAGCTGTCTCTAATGGGAGACTCGACAAGTGAAAACACAGCTGTCTCTAGTGGGAGACTCGACAAGCTAAAACACAGCTGTCTCTAGTGGGAGACTCGACAAGTGAAAACACAGATGTCTCTAGTGAGAGACTCAACACGCTAAAACATAGCTGTCTCTAGTGGGAGATTCAACAAGTAAAAACACAGCTGTCTCTAGTGGGATACTCGTAAAGCTAAAACACAGCTGTCTCTAGTGGAAGACTCGACAAGTGAAAACTCAGCTGTCTCTAGTGGGAGACTCGACAAGCTAAAACACAGCTGTCTCTAGTGGGAGACTCGACAAATGAAAACACAGCTGTCTCAAGTGGGAGACTCGACAAGTGAAAACACAGCTATCTCAAGTGGGCGACTCAATAAGTGAAAACACAGCTGTCTCCAGTTGGACACTCGACAAGCTAAAACACAGCTGTCTCTAGTGGGAGACTCAACAAGTGAAAACACAGCTGTCTCTATGGGGAGACTCGACAAGCAAAAACACAGCTGTCTCTAGTGGGAGACTCGACAAGTGAAAACACAGCTGTCTCTAGTGGGAGACTCGACAAGCTAAAACACAGCTGTCTCTAGTGGGAGACTCGACAAGCTAAAACACAGCTGTCTCTATTGGGAGACTCGACAAGTAAAAACACAGCTGTCTCTAGTGGGAGACTCAACAAGCTAAAACATAGCTGTCTCTAGTGGGAGATTCGACAAGTGAAAACACAGCTGTCTCTAGTGGGAGACTCGACAAGCTAAAACACAGCTGTCTCTAGTGGGAGACTCGACAAGTGAAAACACAGCTGTCTCTAGTGGGAGACTCGACAAGCTAAAACACAGCTGTCTCTTGTGGGAAACTCGACAAGTGAAAACACAGCTGTATCAAGTGGGAGACTCGACAAGTGAAAACACAGCTGTCTCAAGTGGGCGACTCAACAAATGAAAACATAGCTGTCTCTAGTGGGAGACTCGACAAGTTAAAACACAGCTGTCTCAAGTGGGAGACTCGACAAGTGAAAACACAGCTGTCTCTATGGGGAGACTCGACAAGCTAAAACACAGCTGTCTCTAGTGGGAGACTCGACAAGCTAAAACACAGCTGTCTCTAGTGGGAAACTCGACAAGTGAAAAAACAGCTGTCTCTATTGGGAAACTCGACAAGCTAAAACACAGCTGTCTCTAGTGGGAGACTCGACAAGTGAAAACACAGATGTCTCTAGTGGGAGACTCGACAAGCTAAAACACAGCTGTCTTTAACGAGAGACTCGACAAGTGAAAATACAGCTGTCTCTAGTGGGAGACCCGACAAGCTAAAACATAGCTGTCTCTAGTGGGAGACTCGACAAGTGAAAACACAGCTGTCTCTAATGGGAGACTCGACAAGCTAAAGCACAGCTGTCTCTAGTGGGAGACTCGACAAGCTAAAACACAGCTGTCTCTAGTGGGAGACTCAACAAGCTAAAACATACCTGTCTCTAGTGGGAGATTCGACAAGTGAAAACACAGCTGTCTCTAGTGGGAGACTCGACAAGCTAAAACACAGCTGTCTCTAGTGGGAGACTCGAAAAGGGAAAACACAGGTGTCTCTAGTGGGAGACTCGACAAGCTAAGACACAGCTGTCTCTAGTGGGAGACTCGACAAGTGAAAACACAGCTGTCTCAAGTGGGAGACTCGACAAGCTAAAACACAGCTGTCTCTAATGGGAGACTCGACAAGTGAAAACACATCTGTCTCTAGTGGGAGACTCGACAAGCTAAAACACAGCTGTCTCTAGTGGGAGACTCGACAAATGAAAACACAGATGTCTCTAGTGAGAGACTCAACAAGCTAAAACATAGCTGTCTCCAGTGGGAGATTCAACAAGTGAAAACACAGCTGTCTCTAGTGGGATACTCGACAAGCTAAGACACAGCTGTCTCTAGTGGAAGACCCGACAAGTGAAAACTCAGCTGTCTCTAGTGGGAGACTCGACAAGCTAAAACACAGCTGTCTCTAGTCGGAGACTCGACAAATGAAAACACAGCTGTCTCAAGTGGGAGACTCGACAAGTGAAAACACAGCTATCTCAAGTGGGCGACTCAACAAGTAAAAACACAGCTGTCTCTAGTGGGAGACTCAACAAGCTAAAACATAGCTGTCTCTAGTGGGAGATTCGACAAGTGAAAACACAGCTGTCTCTAGTGGGAGACTCGACAAGCTAAAACACAGCTGTCTCTAGTGGGAGACTCGACAAGCTAAAACACAGCTGTCTCTAGTGGGAGACTCGACAAGCTAAAACACAGCTGTCTCTAGTGGGAGACTCGACAAGTGAAAACACAGCTGTCTCTAGTGGGAGACTCGACAAGTGAAAACACAGCTGTCTCTAGTGGGAGACTTGACAAGTGAAAACACAGCTGTCTCTAGTGGGAGACTCAACAAGTTAAAACATAGCTGTCTCTAGTGGGAGATTCGACAAGCTAAAACACAGCTGTCTCTAGTGGGAGACTCGACAAGCTAAAACACAGCTGTCTCAAGTGGGAGACTCGACAAGTGAAAACACAGCTGTCTCTAGTGGGAGACTCGACAAGCTAAAACACAGCTGTCTCTAGTGGGAGACTCGACAAATGAAAACACAGCTGTCTCAAGTGGGAGACTCGACAAATGAAAACACAGCGGTTTCTAGTGGGAGACTCGACAAATGAAAACACAGCTGTCTCTAGTGGGAGACTCGACAAGTGAAAACACAGCTGTCTCAAGTGGGAGACTCGACAAGTGAAAACACAGCTGTCTCAAGTGGGAGACTCGACAAGTGAAAACACAGCTGTCTCAAAGGAGCGACTCAAAAAGTGAAAACACAGCTGTTTCTATTGGGAGACTCGACAAGTGAAAACTCAGCTGGCTCAAGTTGGAGACTCGACAAGTGAAAACACAGCTGTCTCTAGTGGGAGACTCGACAAGCTAAAACACAGCTGTCTCTAGTGGGAGACTCGACAAGTGAAAACACAGCTGTCTCTAGTGGGAGACTCGACAAGCTAAAACACAGCTGTCTCTAGGGGGAGACTCGACAAGTGAAAACACAGCTGTCTCCAGTGGGAGACTCGACAAGCTAAAACACAGCTGTCTCTAGTGGGAGACTCGACAAGTGAAAACACATCTGTCTCTAGTGGGAGACTCGACAAGCTAAAACACAGCTGTCTCTAGGGGGAGCCTCGACAAGTGAAAACACAGCTGTCTCTAGTGGGAGACTCGACAAGCTAAAACACAGCTGTCTCTAGTGGGAGACTCAACAAGTGAAAACACAGCTGTCTCTAGTGGGAGACTCGACAAGTAAAAACACAGCTATCTCAAGTGGGCGACTCAACAAGTGAAAACACAGCTGTCTCTAGTGGGAGACTCGACAAGTTAAAACACAGCTGTCTCAAGTGGGAGACTCGACAAGTGAAAACACAGCTGTCTCAAGTGGGCGACTCAATAAGTGAAAACACAGCTGTCTCCAGTTGGACACTCGACAAGCTAAAACACAGCTGTCTCTAGTGGGAGACTCGACAAGTGAAAACACAGCTGTCTCTATGGGGAGACTCGACAAGCTAAAACACAGCTGTCTCTAGTGGGAGACTCGACAAGTGAAAACACAGCTGTCTCTAGTGGGAGACTCGACAAGCTAAAACACAGCTGTATCTAGTGGGAGACTCGACAAGCTAAAACACAGCTGTCTCTAGTGGGAGACTCGACAAGTGAAAACACAGCTGTCTCTAGTGGGAGACTCAACAAGCTAAAACATAGCTGTCTCTAGTGGGAGATTCGACAAGTGAAAACACAGCTGTCTCTAGTGGGAGACTCGACAAGCTAAAACACAGCTGTCTCTAGTGGGAGACTCGACAACTGAAAACACAGATGTCTCTAGTGGGAGACTCGACAAGCTAAAACACAGCTGTCTCTAACGGGAGACTCGACAAATGAAAATATAGCTGTCTCTAGTGGGAGACTCGACAAGCTAAAACATAGCTGTCTCTAGTGGGAGACTCGACAAGTGAAAACACAGCTGTCTCTAATGGGAGACTCGACAAGCTAAAGCACAGCTGTCTCTAGTGGGAGACTCGACAAGCTAAAACACAGCTGTCTCTAGTGGGAGACTCAACAAGCTAAAACATACCTGTCTCTAGTGGGAGATTCGACAAGTGAAAACACAGCTGTCTCTAGTGGGAGACTCGACAAGCTAAAACACAGCTGTCTCTAGTGGGAGACTCGAAAAGGGAAAACACAGGTATCTCTAGTGGGAGACTCGACAAGTGAAGACACAGCTGTCTCTAGTGGGAGACTCGACAAGCTAAAACACAGCTGTCTCTAGTGGGAGACTCGACAAGTGAAAACACAGCTGCATCAAGTGGGAGACTCGACAAGTGAAAACACAGCTGTCTCAAGTGGGCGACTCAACAAATGAAAACATAGCTGTCTCTAGTGGGAGACTCGACAAGTTAAAACACAGCTGTCTCAAGTGGGAGACTCGACAAGTGAAAACACAGCTGTCTCTATGGGGAGACTCGACAAGCTAAAACACAGCTGTCTCTAGTGGGAGACTCGACAAGCTAAAACACAGCTGTCTCTAGTGGGAAACTCGACAAGTAAAAACACAGCTGTCTCTATTGGGAAACTCGACAAGCTAAAACACAGCTGTCTCTAGTGGGAGACTCGACAAGTGAAAACACAGATGTCTCTAGTGGGAGACTCGACAAGCTAAAACACAGCTGTCTCTAACGGGAGACTCGACAAGTGAAAATACAGCTGTCTCTAGTGGGAGACTCGACAAGCTAAAACATAGCTGTCTCTAGTGGGAGACTCGACAAGTTAAAACACAGCTGTCTCTATGCGGAGACTCGACAAGCTAAAACACAGCTGTCTCTAGTGGGAGACTCGACAAGCTAAAACACAGCTGTCTCTAGTGGGAAACTCGACAAGTGAAAACTCAGCTGGCTCAAGTTGGAGACTCGACAAGTGAAAACACAGCTGTCTCTAGTGGGAGACTCGACAATAAAAACACAGCTGTCTCTAGTGGGAGACTCGACAAGCTAAAACACAGCTGTCTCTAGTGGGAGACTCGACAAGTGAAAACACAGCTGTCTCTAGTGGGAAACTCGACAAGTGAAAACTCAGCTGTCTCAAGTGGGAGACTCGACAAGTGAAAACACAGCTGTCTCAAGTGCGCGACTCAATAAGTGAAAACACAGCTGTCTCCAGTTGGACACTCGACAAGCTAAAACACAGCTGTCTCTAGTGGGAGACTCGACAAGTGAAAACACAGCTGTCTCTATGGGGAGACTCGACAAGCTAAAACACAGCTGTCTCTAGTGGGAGACTCGACAAGTGAAAACACAGCTGTCTCTAGTGGGAGACTCGACAAGCTAAAACACAGCTGTATCTAGTGGGAGACTCGACAAGCTAAAACACAGCTGTCTCTAGTGGGAGACTCGACAAGTGAAAACACAGCTGTCTCTAGTGGGAGACTCAACAAGCTAAAACATAGCTGTCTCTAGTGGGAGATTCGACAAGTGAAAACACAGCTGTCTCTAGTGGGAGACTCGACAAGCTAAAACACAGCTGTCTCTAGTGGGAGACTCGACAAGTGAAGACACAGCTGTCTCTAGTGGGAGACTCGACAAGCTAAAACACAGCTGTCTCTAGTGGGAGACTCGACAAGTGAAAACACAGCTGCATCAAGTGGGAGACTCGACAAGTGAAAACACAGCTGTCTCAAGTGGGCGACTCAACAAATGAAAACATAGCTGTCTCTAGTGGGAGACTCGACAAGTTAAAACACAGCTGTCTCAAGTGGGAGACTCGACAAGTGAAAACACAGCTGTCTCTATGGGGAGACTCGACAAGCTAAAACACAGCTGTCTCTAGTGGGAGACTCGACAAGCTAAAACACAGCTGTCTCTAGTGGGAAACTCGACAAGTAAAAACACAGCTGTCTCTATTGGGAAACTCGACAAGCTAAAACACAGCTGTCTCTAGTGGGAGACTCGACAAGTGAAAACACAGATGTCTCTAGTGGGAGACTCGACAAGCTAAAACACAGCTGTCTCTAACGGGAGACTCGACAAGTGAAAATACAGCTGTCTCTAGTGGGAGACTCGACAAGCTAAAACATAGCTGTCTCTAGTGGGAGACTCGACAAGTTAAAACACAGCTGTCTCTATGGGGAGACTCGACAAGCTAAAACACAGCTGTCTCTAGTGGGAGACTCGACAAGCTAAAACACAGCTGTCTCTAGTGGGAAACTCGACAAGTGAAAACACAGCTGTCTCTATTGGGAAACTCGACAAGCTAAAACACAGCTGTCTCTAGTGGGAGACTCGACAAGTGAAAACACAGATGTCTCTAGTGGGAGACTCGACAAGCTAAAACACAGCTGTCTCTAACGGGAGACTAGACAAGTGAAAATACAGCTGTCTCTAGTGGGAGACTCGACAAGCTAAAACATAGCTGTCTCTAGTGGGAGACTCGACAAGTGAAAACACAGCTGTCTCTAATGGGAGACTCGACAAGCTAAAGCACAGCTGTCTCTAGTGGGAGACTCGACAAGCTAAAACACAGCTGTCTCTAGTGGGAGACTCTACAAGCTAAAACATACCTGTCTCTAGTGAGAGATTCGACAAGTGAAAACACAGCTGTCTCTAGTGGGAGACTCGACAAGCTAAAACACAGCTGTCTCTAGTGGGAGACTCGAAAAGGGAAAACACAGGTGTCTCTAGTGGGAGACTCGACAAGCTAAGACACAGCTGTCTCTAGTGGGAGACTCGACAAGTGAAAACACAGCTGTCTCAAGTGGGAGACTCGACAAGTGAAAACACAGTTGTCTCACGTGGGCGACTCAACAAGTGAAAACACAGCTGTCTCTAGTGGGAGACTCGACAAGTAAAAACACAGCTGTCTCAAGTGGGAGACTCGACAAGTGAAAACACAGCTGTCTCAAGTGGGCGACTCAATAAATGAAAACACAGCTGTCTCTAGTGGGAGACTCGACAAGTGAAAACACAGCTGTCTCAAGTGGGACACTCGACAAGTGAAAACACAGCTGTCTCTAGTGGGAGACTCGACAAGTGAAAACACAGCTGTCTCTAGTGGGAGACTCGACAAGTTAAACACAGCTGTCTCTAGTGGGAGATTCGACAAGTGAAAACACAGCTGTCTCTAGTGGGAGACTCGACAAGCTAAAACACAGCTGTCTCTAATGGGAGACTCGACAAGTGAAAACACAGCTGTCTCTAGTGGGAGACTCGACAAGCTAAAACACAGCTGTCTCTAGTGGGAGACTCGACAAGTGAAAACACAGATGTCTCTAGTGAGAGACTCAACAAGCTAAAACATAGCTGTCTCCAGTGGGAGATTCAACAAGTAAAAACACAGCTGTCTCTAGTGGGATACTCGACAAGCTAAAACACAGCTGTCTCTAGTGGAAGACTCGACAAGTGAAAACTCAGCTGTCTCTAGTGGGAGACTCGACAAGCTAAAACACAGCTGTCTCTAGTGGGAGACTCGACAAGTGAAAACACAGCTGCATCAAGTGGGAGACTCGACAAGTGAAAACACAGCTGTCTCAAGTGGGCGACTCAACAAATGAAAACATAGCTGTCTCTAGTGGGAGACTCGACAAGTTAAAACACAGCTGTCTCAAGTGGGAGACTCGACAAGTGAAAACACAGCTGTCTCTATGGGGAGACTCGACAAGCTAAAACACAGCTGTCTCTAGTGGGAGACTCGACAAGCTAAAACACAGCTGTCTCTAGTGGGAAACTCGACAAGTAAAAACACAGCTGTCTCTATTGGGAAACTCGACAAGCTAAAACACAGCTGTCTCTAGTGGGAGACTCGACAAGTGAAAACACAGATGTCTCTAGTGGGAGACTCGACAAGCTAAAACACAGCTGTCTCTAACGGGAGACTCGACAAGTGAAAATACAGCTGTCTCTAGTGGGAGACTCGACAAGCTAAAACATAGCTGTCTCTAGTGGGAGACTCGACAAGTTAAAACACAGCTGTCTCTATGCGGAGACTCGACAAGCTAAAACACAGCTGTCTCTAGTGGGAGACTCGACAAGCTAAAACACAGCTGTCTCTAGTGGGAAACTCGACAAGTGAAAACTCAGCTGGCTCAAGTTGGAGACTCGACAAGTGAAAACACAGCTGTCTCTAGTGGGAGACTCGACAATAAAAACACAGCTGTCTCTAGTGGGAGACTCGACAAGCTAAAACACAGCTGTCTCTAGTGGGAGACTCGACAAGTGAAAACACAGCTGTCTCTAGTGGGAGACTCGACAAGCTAAAACACAGCTGTCTCAAGTGGGAGACTCGACAAGTGAAAACACAGCTGTCTCTAGTGGGAGACTCGACAAGCTAAAACACAGCTGTCTCTAGTGGGAGACTCGACAAATGAAAACACAGCTGTCTCAAGTGGGAGACTCGACAAATGAAAACACAGCGGTTTCTAGTGGGAGACTCGACAAATGAAAACACAGCTGTCTCTAGTGGGAGACTCGACAAGTGAAAACACAGCTGTCTCAAGTGGGAGACTCGACAAGTGAAAACACAGCTGTCTCAAGTGGGAGACTCGACAAGTGAAAACACAGCTGTCTCAAAGGAGCGACTCAAAAAGTGAAAACACAGCTGTTTCTATTGGGAGACTCGACAAGTGAAAACTCAGCTGGCTCAAGTTGGAGACTCGACAAGTGAAAACACAGCTGTCTCTAGTGGGAGACTCGACAAGCTAAAACACAGCTGTCTCTAGTGGGAGACTCGACAAGTGAAAACACAGCTGTCTCTAGTGGGAGACTCGACAAGCTAAAACACAGCTGTCTCTAGGGGGAGACTCGACAAGTGAAAACACAGCTGTCTCCAGTGGGAGACTCGACAAGCTAAAACACAGCTGTCTCTAGTGGGAGACTCGACAAGTGAAAACACATCTGTCTCTAGTGGGAGACTCGACAAGCTAAAACACAGCTGTCTCTAGGGGGAGCCTCGACAAGTGAAAACACAGCTGTCTCTAGTGGGAGACTCGACAAGCTAAAACACAGCTGTCTCTAGTGGGAGACTCAACAAGTGAAAACACAGCTGTCTCTAGTGGGAGACTCGACAAGTAAAAACACAGCTATCTCAAGTGGGCGACTCAACAAGTGAAAACACAGCTGTCTCTAGTGGGAGACTCGACAAGTTAAAACACAGCTGTCTCAAGTGGGAGACTCGACAAGTGAAAACACAGCTGTCTCAAGTGGGCGACTCAATAAGTGAAAACACAGCTGTCTCCAGTTGGACACTCGACAAGCTAAAACACAGCTGTCTCTAGTGGGAGACTCGACAAGTGAAAACACAGCTGTCTCTATGGGGAGACTCGACAAGCTAAAACACAGCTGTCTCTAGTGGGAGACTCGACAAGTGAAAACACAGCTGTCTCTAGTGGGAGACTCGACAAGCTAAAACACAGCTGTATCTAGTGGGAGACTCGACAAGCTAAAACACAGCTGTCTCTAGTGGGAGACTCGACAAGTGAAAACACAGCTGTCTCTAGTGGGAGACTCAACAAGCTAAAACATAGCTGTCTCTAGTGGGAGATTCGACAAGTGAAAACACAGCTGTCTCTAGTGGGAGACTCGACAAGCTAAAACACAGCTGTCTCTAGTGGGAGACTCGACAACTGAAAACACAGATGTCTCTAGTGGGAGACTCGACAAGCTAAAACACAGCTGTCTCTAACGGGAGACTCGACAAATGAAAATATAGCTGTCTCTAGTGGGAGACTCGACAAGCTAAAACATAGCTGTCTCTAGTGGGAGACTCGACAAGTGAAAACACAGCTGTCTCTAATGGGAGACTCGACAAGCTAAAGCACAGCTGTCTCTAGTGGGAGACTCGACAAGCTAAAACACAGCTGTCTCTAGTGGGAGACTCAACAAGCTAAAACATACCTGTCTCTAGTGGGAGATTCGACAAGTGAAAACACAGCTGTCTCTAGTGGGAGACTCGACAAGCTAAAACACAGCTGTCTCTAGTGGGAGACTCGAAAAGGGAAAACACAGGTATCTCTAGTGGGAGACTCGACAAGTGAAGACACAGCTGTCTCTAGTGGGAGACTCGACAAGCTAAAACACAGCTGTCTCTAGTGGGAGACTCGACAAGTGAAAACACAGCTGCATCAAGTGGGAGACTCGACAAGTGAAAACACAGCTGTCTCAAGTGGGCGACTCAACAAATGAAAACATAGCTGTCTCTAGTGGGAGACTCGACAAGTTAAAACACAGCTGTCTCAAGTGGGAGACTCGACAAGTGAAAACACAGCTGTCTCTATGGGGAGACTCGACAAGCTAAAACACAGCTGTCTCTAGTGGGAGACTCGACAAGCTAAAACACAGCTGTCTCTAGTGGGAAACTCGACAAGTAAAAACACAGCTGTCTCTATTGGGAAACTCGACAAGCTAAAACACAGCTGTCTCTAGTGGGAGACTCGACAAGTGAAAACACAGATGTCTCTAGTGGGAGACTCGACAAGCTAAAACACAGCTGTCTCTAACGGGAGACTCGACAAGTGAAAATACAGCTGTCTCTAGTGGGAGACTCGACAAGCTAAAACATAGCTGTCTCTAGTGGGAGACTCGACAAGTTAAAACACAGCTGTCTCTATGCGGAGACTCGACAAGCTAAAACACAGCTGTCTCTAGTGGGAGACTCGACAAGCTAAAACACAGCTGTCTCTAGTGGGAAACTCGACAAGTGAAAACTCAGCTGGCTCAAGTTGGAGACTCGACAAGTGAAAACACAGCTGTCTCTAGTGGGAGACTCGACAATAAAAACACAGCTGTCTCTAGTGGGAGACTCGACAAGCTAAAACACAGCTGTCTCTAGTGGGAGACTCGACAAGTGAAAACACAGCTGTCTCTAGTGGGAAACTCGACAAGTGAAAACTCAGCTGTCTCAAGTGGGAGACTCGACAAGTGAAAACACAGCTGTCTCAAGTGCGCGACTCAATAAGTGAAAACACAGCTGTCTCCAGTTGGACACTCGACAAGCTAAAACACAGCTGTCTCTAGTGGGAGACTCGACAAGTGAAAACACAGCTGTCTCTATGGGGAGACTCGACAAGCTAAAACACAGCTGTCTCTAGTGGGAGACTCGACAAGTGAAAACACAGCTGTCTCTAGTGGGAGACTCGACAAGCTAAAACACAGCTGTATCTAGTGGGAGACTCGACAAGCTAAAACACAGCTGTCTCTAGTGGGAGACTCGACAAGTGAAAACACAGCTGTCTCTAGTGGGAGACTCAACAAGCTAAAACATAGCTGTCTCTAGTGGGAGATTCGACAAGTGAAAACACAGCTGTCTCTAGTGGGAGACTCGACAAGCTAAAACACAGCTGTCTCTAGTGGGAGACTCGACAAGTGAAGACACAGCTGTCTCTAGTGGGAGACTCGACAAGCTAAAACACAGCTGTCTCTAGTGGGAGACTCGACAAGTGAAAACACAGCTGCATCAAGTGGGAGACTCGACAAGTGAAAACACAGCTGTCTCAAGTGGGCGACTCAACAAATGAAAACATAGCTGTCTCTAGTGGGAGACTCGACAAGTTAAAACACAGCTGTCTCAAGTGGGAGACTCGACAAGTGAAAACACAGCTGTCTCTATGGGGAGACTCGACAAGCTAAAACACAGCTGTCTCTAGTGGGAGACTCGACAAGCTAAAACACAGCTGTCTCTAGTGGGAAACTCGACAAGTAAAAACACAGCTGTCTCTATTGGGAAACTCGACAAGCTAAAACACAGCTGTCTCTAGTGGGAGACTCGACAAGTGAAAACACAGATGTCTCTAGTGGGAGACTCGACAAGCTAAAACACAGCTGTCTCTAACGGGAGACTCGACAAGTGAAAATACAGCTGTCTCTAGTGGGAGACTCGACAAGCTAAAACATAGCTGTCTCTAGTGGGAGACTCGACAAGTTAAAACACAGCTGTCTCTATGGGGAGACTCGACAAGCTAAAACACAGCTGTCTCTAGTGGGAGACTCGACAAGCTAAAACACAGCTGTCTCTAGTGGGAAACTCGACAAGTGAAAACACAGCTGTCTCTATTGGGAAACTCGACAAGCTAAAACACAGCTGTCTCTAGTGGGAGACTCGACAAGTGAAAACACAGATGTCTCTAGTGGGAGACTCGACAAGCTAAAACACAGCTGTCTCTAACGGGAGACTAGACAAGTGAAAATACAGCTGTCTCTAGTGGGAGACTCGACAAGCTAAAACATAGCTGTCTCTAGTGGGAGACTCGACAAGTGAAAACACAGCTGTCTCTAATGGGAGACTCGACAAGCTAAAGCACAGCTGTCTCTAGTGGGAGACTCGACAAGCTAAAACACAGCTGTCTCTAGTGGGAGACTCTACAAGCTAAAACATACCTGTCTCTAGTGAGAGATTCGACAAGTGAAAACACAGCTGTCTCTAGTGGGAGACTCGACAAGCTAAAACACAGCTGTCTCTAGTGGGAGACTCGAAAAGGGAAAACACAGGTGTCTCTAGTGGGAGACTCGACAAGCTAAGACACAGCTGTCTCTAGTGGGAGACTCGACAAGTGAAAACACAGCTGTCTCAAGTGGGAGACTCGACAAGTGAAAACACAGTTGTCTCACGTGGGCGACTCAACAAGTGAAAACACAGCTGTCTCTAGTGGGAGACTCGACAAGTAAAAACACAGCTGTCTCAAGTGGGAGACTCGACAAGTGAAAACACAGCTGTCTCAAGTGGGCGACTCAATAAATGAAAACACAGCTGTCTCTAGTGGGAGACTCGACAAGTGAAAACACAGCTGTCTCAAGTGGGACACTCGACAAGTGAAAACACAGCTGTCTCTAGTGGGAGACTCGACAAGTGAAAACACAGCTGTCTCTAGTGGGAGACTCGACAAGTTAAACACAGCTGTCTCTAGTGGGAGATTCGACAAGTGAAAACACAGCTGTCTCTAGTGGGAGACTCGACAAGCTAAAACACAGCTGTCTCTAATGGGAGACTCGACAAGTGAAAACACAGCTGTCTCTAGTGGGAGACTCGACAAGCTAAAACACAGCTGTCTCTAGTGGGAGACTCGACAAGTGAAAACACAGATGTCTCTAGTGAGAGACTCAACAAGCTAAAACATAGCTGTCTCCAGTGGGAGATTCAACAAGTAAAAACACAGCTGTCTCTAGTGGGATACTCGACAAGCTAAAACACAGCTGTCTCTAGTGGAAGACTCGACAAGTGAAAACTCAGCTGTCTCTAGTGGGAGACTCGACAAGCTAAAACACAGCTGTCTCTAGTGGGAGACTCGACAAGTGAAAACACAGCTGCATCAAGTGGGAGACTCGACAAGTGAAAACACAGCTGTCTCAAGTGGGCGACTCAACAAATGAAAACATAGCTGTCTCTAGTGGGAGACTCGACAAGTTAAAACACAGCTGTCTCAAGTGGGAGACTCGACAAGTGAAAACACAGCTGTCTCTATGGGGAGACTCGACAAGCTAAAACACAGCTGTCTCTAGTGGGAGACTCGACAAGCTAAAACACAGCTGTCTCTAGTGGGAAACTCGACAAGTAAAAACACAGCTGTCTCTATTGGGAAACTCGACAAGCTAAAACACAGCTGTCTCTAGTGGGAGACTCGACAAGTGAAAACACAGATGTCTCTAGTGGGAGACTCGACAAGCTAAAACACAGCTGTCTCTAACGGGAGACTCGACAAGTGAAAATACAGCTGTCTCTAGTGGGAGACTCGACAAGCTAAAACATAGCTGTCTCTAGTGGGAGACTCGACAAGTTAAAACACAGCTGTCTCTATGCGGAGACTCGACAAGCTAAAACACAGCTGTCTCTAGTGGGAGACTCGACAAGCTAAAACACAGCTGTCTCTAGTGGGAAACTCGACAAGTGAAAACTCAGCTGGCTCAAGTTGGAGACTCGACAAGTGAAAACACAGCTGTCTCTAGTGGGAGACTCGACAATAAAAACACAGCTGTCTCTAGTGGGAGACTCGACAAGCTAAAACACAGCTGTCTCTAGTGGGAGACTCGACAAGTGAAAACACAGCTGTCTCTAGTGGGAGAGTCGACAAGCTAAAACACAGCTGTCTCTAGGGGGAGACTCGACAAGTGAAAACACAGCTGTCTCCAGTGGGAGACTCGACAAGCTAAAACACAGCTGTCTCTAGTGGGAGACTCGACAAGTGAAAACACATCTGTCTCTAGTGGGAGACTCGACAAGCTAAAACACAGCTGTCTCTAGGGGGAGCCTCGACAAGTGAAAACACAGCTGTCTCTAGTGGGAGACTCGACAAGCTAAAACACAGCTGTCTCTAGTGGGAGACTCAACAAGTGAAAACACAGCTGTCTCTAGTGGGAGACTCGACAAGTAAAAACACAGCTATCTCAAGTGGGCGACTCAACAAGTGAAAACACAGCTGTCTCTAGTGGGAGACTCGACAAGTTAAAACACAGCTGTCTCAAGTGGGAGACTCGACAAGTAAAAACACAGCTGTCTCAAGTGGGCGACTCAATAAGTGAAAACACAGCTGTCTCCAGTTGGACACTCGACAAGCTAAAACACAGCTGTCTCTAGTGGGAGACTCGACAAGTGAAAACACAGCTGTCTCTATGGGGAGACTCGACAAGCTAAAACACAGCTGTCTCTAGTGGGAGACTCGACAAGTGAAAACACAGCTGTCTCTAGTGGGAGACTCGACAAGCTAAAACACAGCTGTATCTAGTGGGAGACTCGACAAGCTAAAACACAGCTGTCTCTAGTGGGAGACTCGACAAGTGAAAACACAGCTGTCTCTAGTGGGAGACTCAACAAGCTAAAACATAGCTGTCTCTAGTGGGAGATTCGACAAGTGAAAACACAGCTGTCTCTAGTGGGAGACTCGACAAGCTAAAACACAGCTGTCTCTAGTGGGAGACTCGACAAGTGAAGACACAGCTGTCTCTAGTGGGAGACTCGACAAGCTAAAACACAGCTGTCTCTAGTGGGAGACTCGACAAGTGAAAACACAGCTGCATCAAGTGGGAGACTCGACAAGTGAAAACACAGCTGTCTCAAGTGGGCGACTCAACAAATGAAAACATAGCTGTCTCTAGTGGGAGACTCGACAAGTTAAAACACAGCTGTCTCAAGTGGGAGACTCGACAAGTGAAAACACAGCTGTCTCTATGGGGAGACTCGACAAGCTAAAACACAGCTGTCTCTAGTGGGAGACTCGACAAGCTAAAACACAGCTGTCTCTAGTGGGAAACTCGACAAGTAAAAACACAGCTGTCTCTATTGGGAAACTCGACAAGCTAAAACACAGCTGTCTCTAGTGGGAGACTCGACAAGTGAAAACACAGATGTCTCTAGTGGGAGACTCGACAAGCTAAAACACAGCTGTCTCTAACGGGAGACTCGACAAGTGAAAATACAGCTGTCTCTAGTGGGAGACTCGACAAGCTAAAACATAGCTGTCTCTAGTGGGAGACTCGACAAGTTAAAACACAGCTGTCTCTATGGGGAGACTCGACAAGCTAAAACACAGCTGTCTCTAGTGGGAGACTCGACAAGCTAAAACACAGCTGTCTCTAGTGGGAAACTCGACAAGTGAAAACACAGCTGTCTCTATTGGGAAACTCGACAAGCTAAAACACAGCTGTCTCTAGTGGGAGACTCGACAAGTGAAAACACAGATGTCTCT
The DNA here is from genome assembly GCA_036924085.1 of Ariolimax columbianus. Lineage (NCBI taxonomy): Eukaryota > Metazoa > Mollusca > Gastropoda > Stylommatophora > Arionidae > Ariolimax > Ariolimax columbianus. Next base: position 92,635,661 of record JAVGWX010000006.1, on the reverse strand, counting down.
AGTGGGAGACTCGACAAGCTAAAACACAGCTGTCTCTAACGGGAGACTCGACAAGTGAAAATACAGCTGTCTCTAGTGGGAGACTCGACAAGCTAAAACATAGCTGTCTCTAGTGGGAGACTCGACAAGTGAAAACACAGCTGTCTCTAATGGGAGACTCGACAAGCTAAAGCACAGCTGTCTCTAGTGGGAGACTCGACAAGCTAAAACACAGCTGTCTCTAGTGGGAGACTCTACAAGCTAAAACATACCTGTCTCTAGTGAGAGATTCGACAAGTGAAAACACAGCTGTCTCTAGTGGGAGACTCGACAAGCTAAAACACAGCTGTCTCTAGTGGGAGACTCGAAAAGGGAAAACACAGGTGTCTCTAGTGGGAGACTCGACAAGCTAAGACACAGCTGTCTCTAGTGGGAGACTCGACAAGTGAAAACACAGCTGTCTCAAGTGGGAGACTCGACAAGTGAAAACACAGTTGTCTCACGTGGGCGACTCAACAAGTGAAAACACAGCTGTCTCTAGTGGGAGACTCGACAAGTAAAAACACAGCTGTCTCAAGTGGGAGACTCGACAAGTGAAAACACAGCTGTCTCAAGTGGGCGACTCAATAAATGAAAACACAGCTGTCTCTAGTGGGAGACTCGACAAGTGAAAACACAGCTGTCTATAGTGGGAGACTCGACAAGCTAAAACACAGCTGTCTCTAGTGGGAGACTCGACAAGTGAAAACACAGCTGTCTCAAGTGGGAGACTCGACAAGTGAAAACACAGCTGTCTCAAGTGGGCGACTCAAAAAGTGAAAACACAGCTGTCTCTATTGGGAGACTCGACAAGTGAAAACACAGCTGTCTCAAGTGGGACACTCGACAAGTGAAAACACAGCTGTCTCTAGTGGGAGACTCGACAAGTGAAAACACAGCTGTCTCTAGTGGGAGACTCGACAAGTTAAACACAGCTGTCTCTAGTGGGAGACTCGACAAGTGAAAACACAGCTGTCTCTAGTGGGAGACTCGACAAGCTAAAACACAGCTGTCTCTAATGGGAGACTCGACAAGTGAAAACACAGCTGTCTCTAGTGGGAGACTCGACAAGCTAAAACACAGCTGTCTCTAGTGGGAGACTCGACAAGTGAAAACACAGATGTCTCTAGTGAGAGACTCAACAAGCTAAAACATAGCTGTCTCCAGTGGGAGATTCAACAAGTAAAAACACAGCTGTCTCTAGTGGGATACTCGACAAGCTAAAACACAGCTGTCTCTAGTGGAAGACTCGACAAGTGAAAACTCAGCTGTCTCTAGTGGGAGACTCGACAAGCTAAAACACAGCTGTCTCTAGTGGGAGACTCGACAAGTGAAAACACAGCTGCATCAAGTGGGAGACTCGACAAGTGAAAACACAGCTGTCTCAAGTGGGCGACTCAACAAATGAAAACATAGCTGTCTCTAGTGGGAGACTCGACAAGTTAAAACACAGCTGTCTCAAGCGGGAGACTCGACAAGTGAAAACACAGCTGTCTCTATGGGGAGACTCGACAAGCTAAAACACAGCTGTCTCCAGTTGGACACTCGACAAGCTAAAACACAGCTGTCTCTAGTGGGAGACTCGACAAGTGAAAACACAGCTGTCTCTATGGGGAGACTCGACAAGCTAAAACACAGCTGTCTCTAGTGGGAGACTCGACAAGTGAAAACACAGCTGTCTCTAGTGGGAGACTCGACAAGCTAAAACACAGCTGTATCTAGTGGGAGACTCGACAAGCTAAAACACAGCTGTCTCTAGTGGGAGACTCGACAAGTGAAAACACAGCTGTCTCTAGTGGGAGACTCAACAAGCTAAAACATAGCTGTCTCTAGTGGGAGATTCGACAAGTGAAAACACAGCTGTCTCTAGTGGGAGACTCGACAAGCTAAAACACAGCTGTCTCTAGTGGGAGACTCGACAAGTGAAGACACAGCTGTCTCTAGTGGGAGACTCGACAAGCTAAAACACAGCTGTCTCTAGTGGGAGACTCGACAAGTGAAAACACAGCTGCATCAAGTGGGAGACTCGACAAGTGAAAACACAGCTGTCTCAAGTGGGCGACTCAACAAATGAAAACATAGCTGTCTCTAGTGGGAGACTCGACAAGTTAAAACACAGCTGTCTCAAGTGGGAGACTCGACAAGTGAAAACACAGCTGTCTCTATGGGGAGACTCGACAAGCTAAAACACAGCTGTCTCTAGTGGGAGACTCGACAAGCTAAAACACAGCTGTCTCTAGTGGGAAACTCGACAAGTAAAAACACAGCTGTCTCTATTGGGAAACTCGACAAGCTAAAACACAGCTGTCTCTAGTGGGAGACTCGACAAGTGAAAACACAGATGTCTCTAGTGGGAGACTCGACAAGCTAAAACACAGCTGTCTCTAACGGGAGACTCGACAAGTGAAAATACAGCTGTCTCTAGTGGGAGACTCGACAAGCTAAAACATAGCTGTCTCTAGTGGGAGACTCGACAAGTTAAAACACAGCTGTCTCTATGGGGAGACTCGACAAGCTAAAACACAGCTGTCTCTAGTGGGAGACTCGACAAGCTAAAACACAGCTGTCTCTAGTGGGAAACTCGACAAGTGAAAACACAGCTGTCTCTATTGGGAAACTCGACAAGCTAAAACACAGCTGTCTCTAGTGGGAGACTCGACAAGTGAAAACACAGATGTCTCTAGTGGGAGACTCGACAAGCTAAAACACACCTGTCTCTAACGGGAGACTCGACAAGTGAAAATACAGCTGTCTCTAGTGGGAGACTCGACAAGCTAAAACATAGCTGTCTCTAGTGGGAGACTCGACAAGTGAAAACACAGCTGTCTCTAATGGGAGACTCGACAAGCTAAAGCACAGCTGTCTCTAGTGGGAGACTCGACAAGCTAAAACACAGCTGTCTCTAGTGGGAGACTCTACAAGCTAAAACATACCTGTCTCTAGTGAGAGATTCGACAAGTGAAAACACAGCTGTCTCTAGTGGGAGACTCGACAAGCTAAAACACAGCTGTCTCTAGTGGGAGACTCGAAAAGGGAAAACACAGGTGTCTCTAGTGGGAGACTCGACAAGCTAAGACACAGCTGTCTCTAGTGGGAGACTCGACAAGTGAAAACACAGCTGTCTCAAGTGGGAGACTCGACAAGTGAAAACACAGTTGTCTCACGTGGGCGACTCAACAAGTGAAAACACAGCTGTCTCTAGTGGGAGACTCGACAAGTGAAAACACAGCTGTCTATAGTGGGAGACTCGACAAGCTAAAACACAGCTGTCTCTAGTGGGAGACTCGACAAGTGAAAACACAGCTGTCTCAAGTGGGAGACTCGACAAGTGAAAACACAGCTGTCTCAAGTGGGCGACTCAAAAAGTGAAAACACAGCTGTCTCTATTGGGAGACTCGACAAGTGAAAACACAGCTGTCTCAAGTGGGACACTCGACAAGTGAAAACACAGCTGTCTCTAGTGGGAGACTCGACAAGTGAAAACACAGCTGTCTCTAGTGGGAGACTCGACAAGTTAAACACAGCTGTCTCTAGTGGGAGACTCGACAAGTGAAAACACAGCTGTCTCTAGTGGGAGACTCGACAAGCTAAAACACAGCTGTCTCTAATGGGAGACTCGACAAGTGAAAACACAGCTGTCTCTAGTGGGAGACTCGACAAGCTAAAACACAGCTGTCTCTAGTGGGAGACTCGACAAGTGAAAACACAGATGTCTCTAGTGAGAGACTCAACAAGCTAAAACATAGCTGTCTCCAGTGGGAGATTCAACAAGTAAAAACACAGCTGTCTCTAGTGGGATACTCGACAAGCTAAAACACAGCTGTCTCTAGTGGAAGACTCGACAAGTGAAAACTCAGCTGTCTCTAGTGGGAGACTCGACAAGCTAAAACACAGCTGTCTCTAGTGGGAGACTCGACAAGTGAAAACACAGCTGCATCAAGTGGGAGACTCGACAAGTGAAAACACAGCTGTCTCAAGTGGGCGACTCAACAAATGAAAACATAGCTGTCTCTAGTGGGAGACTCGACAAGTTAAAACACAGCTGTCTCAAGCGGGAGACTCGACAAGTGAAAACACAGCTGTCTCTATGGGGAGACTCGACAAGCTAAAACACAGCTGTCTCTAGTGGGAGATTCGACAAGCTAAAACACAGCTGTCTCTAGTGGGAAACTCGACAAGTAAAAACACAGCTGTCTCTATTGGGAAACTCGACAAGCTAAAACACAGCTGTCTCTAGTGGGAGACTCGACAAGTGAAAACACAGATGTCTCTAGTGGGAGACTCGACAAGCTAAAACACAGCTGTCTCTAACGGGAGACTCGACAAGTGAAAATACAGCTGTCTCTAGTGGGAGACTCGACAAGCTAAAACATAGCTGTCTCTAGTGGGAGACTCGACAAGTTAAAACACAGCTGTCTCTATGCGGAAACTCGACAAGCTAAAACACAGCTGTCTCTAGTGGGAGACTCGACAAGCTAAAACACAGCTGTCTCTAGTGGGAAACTCGACAAGTGAAAACTCAGCTGGCTCAAGTTGGAGACTCGACAAGTGAAAACACAGCTGTCTCTAGTGGGAGACTCGACAATAAAAACACAGCTGTCTCTAGTGGGAGACTCGACAAGCTAAAACACAGCTGTCTCTAGTGGGAGACTCGACAAGTGAAAACACAGCTGTCTCTAGTGGGAGAGTCGACAAGCTAAAGCACAGCTGTCTCTAGGGGGAGACTCGACAAGTGAAAACACAGCTGTCTCCAGTGGGAGACTCGACAAGCTAAAACACAGCTGTCTCTAGTGGGAGACTCGACAAGTGAAAACACATCTGTCTCTAGTGGGAGACTCGACAAGCTAAAACACAGCTGTCTCTAGGGGGAGCCTCGACAAGTGAAAACACAGCTGTCTCTAGTGGGAGACTCGACAAGCTAAAACACAGCTGTCTCTAGTGGGAGACTCAACAAGTGAAAACACAGCTGTCTCTAGTGGGAGACTCGACAAGTAAAAACACAGCTATCTCAAGTGGGCGACTCAACAAGTGAAAACACAGCTGTCTCTAGTGGGAGACTCGACAAGTTAAAACACAGCTGTCTCAAGTGGGAGACTCGACAAGTGAAAACACAGCTGTCTCAAGTGGGCGACTCAATAAGTGAAAACACAGCTGTCTCCAGTTGGACACTCGACAAGCTAAAACACAGCTGTCTCTAGTGGGAGACTCGACAAGTGAAAACACAGCTGTCTCTATGGGGAGACTCGACAAGCTAAAACACAGCTGTCTCTAGTGGGAGACTCGACAAGTGAAAACACAGCTGTCTCTAGTGGGAGACTCGACAAGCTAAAACACAGCTGTATCTAGTGGGAGACTCGACAAGCTAAAACACAGCTGTCTCTAGTGGGAGACTCGACAAGTGAAAACACAGCTGTCTCTAGTGGGAGACTCAACAAGCTAAAACATAGCTGTCTCTAGTGGGAGATTCGACAAGTGAAAACACAGCTGTCTCTAGTGGGAGACTCGACAAGCTAAAACACAGCTGTCTCTAGTGGGAGACTCGACAAGTGAAGACACAGCTGTCTCTAGTGGGAGACTCGACAAGCTAAAACACAGCTGTCTCTAGTGGGAGACTCGACAAGTGAAAACACAGCTGCATCAAGTGGGAGACTCGACAAGTGAAAACACAGCTGTCTCAAGTGGGCGACTCAACAAATGAAAACATAGCTGTCTCTAGTGGGAGACTCGACAAGTTAAAACACAGCTGTCTCAAGTGGGAGACTCGACAAGTGAAAACACAGCTGTCTCTATGGGGAGACTCGACAAGCTAAAACACAGCTGTCTCTAGTGGGAGACTCGACAAGCTAAAACACAGCTGTCTCTAGTGGGAAACTCGACAAGTAAAAACACAGCTGTCTCTATTGGGAAACTCGACAAGCTAAAACACAGCTGTCTCTAGTGGGAGACTCGACAAGTGAAAACACAGATGTCTCTAGTGGGAGACTCGACAAGCTAAAACACAGCTGTCTCTAACGGGAGACTCGACAAGTGAAAATACAGCTGTCTCTAGTGGGAGACTCGACAAGCTAAAACATAGCTGTCTCTAGTGGGAGACTCGACAAGTTAAAACACAGCTGTCTCTATGGGGAGACTCGACAAGCTAAAACACAGCTGTCTCTAGTGGGAGACTCGACAAGCTAAAACACAGCTGTCTCTAGTGGGAAACTCGACAAGTGAAAACACAGCTGTCTCTATTGGGAAACTCGACAAGCTAAAACACAGCTGTCTCTAGTGGGAGACTCGACAAGTGAAAACACAGATGTCTCTAGTGGGAGACTCGACAAGCTAAAACACAGCTGTCTCTAACGGGAGACTCGACAAGTGAAAATACAGCTGTCTCTAGTGGGAGACTCGACAAGCTAAAACATAGCTGTCTCTAGTGGGAGACTCGACAAGTGAAAACACAGCTGTCTCTAATGGGAGACTCGACAAGCTAAAGCACAGCTGTCTCTAGTGGGAGACTCGACAAGCTAAAACACAGCTGTCTCTAGTGGGAGACTCTACAAGCTAAAACATACCTGTCTCTAGTGAGAGATTCGACAAGTGAAAACACAGCTGTCTCTAGTGGGAGACTCGACAAGCTAAAACACAGCTGTCTCTAGTGGGAGACTCGAAAAGGGAAAACACAGGTGTCTCTAGTGGGAGACTCGACAAGCTAAGACACAGCTGTCTCTAGTGGGAGACTCGACAAGTGAAAACACAGCTGTCTCAAGTGGGAGACTCGACAAGTGAAAACACAGTTGTCTCACGTGGGCGACTCAACAAGTGAAAACACAGCTGTCTCTAGTGGGAGACTCGACAAGTAAAAACACAGCTGTCTCAAGTGGGAGACTCGACAAGTGAAAACACAGCTGTCTCAAGTGGGCGACTCAATAAATGAAAACACAGCTGTCTCTAGTGGGAGACTCGACAAGTGAAAACACAGCTGTCTATAGTGGGAGACTCGACAAGCTAAAACACAGCTGTCTCTAGTGGGAGACTCGACAAGTGAAAACACAGCTGTCTCAAGTGGGAGACTCGACAAGTGAAAACACAGCTGTCTCAAGTGGGCGACTCAAAAAGTGAAAACACAGCTGTCTCTATTGGGAGACTCGACAAGCTAAAACACAGCTGTCTCAAGTGGGACACTCGACAAGTGAAAACACAGCTGTCTCTAGTGGGAGACTCGACAAGTGAAAACACAGCTGTCTCTAGTGGGAGACTCGACAAGTTAAACACAGCTGTCTCTAGTGGGAGACTCGACAAGTAAAAACACAGCTGTCTCTAGTGGGAGACTCGACAAGCTAAAACACAGCTGTCTCTAATGGGAGACTCGACAAGTGAAAACACAGCTGTCTCTAGTGGGAGACTCGACAAGCTAAAACACAGCTGTCTCTAGTGGGAGACTCGACAAGTGAAAACACAGATGTCTCTAGTGAGAGACTCAACAAGCTAAAACATAGCTGTCTCCAGTGGGAGATTCAACAAGTAAAAACACAGCTGTCTCTAGTGGGATACTCGACAAGCTAAAACACAGCTGTCTCTAGTGGAAGACTCGACAAGTGAAAACTCAGCTGTCTCTAGTGGGAGACTCGACAAGCTAAAACACAGCTGTCTCTAGTGGGAGACTCGACAAATGAAAACACAGCTGTCTTAAGTGGGGGACTCGACAAGTGAAAACACAGCTATCTCAAGTGGGCGACTCAATAAGTGAAAACACAGCTGTCTCCAGTTGGACACTCGACAAGCTAAAACACAGCTGTCTCTAGTGGGAGACTCGACAAGTGAAAACACAGCTGTCTCTAGTGTGAGACTCAACAAGCTAAAACATAGCTGTCTCTAGTGGGAGATTCGACAAGTGAAAACACAGCTGTCTCTAGTGGGAGACTCGACAAGCTAAAACACAGCTGTCTCTAGTGGGAGATTCGACAAGTGAAAACACAGCTGTCTCTAGTGGGAGACTCGACAAGCTAAAACACAGCTGTCTCTAGTGGGAGACTCGACAAGCTAAAACACAGCTGTCTCTAGTGGGAGACTCGACAAGTGAAAACACAGCTGTCTCTAGTGGGAGACTCAACAAGCTAAAACATAGCTGTCTCTAGTGGGAGATTCGACAAGTGAAAACACAGCTGTCTCTAGTGGGAGACTCGACAAGCTAAAACACAGCTGTCTCTAGTGGGAGACTCGACAAGTGAAAACACAGCTGTCTCTAGTGGGAGACTCGACAAGCTAAAACACAGCTGTCTCTAGTGGGAGACTCGACAAGTGAAAACACAGCTGTATCAAGTGGGAGACTCGACAAGTGAAAACACAGCTGTCTCAAGTGCGCGACTCAACAAATGAAAACATAGCTGTCTCTAGTGGGAGAATCGACAAGTTAAAACACAGCTGTCTCAAGTGGGAGACTCGACAAGTGAAAACACAGCTGTCTCTATGGGGAGACTCGACAAGCTAAAACACAGCTGTCTCTAGTGGGAGACTCGACAAGTAAAAACACAGATGTCTCTAGTGAGAGACTCAACAAGCTAAAACATAGCTGTCTCCAGTGGGAGATTCAACAAGTAAAAACACAGCTGTCTCTAGTGGGATACTCGACAAGCTAAAACACAGCTGTCTCTAGTGGAAGACTCGACAAGTGAAAACTCAGCTGTCTCTAGTGGGAGACTCGACAAGCTTAAACACAGCTGTCTCTAGTGGGAGACTCGACAAATGAAAACACAGCTGTCTCAAGTGGGAGACTCGACAAGTGAAAACACAGCTATCTCAAGTGGGCGACTCAATAAGTGAAAACACAGCTGTCTCCAGTTGGACACTCGACAAGCTAAAACACAGCTGTCTCTAGTGGGAGACTCGACAAGTGAAAACACAGCTGTCTCTATGGGGAGACTCGACAAGCTAAAACACAGCTGTCTCTAGTGGGAGACTCGACAAGCTAAAACACAGCTGTCTCTAGTGGGAGACTCGACAAGCTAAAACACAGCTGTCTCTAGTGGGAGACTCGACAAGTGAAAACACAGCTGTCTCTAGTGGGAGACTCAACAAGCTAAAACATAGCTGTCTCTAGTGGGAGATTCGACAAGTGAAAACACAGCTGTCTCTAGTGGGAGACTCGACAAGCTAAAACACAGCTGTCTCTAGTGGGAGACTCGACAAGTGAAAACACAGCTGTCTCTAGTGGGAGACTCGACAAGCTAAAACACAGCTGTCTCTAGTGGGAGACTCGACAAGCTAAAACACAGCTGTCTCTAGTGGGAGACTCGACAAGTGAAAACACAGCTGTCTCTAGTGAGAGACTCAACAAGCTAAAACATAGCTGTCTCTAGTGGGAGATTCGACAAGTGAAAACACAGCTGTCTCTAGTGGGAGACTCGACAAGCTAAAACACAGCTGTCTCTAGTGGGAGACTCGACAAGTGAAAACACAGCTGTCTCTAGTGGGAGACTCGACAAGCTAAAACGCAGATGTCTCTAGTGGGAGACTCGACAAGTGAAAACACAGCTGTATCAAGTGGGAGACTCGACAAGTGAAAACACAGCTGTCTCAAGTGGGCGACTCAACAAATGAAAACATAGCTGTCTCTAGTGGGAGACTCGACAAGTTAAAACACAGCTGTCTCAAGTGGGAGACTCGACAAGTGAAAACACAGCTGTCTCTATGGGGAGACTCGACAAGCTAAAACACAGCTGTCTCTAGTGGGAGACTCGACAAGCTAAAACACAGCTGTCTCTAGTGGGAAACTCGACAAGTGAAAACACAGCTGTCTCTATTGGGAAACTCGACAAGCTAAAACACAGCTGTCTCTAGTGGGAGACTCGACAAGTGAAAATACAGATGTCTCTAGTGGGAGACTCGACAAGCTAAAACACAGCTGTCTCTAACGGGAGACTCGACAAGTGAAAATACAGCTGTCTCTAGTGGGAGACTCGACAAGCTAAAACATAGCTGTCTCTAGTGGGAGACTCGACAAGTGAAAACACAGCTGTCTCTAATGGGAGACTCGACAAGCTAAAGCACAGCTGTCTCTAGTGGGAGACTCGACAAGCTAAAACACAGCTGTCTCTAGTGGGAGACTCAACAAGCTAAAACATACCTGTCTCTAGTGGGAGATTCGACAAGTGAAAACACAGCTGTCTCTAGTGGGAGACTCGACAAGCTAAAACACAGCTGTCTCTAGTGGGAGACTCGAAAAGGGAAAACACAGGTGTCTCTAGTGGGAGACTCGACAAGCTAAGACACAGCTGTCTCTAGTGGGAGACTCGACAAGTGAAAACACAGCTGTCTCAAGTGGGAGATTCGACAAGTGAAAACACAGTTGTCTCACGTGGGCGACTCAACAAGTGAAAACACAGCTGTGTCTAGTGGGAGACTCGACAAGTAAAAACACAGCTGTCTCAAGTGGGAGACTCGACAAGTGAAAACATAGCTGTCTCAAGTGGGCGACTCAATAAATGAAAACACAGCTGTCTCTAGTGGGAGACTCGACAAGTGAAAACACAGCTGTCTATAGTGGGAGACTCGACAAGCTAAAACACAGCTGTCTCTAGTGGGAGACTCGACACGTGAAAACACAGCTGTCTCAAGTGGGAGACTCGACAAGTGAAAACACAGCTGTCTCAAGTGGGCGACTCAAAAAGTGAAAACACAGCTGTCTCTATTGGGAGACTCGACAAGTGAAAACACAGCTGTCTCAAGTGGGACACTCGACAAGTGAAAACACAGCTGTCTCTAGTGGGAGACTCGACAAGTGAAAACACAGCTGTCTCTAGTGGGAGACTCGACAAGCTAAAACACAGCTGTCTCTAGTGGGAGACTCGACAAGTGAAAACACAGCTGTCTCTAGTGGGAGACTCGACAAGCTAAAACACAGCTGTCTCTAATGGGAGACTCGACAAGTGAAAACACAGCTGTCTCTAGTGGGAGACTCGACAAGCTAAAACACAGCTGTCTCTAGTGGGAGACTCGACAAGTGAAAACACAGATGTCTCTAGTGAGAGACTCAACAAGCTAAAACATAGCTGTCTCCAGTGGGAGATTCAACAAGTGAAAACACAGCTGTCTCTAGTGGGATACTCGACAAGCTAAAACACAGCTGTCTCTAGTGGAAGACTCGATAAGTGAAAACTCAGCTGTCTCTAGTGGGAGACTCGACAAGCTAAAACACAGCTGTCTCTAGTGGGAGACTCGACAAATGAAAACACAGCTGTCTCAAGTGGGAGACTCGACAAGTGAAAACACAGCTATCTCAAGTGGGCCACTCAACAAGTAAAAACACAGCTGTCTCAAGTGGGAGACTCGACAAATGAAAACACAGCTGTCTCAAGTGGGAGACTCGACAAATGAAAACACAGCTGTTTCTAGTGGGAGACTCTACAAGCTAAAACACAGATGTCTCTAGTGGGAGACTCGACAAGTGAAAACACAGCTGTCTCAAGTGGGAGACTCGACAAGTAAAAACACAGCTGTCTCAAAGGGGCGACTCAAAAAGTGAAAACACAGCTGTTTCTATTGGGAGACTCGACAAGTGAAAACACAGCTGGCTCAAGTCGGAGACTCGACAAGTGAAAACACAGCTGTCTCTAGTGGGAGACTCGACAAGTGAAAACACAGCTGTCTCTAGTGGGAGACTCGACAAGCTAAAACACAGCTGTCTCTAGTGGGAGACTCGACAAGTGAAAACACAGCTGTCTCTAGTGGGAGACTCGACAAGCTAAAACACAGCTGTCTCTAGTGGGAGACTCGACAAGTGAAAACACAGCTGTCTCTAGTGGGAGACTCGACAAGCTAAAACACAGCTGTCTCTAGTGGGAGACTCGACAAGTGAAAACACAGCTGTCTCTAGTGAGAGACTCAACAAGCTAAAACACAGCTGTCTCTAGTGGGAGATTCGACAAGTGAAAACACAGCTGTCTCTAGTGGGAGACTCGACAAGCTAAAACACAGCTGTCTCTAGTGGGAGACTCGACAAGTGAAAACACAGCTGTCTCTAGTGGGAGACTCGACAAGTGAAAACACAGCTGTCTCTAGTGGGAGACTCGACAAGTGAAAACACAGCTATCTCAAGTGGGCGACTCAACAAGTGAAAACACAGCTGTCTCTAGTGGGAGACTCGACAAGTGAAACCACAGCTGTCTCTAGTGGGAGACTCGACAAGTGAAAACACAGCTGTCTCTAGTGGGAGACTCGACAAGTGAAAACACAGCTGTCTCTAGTGGGAGACTCGACAAGTGAAAACACAGCTGTCTATAGTGGGATACTCGACAAGCTAAAACACAGCTGTATCTAGTGGGAGACTCGACAAGTGAAAACACAGCTGTCTATAGTGGGATACTCGACAAGCTAAAACACAGCTGTCTCTAGTGGGAGACTCGACAAGCTAAAACACAGCTGTCTCTAGTGGGAGACTCGACAAGTGAAAACACAGCTGTCTCAAGTGGGAGACTCGACAAGTGAAAACATAGCTGTCTCTAGTGGCAGACTCGACAAGTGAAAACACAGCTGTCTCAAGTGGGAGACTCGACAAGTGAAAACACAGCTGTCTCAAGTGGGCGATTCAACAAGTGAAAACACAGCTGTCTCTAGTGGGAGACTCGACAAGTGAAAACATTTTGAGAGTTTATAGGAATAAACGTTATACTGATCTGGAAAACACGTAAAAGGCGACATTCTAAACCGTTATAACACAAAGGCTGACAATGTAGTTTGTAAGAGTGTGACAATAGATGTGTAGCTTACATATTTGAAATGACATGTCACACAGTCACGTACGCTTCGTTAGATGTGTTCACTGGCTGCAGATGGCTTCTATGTGGTTCCATAGTCACATACAAACCGCACAGTGAAGAACTCTTTCATGCTGATTCGTGTTTATAGGGGGGGGGGGGGGGAAATCAGTGGTCTCGGAGTAAGGTGTCTGCATCGAGTGCCGGAGGTCACGGGTTCAAATCACGGTGGAGACCGGGATTTTTAAGATGGATTGATTTTCTGGTACAAATTCCTCTGATATCTGGGTAGTGAGTTCAGATTCCCGTGTTCAGTGTCGAGAACGTTAAAAATACCTTGGCAGTTCTAAATCGAAAAGAGTAGGCTTAACAGCCGCTGCCCACACTTTGGTTAACAATATACCAAAATTAAATTATTTGTATCTTCCCCCAGACCAAGTAAGCCGCAGGAAGTTGTAAAATACCTACTACATAAAGCCAAAGCATTCGGCTACCTAGCAACAGGCATTAACATGCCTGTTTAAATACCAGGATTCCAAGTACGTGCTTATTTGTGTATATATATATATATATATATATATATATATATATATATATATATATGTGTGTGTGTATGTGTGTGTGTTGTATGTTGTTCGTCCATAACGTGTGATGAAGACCACTCTTTTTCATTCATCCAGTTTTCTTTCATTTAGACTATGGGTTGGGATTGGGGTTGGTTGCAAATGTGGCCGACTAGTCCAATATGGAATCTGAACAAATGCAGTAAGTAACGGCACTTAATGTTCGCTATACGAGACGGCGATAGTTCAATATGGACATATATATATATATATATATATATATATATATATATATATATATATATATATATATATATATATATATACATATGGCATTCAAATACAATTTCAGAAAAAAACGGTGAACTATCGGAGTCATTTACGATCACAAATGTACGAGAGGAGTTAAAGTAAAACCGAGACTTTTTTTACTTTTGTAAGGAAACCAAATAAAATGTTCTAGTAGTCAAAATGCCATTTGTTTATCAATATAATCTCCTACAACGTATTTGCACTTATCTCAGAGTTTAAGTAATACTTGAAAAGCTTCAGAGTAGAAAGATTTGTCAGTTTATCTGAAACAATTCAAGACAGCCATTTTCACTTCGTCTATTCAGTAACACGTTCTCTGCTGGCAGAAGCTTTCTGAGATGTGGACATGAATCGACATCAGGTATCGTATTGATGGAAGTTTTGCTTGTCTTGGCTTCGTTCGTTCTCAATCTCCCGCTACCAAACCCTGACACGGGCCTAAGTAGCAGAATGTAGTCCAGAGAACGGAATGCGTTGTCTCCTAGTTTACAGCTTGACTGCGATATTTGCACCTTTCGGTCCAACACATCCGACTTCAGCAAGCATTTTGTGAGTACCGGGCTAGCATTCTCTCTTCGATCCCTTCCCCTTAGCTAGTCTGCTCTGTTGCAGCCTGTTATCCAGGATCACTGCGTGGAGGTGTAGAAGGGTCTTGGCAGCCCTGGTTCGCTGGCCCTGACGCCGGCAGTCAGTTATGGGTCGCTGACCACTGCAGGTCATGCGCTGCTCAGCATTTTGATCCCGGAAATTGTTTAATCTTAGGAGGCTTCAGGCAAAACCAAGTTCCAATCACATATCGTCAGAGATCTTCTATTTGTTGACGACTGTGTCTTCATTGCTAACTAAGAGTCCGATCTGCAAACTGGATAGATTATCTTTATGCTGACACTTCAGGCTTACAATCAGCACGGAAAACATCGAAATCAGTAGCTTTATGAAATCTATTTTTAAGCTCAATCGTGAGAAACTGAAAAGTGTGAACTTACCTTGGTAGCACACTATTCCAAGACATAGCCATTGATTATGACGTGAACACTAGGATCTCCGAAGCTAACAGCTTATTTGGCAAATTATACACACACTTTTTGCATCAAAGTGAAATAATCTAAAGACGGAGCTGAAGGTTTAGAAAGTTGTAATGCTTCAAGTGCTGCTGTATTCTGTGACAGTATACAGGAACTGCGTAAAGATGTTGAACCACATCCATACAGTCTACTTCAGAATGGTATAGAAGATCAAATAACAAGTCAGTATCTCAGATATCGTCATTCGTTAAAGGGGTGGTATCCCTGGATCTCATAATCTTCTGATACAGTCACAGATTCGTTGCGATGGTCATGTAATTCGAATGCCACACATTGGGCTGTCAAAAATACTTCTATATTGTGAGATACAGAATGGTAAACAGTATCTTGGTGGTCCAAAAAGAAATTACAAAAACACGTTTAAGACTTCACTAGAACACTTTGGCATAATACCCGATACCTAGGATGCAGCAACGTGAGACCGAACCGTTTGGCACATATCTCTCCGTGAAGGTGTATCGTATATCTCTCCATGAAGTTGTATCATATATCTCTCCGTGAAGGTGTATCGTATATCTCTCCGTGAAGTTGTATCATATATCTCTCCGTGAAGTTGTATCATATATCTCTCCGTGAAGGTGTATCGTATATCTCTCCGTGAAGTTGTATCATATATGTCTCCGTGAAGGTGTATCATATATGTCTCCGTGAAGGTGTATCATATATCTCTCCGTGAAGGTGTATCGTTGTGTCAGGTATCGATAAAAACAGCAGCTGAGAAGGGAGACAGGCTAGAAAAGTCCGTGAAATCAAGCCTTCACATCAGGTGCATAATCTCTGCCGAAACTGCCCAATGCCTTTCCAGATTATGATGTAGGAATTGGCTTAGTGATCAGAAAAGATAACAACTTTATGTAAATCACGGAACAATAGTGTAGTAAATTATTTCAGACATTCGAGAACAACGTATCTAATTGGCTGGAGAATAAGAACCGTTATTCTTCCTCCGTATTACCTCCCTCACCTCCTTCATATATTCGCTATTTCAGAATTGTGTTTAGCTGTAGAAATGATACCACCATCTAGCGGTTGTTAAATGGATAGCTATTTCGCCTTTTCTGAACATCGAGTTCGTCTTCTCATATTATCAAATGAAGATGTAGGTACTTTACCTTTTGACCTTGAGATATACTGTACAATCGTGAATCACGTTTGACCTTTAATCAAGACAATACATGCGTCTTTGTTACTTCATTTGTGTTAGGCTGTTTTAGACAGCAATAACACGCATCCACCACGCAACCACTACGCAACCACCAGTACAGCAGACATTAGGGGAAACAAAATGGAGATGGATAGGACACACTCTAAGAAATAAGCCGAACAGCATAACAAGACATTTGCTGGATTGAAACACATAGGGTCGATAGACCAAGCTGCACCTGACGGCGAACGGTCATGAAAAAAGTCAGCTCAGTCGGGGGTTTGTGGACGAAACTTAAGATTTGGGCGGGGGGGGGGGGGGGCAGGGGGGGTTTCAGGAATAAAGGAATATTGTCCCTGAAGCCATTATGTAATGTGCAATCAAAGTTTCTATTCTGCTTCCGATAGAAACAACAAGTTTATATCGTACCGCCGTTCTGAACGCATACCCCTTGCTCAGTGGGCCAGGGCTAATCACCCTTCACCAGCTCGTTATTGTGTTCATTATATCCCACTGTGTGTCCAACATGTTTTTTTTTTTAAAGCAGCCATATACGAACTTTCTTTTTTCACGCTTTATCAGAGAAAACTCAATCTGGTTGATCAAATGCATCACAGAAAGACAGAACATCTTTCTTGCTAAGTAGTAACTCTTACAAGTTTCTTGACTTCTTGAGTTTCTGAAGTATTTTCATACTATTGCACCACTTGCTACATTTCCTGCCTACGGTGATGATAACCCGTTAGTCTTTTTCCCACCAATGTCGATGGTTTTCGTTTCCTATTGGAGCTGCAGCTGTGGTCATAGGCACAGTCGTCTTCTCTTGCTTTGTCATATGTAACACGATTGTCTTGTCTGCCTTTCATAGAGTATGCACTGTTCCTGTGGAATGTATTAATGTTATCTGAGATTGTTGAAGTTTATACGTTCGTTTGACCTTTAAAAGTATTGATATTCCAGACATGTGTAAAGATATGTATCTAATCTTTACAACAGCGTGCTTATCAGAATTTTTCGCATGTCTTTATGTCGTATACACACTGTGACCTGGGCAGAGTGGTCGAATTCAGTTTTATAATCCACGCCCAACAAAGACCAATAGATTGTAGAAGAGTTATAGCAATCGCCTTCTGCGAAGGTCTGTAGGTGTCGCTATTTTAAGTTCAGGCAGATCTTTGTATGTTTTGGTCGTCCTGATACCTAAATGACAGGCAGCCATCAGATGTGACTCCATTATATTGACATGAATCATGGTTGTCATTGTCAGACCAATCGAGGATTGTGCAAGAGAGCTCAGATGTCACTACGAAACTGGGGCTGAATATGCAGACGTCAATGAGCTGACATCAACGAAAATCCTATTCTGTTAACAAGTAGCGGCCCTAAAAAACAGGATACACTAGTCTATTCTGGCTAGGAGCAAAGGGGTTACAGTGGACAGACAATCCAGCACCTAAAGAAGCCAACTGGAACTGGATATGTCGGTCCGAAATACGCAGCCTTGATGTAAATTACGACATAACGTTTGAACATTTTTTCCAATAAGAAAACACAGGAAGTAGAAGACTATGGAGCTCTTCAATGTCCACCAAATCATGCAGATCTGGTTTTTATAGATCGGTGGTTCTAACACCACGAGGATAGTATGTGCATCATCTGTTGTAAATCATTCACCATTTCACTTGATCTCAACCAGTCTTGTACATAAAGATATATGTCAATGTAATAACTTTAGCTATGCCTCTGTTAAGTTTGATTTAAGCTACTTTTCTCGAAGTTGTGAAACGCTCGTTTGATATCGGAGAACATTAAGAAGGACTGTTGCACATCCCCATAAGTTATGATGTCTTGGTTATGCATAATACAATTGTTAAATTTATCAGAAGAACGGCTACGGGAATCCTCTTCAATTCCCATTGAACAAAGAAAACACCACACTTGTAATGTCTACTCGGCTGTTGTACCAAATTACAGGACCCAGGTCAAATCCACAACACGTAGGCAAGAAAGATGCAATGTTATAGCTATTACGCGCAATTAGTATTCTTGTGAGTTTAGATATTAACTTAGATAGCGACATACGTTTAATTTCAACACATCGTGCAAACATATGTAAGATATGTATCATATTATGACAAGAGGTGTAAAATAATGTCCTGAATATCCAAGTATTCTATGACAAGAAATAGAAGACAATGTGCTCAATGCCCAAGTATACTATGACAAGAAATAGAAGACAATGTCCTGAATATCCAAGTATATTATGACAAGAAATAGAAGAAAATGTGCTCAATGCCCAAGTATACTATGACAAGAAATAGAAGAAAATGTGCTCAATGTCCAAGTATACTATGACAAGAAATAGAAGACAATGTCCTGAATATCCAAGTATACTATAACAACAAATAGAAGAAAATGTGCTCAATGTCCAAGTATATTATGCTAAGAAATATGAAACAATGTCCTGAATTTCCAAGTATACTGTGACAAGAAATAGAAGAAAATGTGCTCAATGTCCAAGTATATTATGCAAAGAAATATGAAACAATGTCCTGAATATCCAAGTATACTATGACAAGAAATAGAAGAAAATGTGCTCAATGTCCAAGTATATTATGCAAAGAAATATGAAACAATGTCCTGAATATCCAAGTATACTATGACAAGAAATAGAAGAAAATGTGCTCAATGTCCAAGTATATTATGCAAAGAAATATGAAACAATGTCCTGAATATCCAAGTATCTTATGACAAGAAATTGAAGACAATGTCCTGAATGCCCAAGTATCATTTGCTCTTTTCGTCTTGACAGACGATAGTAATGTTGCTTTTAACACAAGGCCCGAGCAGAAAAAAAGAGCCCATGTGTTGCCCATGCACTATGGTCCCTGTCTCGGTCTGTCTTGTTTACTCAAAGAGAACGCTGATACCAAGACATTTGGAACAAGGCAAGCGGCAGAAGTGGCCGAATTAGCAAAACGATTTTCTATCCGTTGGCCTGTCGGTGCTTCACTCCTAGACCAGCCGCCAACCAAGATTAAGGGCCTGGTTTGTCCTGCCACAACACTCAACTTAGGTTACCTTTCCTGGCTCTGTGAAAAAGTATTTCTATCCGTTTGCGTGTGCTCCTTCGCATGTCGTCGGTTGTCAGGTTTGGTACACTCTGACCAATTTTCAGAATTATCAGAAAACAGGTTGCATAGCCATGTCTGACAAAACCCGTCAATATACGTCAGTATCTTATCTGCAAGGCTTTTGATGGTTTGAAATCATAGCTTTTCTTCTCCTAGATGAGCTGCTGTTCCTAGGCATTCGAACCCCATCTGCACGAAATTGCTCGCCTTCCGCCCGTTCTCCTGTTTCTCAAAACAGTTCGCCGCGCGAAGGCCAGGAGATAGACTTTGTTGGGAGCATTTAGTTGGTGTTGAGAGTTCATCCTCAACCCCCACCACTGGCTATAATAACATTTAGAACCAAGTATAATATGACAGGAAATAGAAGACAATGTGCTGAATGTCGAAGTATATTATGACAAGAAGTATAAAACAATGTCCTGACTGCCCAAGTATATTATGACAAGAAGTATAAAACAATGTCCTGACTGCCCAAGTATATTATGACAATAAAAAAATACGATTTCCTGAATGACCAAGTATACTATGACAAGAAATAGAAGAGAATGTGCTGAATGTCTAATTGATTATTTGTTTTGTTTTGTGATTCGTTACATGCGGTTTTTATCTGAATTGTCTTTTAACGTTTTTACAAGCTCTCAATTTTTCAAAGTACATACCTCGAATAGTCGGAGCTGGATGTTTCTCTGCGTGCTTCACTGTTTCACTAGTAACACTATCTACTAGAAACTTTATCTCACTTGATTGTTCAATGAATGCTTGAAGATCAAAAGTTGAAACTAACTGTACAGTATGCGTCTCCATTGTCAGTGCTGCATCTAGTTCAGCTTTAGCCATGCTCAGTTCAAGGAAGCACTTTGCAAATTTTTCTTTAACAGTACTTAACACATGACACTGTAACGACTTTCGTAGTGCATGTCTACCTGTAGCCAAATCCTCCTCCATGCTTGTAAATAATGTGTACGTATTGAAGAATGGAAGCAGTTCTCTCTTTGCAATAAGTTTATCAAGTTCAAATGGTTATTTCAGATTTCTGTTAATCTGAGTGTTCCGTTATATATATCAACAAAAGCTAGCCTGCAATAGAGAAACAAAAAAGATATCAAGAATTTTTATTTGAATAAAATGTATAATACACCATCACATAAGTTTATATTTTAATGAACATTAAGAAAATACATGATACTCTGGCCCACGTTCAGATATTTTCTGACAAGATCAAAAGAAAGTAGAACATATCAGGTCAAAGAGAACAAATTGTAATAGATTAATACCAGCAACTATGTAAGATGTCATGTTATCTGTCGCTATGTAAGATGTCATCTGTTATTTGTCACTATAAGATGCCATCTGTTATCTGTCACTATGTAAGACTTCATCTGTTACACGTCACTATGTGCGATGCCATCTAATATCTGTCACTATGTGTGACGTCATCTGTTATCTGTCACGGAGAATCAACGTCACTGCACTTCAGAAAAACCTATAGATGCTCAGTCTGTCTCAGTAACTAAACACAGATGGGGGCACTGATGTTTCATGTAGCTCGATGTGTGTACACACTTCTGCTCCGTCCTATCAGGTATCCATCTCACTCGAATGGACGTTTAATTTCATAATTGAACGGATTACCGATTCATGCATATTGTGTCATAACTCATGAGGTGGGCATTAATGTTTTCCATTATAGCCCCCCTAGTCAATTCCAATGTCCACGGCATACCCGCCAACTGACTGTACTAATCATGGTATGTTGGGCTTAAGAAGACGTTTGGAAAAAAACATTCATTTGAGATTGAGGTCACAACGATGGTTCATGGTAGCTATAGATTGACTGGAGCCACGCCCTATCCACGCTGTGCGTTAGTCCTCCTGTGCACGTGCAATAATTTATATAGAAAATAATTTCTCAATATTGTTTATGAATAATAATATAACATTATTAACTATTAAGTAGCTTAAAATCTCAAATTTTACATTCGGGCTACAAACTGAACATTAGTCACGAGGTCCGGGCTCTTTATCAGGTGAGAAATCACGGGGAGATGAGGGTCACTACAAAGAAGACAAGAAAAAGTTGACCGCAATTGTTCTAATGGAAAATAGGAATTGCCAAATTATCGATCTAATTGTCATTGAAAGAAACTAAGAGATCGGAATTTTTTTCCTAACGTCAGGTTATGTTTTGTTTTGTATAATCGAAATCACTATACTCTTGAAGGACCCACGGGTATCTTTCTTTAATTGATGAATGGCATGGATACCGATTGTTCCTGAAACTCGCTTCTCCGTTATATCGTCGTTTAATTCGAAATTCTTAACATTTCCAGATTGTTCATTCGTTAACTACAGTGGCACCATGTAACAAACAGGCATTGATATATAAAGTTCCTAAAACTCGATTCTTATTGACGAAATAATTTTCCACATTATAGGCATATAAATACTTACATTGTGATTCACATGACGTCAATGTCGATGTCATTGGCAAATCTAATTGTTAAAATGGTAGCCTGTTGATTCGAGAATGAAACAAATAACTTTAAGAAATTACACGTTCATCATCTGTAGCACTGCTACATGGTTACGTATATTGTTGGAAAAATATTTTCTCCTTCCTAATACATAAATAGACATGATCTAACCCGTAATAATCTGGCACGATACTAAACTTACACATAACGGGAATTCTAAAGATATTTAAAACCATAAAATGTTTCGATTATCCCCCTCTAAATAACTCTGATCGATATGGCACATCGTGCCACTCATACATTCCTATATCAAGAAGAATGCAGAATAGACATTCTGAATTGAAAGAAAGCTATAGAAAACAATAACCCATATATAAATAGAAATAAATAGATGAAGTATGGCTTTACAATGGAGTGGGACAAAGCAGAAGATGAGTATTTCCACACTACAAGTAGCAATGATATTCCACACCTACAATAAATAAGCTAAATGATTCTGTGACAGCATGATAACAGAACACACCACAACCTTTGACATGTGACATATCTTTTAGGCATGTGTCTGGAATGCGTACTGAGAAGGAAAATGCCCATATTATTTAGTCCTTTAATACGGTATTATTGCAAACGAAACATAAGCGGAGGTTGAATTGATATGGACGCATCAAAATGTGGCATGAAAGTCTTCTACAAAAGATACTTGAGGTCAAGGTCCAGGGGAAAAGACAAAGGTGGCGAGCTAGACTCAGTTTTATATTACGGTAATGAATACACATTCAAGTACAAACCTATGTGGGAATTAAGAGAAATGCAGAGGATAGAATCAAATGAAGAGACATACTTTGTCAATCTTACAACCTGTCTTAGGGCCGATCACCCAGAGGATAGAGTCAAATTGAGAGACATGTTCAGACAACCTTACAACCAGTCTTAGGGCTCATCACCCAGAGGATAGGATCAAACGGAGAGACATGCTCAGACAAACTTATAACCATTCTCACAGACTTTGACGATGTCAAAAGATATCACAGTATGGACGCTCTAGGCATCAAATCATTTCTATAAGATCTAACTAAAGCCATTGACAGTTTTGTACCCGGCAAAGCACCAGGCAGCGACGGGATTCCCCCTGATTTGATCCATTGCTGTGTAAGGGTATATTCTGCCAGCCGATGTAAATGATGTTTTATCAGTGCTTGTCATTATACCTCACGATGTAAATGATGTTTTATCAGTGCTTGTCATTATACCTCACGATACATGAGATGCACAGATTTTAGCATTATTCAAAAGGAAAATTGATAGAAGCGACTGAAATAACTATCGAAGTATCTTCTATATGCAGTCATGTAAGCAGCGCCTTCGACAGAGTAAACTTCCTACGGCTACCAAAAAAGTAACACGTTGAGTTCGTGTACCTGGAGTGGGTGTGGATTCAGATCTGGCAATCATCTTCATTGACTTGACAAGCGCTTTGACTAGCGGGGATGGACTCTTAAAATCCTCTCAAAATGATATTACCCAAGAAAACTGCTAGGACTAATAATATCGTTGCATGAGGTCATCAAGATGGTAGCATATCACAGAAATTTCATATTCGCAGTGGTCGTAAACTAGGCTGCTTCCTTACCCCGACACTGTTCAAAATGATCTTTGAATTAATACCGAAACATGCATTTGCTAAAGCAATTGAAGGAATCCGCCTTCACACTTGGTAGGATGCAAGGTTCAGGGTTCAAGGCCAAAAAAAAATCAGGGAGGTCGCCATCAGTGACTTGCTTTGTGCTGATGATGAGGGAATTGTCACCCACAGTCTGCAGGAACTCCAGAGCTTATTTGATCGCTTCTCACAGGAATGCAAAGATGTTGATCTCATAATAAGTCTCAACAAAACAATTGTGCTGAGATAAGGTTATGCCTTGCCAACTTTTAACATCGATAAAACAGGTCAACAATTTTTCTAAAATTGTTTGCTTCAGAAATAAAATTCACTATTTTTGAATTTTTCTAGATTACACCGCTGATTTCAAATATGATAATGAAAATCACCATCTGGCTCTAGTTTTAATGATATAAAAACATTAACATCATAATGATGTGAATAATGCATGCATCTTTAGTTATCCTGTGTGAACACTTAGTCTTCGTACTTTGACTTTATAAAAGTTGCAGTTACATGCTCATTTAATTGAAATTCTCTAAAAAATGAAGGGAAAAGCAAAAAATATATCACATAAACTGTTTTAAAAATCAAAATGTATACTTTTTCCATCACAATTAAGTGGCTGTTCGAGGCATCTTCTCTTGTTTCTTTTACTCAAGCAAAAAGGTGTCTCTTGTCAATGTCCAGCAATAATATGCCAGTATTGAATGGCAATAATTGCCCTGATGTCTCGTCTCCATAGCAGCGATGTCTCGTCTCCATAGCAGCGATATCTTGCTGACATTTGTCAACATGCTCATCATACGTATATAATAGCCCATTCGCTTCTGTGGATCCTGGTCTTCTGTGGATCCTGGTCTTCTACTGTTTCTGATTGACTCCATTGATTCTGATTTGTTCAGACTTGGTGACAAGATGTAGTTTTCTTTCGCGTGCCACTTTTGTAGTTAGACTTGATGACGAGATGTAGTTATTTACATCTGCCTTATGTCTTATTAGACGTGGTGTCGAGGTGGATTTTTTCTTCGTGTGTTAGTTGTGTGGTTAGATGACATGGGAAGGTGTAGTTTTGTTTTGTGTGCCAGATGTGTCGTCAATGCCGTTGTCATTCCGTATTTCTTCAGTATCTCCCTTACACCATCTATTCATCTAGCTCGGGCCTCTTGTCTGGTTTTATTGTTCCGTACATTTGGTAGATCTGTTTGCATTCTAGTCAGGTGCGATACCACCTATTTTCTACCTTACCATATAATCCATGCGAGGTGTCGCACCCACCTTCTTTCTGATCTCTTCGTGTCGCATTCTATCCATCCTTGTGCTTCCGATTGCTTTTCACGAACACTTCATTTCGCATACCATGATTTGTTTTCTTGTATCTTGGTGACAGTCCATGTCTGACACTGGTAGCAGAAAGTTGGTGTAACAATTATATTAATAAACTGTCTTTATGTCTCCACTAGGATGTTTTTGTGTCTTAATAAGGGCAAGAGCTGGTATGTAAGAAACCGTTTTGCTTTCCTTAATTCCACCTTCCTGTACACTTTCATTTTTGTGAACATGCTGCCAAAGCATTTGAATTATCTTGCCTGTTTCAATTATGTGATTGTCACCTGAATATTTAATGTCCTTTCTGTTCTGATGATTTTCAGATTGTCAGTGATGAAGGATCAAAATTTGAGGTGTTGGCCAGAATAGCACAGACAATAGCGGCGCTTGAACGGCTTTGCAAAATCTGGCAAGATAAACGGTTAGCACTATGCACGAAAATCAGATTAATGCGTACACTGGTCCTGTCAATATTCCTCTATGCATGTGAGACATGGACAGTTAAAGCTGACCTCCAACGAAGGATACAGGCCTTGGAGATGAGATGTTTCCGAAAACATTTAAACGTCACTTACAAAGATCGAGTTACAAATGAGGAAATACGAGATAGAATTGGAATAGTGCCTTTTGAAGACCTCTTGGCAACTGTCAAAAGAAGGAAACTCACTTGGTACGGTCACATATCGAGATCAAATGGTCTTGCAAACACAATCCTCCACGGGAAGGTGCATGGCAGACCACGAAGAGGCCAGCCCAAAAAGGAGATGGGAGGACAACATAAAAGAATGGACCAGTCTCCGACCAGAAGAGTCACAGGCAGCGACATCTGACAGAGAGGGGTGGCGTGGGTTTGTGAGGATGTCTTCATGGGTGCCCCAACGACCTCACCGGTTAAGGGATGACCTGCCCTGACTTTCAGAATGATTGGGGGGGGGGGGGGGGAGATACTGCTTTGCTAGAAGCGAAAATGGCTAGATAAAGAAGAAGGAAAAGAAACGTCATACATACTATGAATTCGCTAAGTTGTAATTGTCCTTTCTCTCATTCATCAAGTCCTTGACAAACATGATGAATGTACATGTTAAGTAGATAGTTATATAGCTGACTGCCGTCGGAGTTGAAATAGTGATGTCTTTATTATGTTAGGTTTGAGCATTTTTAACAAATCGGGTGATAAGTTCTCTTTTTCGCTGCCCTGACTTCTCTAACCGTGAGTCAAAGGACAATTTATAGAAGTCATTGACAGAGCGCGTCGTAACCAGAGAGCGAACCCGTTCATTTTTCTGTGAGAAAAAAAGAATTATAAATAACCAAGCAGAAGTTCAATATATCAAAGAAGTATGTTACATCCTGGAGACAAAAGTGAATGGAGTCTGTAGGGGTCTAGAACACACCTGGAATTTTTACTAGAACCTGAAATAGCTGTTATAACAACCTGTCCTTGCCATTGATATTTAAAGAATGATTAGTCTTTGTTGTCACCAAGACATTCGTCTTAGCTAACAATGAACGTCGTTGTTTGTTGAACCAGTCAATCTTGTACCAACTTTTTTTTCAAATCGACAGAAACATATCTTCTGCCTAACCTTTCATTCAGTTGCTACTAGTGTCCGAGTGACAGGTTCGTGTCATGCCACTCATGTCAGTAGTGCCAGTCTACGAGTCATAATTCAGCCGAATTCACGTACACACAGCTCTGAATAGTTTAATCCTTCCAGTTGAAATACTGCAGGAAAGCTCATTAAATACCCTGGATAAAAAGAGAAAGATATAAAATCTAAAGGATGTGAGTGTAAGCCTAAATTCGCTAACAAATGATGTTTCTAAAATACGTTAGCCATATAAAACTCCATATAAGTCTAGAAAAACTAAACTAGAGAGTATGTTGCCAGGTAAGTGATGCAGAGCCAGACTGAGAAGAAGATGGACTCAGAACATTGAAGAGGTTCAAAGTATGACAGTGACAGAAGCGAGAAAGCTGGCCAGTCTTTCATTTCGGCTGATATAAGATGCACGTTCTCTATAGGACACGCTACATGATGCTATGATGACTCACCCACTCCATGTTCCCAGCTCAATATTTAATATCGATACATTACCAACTTTTTCTTTAGGGATTCATTTTTTATGACCTAAATGTTGAGTAGTCTGGTTGACAAGCTCCGTTTCCTGTCTGCTTCTAAATGTTCGGAATGAAGTCTGAGTATCGTGAAAATCGCCCTTCTCCTTCCAACTTTTAATTGTTATTTGTTATATTTGAGATAACAGTGCCTTTTGATAACAATTAGTCCGTGATTTGATTTATGCAATAGTTTGTTAACGATCTTTAATGTTATGCTTTTAGTTTGCGCTGTATGACTTACCTTCATACAAAAATGTTAGAGAAGTTTACGTCCTGAAAACGTCTTGACCCATAACTATTATTCATGTTCTTGATGAAGGACAACCAATCATTCGGTAGATATGTTTCGGTTGTACACAGTCATTAAAAGGTGCACAGAAGGTTTGGTAAGTATTACTAGAGCATATAATTGATTTCCTGAAACAATGAATGCATTATCGATCTGGGGTAGTTGTCTCTCCGCCGCGATTCAATTTCAACCAGTGTTCGTAAAGCGATCTCAGTCCCGCCAGGCGGAGCGATAGCGCGGGCTTGCGGAAAACGCTTGCCCGCCTTTCCCCGTTGTACTATCGGGATGCGGTTTTTTTTGGCGTCTCCTCCGCCGAGATGCGCTGCTCGGGTCCGTATCGAGAAACGTTGTCAGTCAGTGGTGATTTATCTAAGGCTTATAACAGAGCTCGACAGTTCGTCTCGCTGGTGGTCAGACTCTCGCAAAGAGCTTGTGACCGGCAAATGGAAAGCAGGAATCGTGCCTGAACGCCCTGTGTTCTCCCGGGGACCAACCCGCGGGAGAAGGGCAGGCTGGCAGGACAAATTGTCTCTAGTCCCAGTGAAATTCATCGCCGAGGTCGTTGGGATCCATTCTGCGCAGAGCGCTGCCATCCCTCCTCGAGCGAGCCCGGTCAGTCGGTCGTCTGGTGCGTGTAGGGGCCCCTGTTAGGCGGTCCTAGGTCGACGGAGTGAGAGACGGGTGGAACAACCGTCCGTCCGTTCTGTCAGTCGGTCCCTGCGGCCGTCCCAGTGAGGCTTTTTACACATCCGTCCTCCGCCGACAGGTGTGTGCGGTACGTACGTCTCCGACAGATATCTGGTTGATCCTGCCAGTAGTCATATGCTTGTCTCAAAGATTAAGCCATGCATGTCTAAGTTCACACTGTCTCACGGTGAAACCGCGAATGGCTCATTAAATCAGTCGAGGTTTCTTAGATGACACGATCCTACTTGGATAACTGTGGCAATTCTAGAGCTAATACATGCTTACCAAGCTCCGACCCTCGCGGAAAGACCGCTTTAATTAGTTCAAAACCAATCGTCGTTTCCCCTCGCGGGGTTGCGGCGTCCCCACTGGGGACTCTGGATAACTTTGAACTGATCGCATGGCCTCATGTGCCGGCGACGCATCTTTCAAATGTCTGCCCCATCAAATGTCAATGGTACGTGACATGCCTACCATGTTTGTAACGGGTAACGGGGAATCAGGGTTCGATTCCGGAGAGGGAGCATGAGAAACGGCTACCACATCCAAGGAAGGCAGCAGGCGCGCAACTTACCCACTCCCGGCACGGGGAGGTAGTGACGAAAAATAACAATACGGGACTCCTTCAAGGCCCCGTAATTGGAATGAGTACACTTTAAACCCTTTAACGAGGATCTATTGGAGGGCAAGTCTGGTGCCAGCAGCCGCGGTAATTCCAGCTCCAATAGCGTATATTAAAGTTGTTGCAGTTAAAAAGCTCGTAGTTGGATCTCAGGCGCAGGCGGGCGGTCCGGCTCGCGCCGGTTCACTGCCCGTTGTCTCCTGCCCTACCGTCTGCCGGCTCTCTCCCACGGTGCTCTTCGCTGAGCGTCCTGGGTGGCCGGCGCGTTAACTTTGAAAAAATTAGAGTGTTCAAAGCAGGCCTCGGCTGCCTGAATAATGGTGCATGGAATAATGGAATAGGACCTCGGTTCTATTTTGTTGGTTTTCGGAACTGGAGGTAATTATTAACAGGGACAAACGGGGCCATTCGTATTGCGGCGTTAGAGGTGAAATTCTTGGATCGCCGCAAGACGAGCTACTGCGAAAGCATTTGTCAAGAATGTTTTCATTAATCAAGAACGAAAGTCAGAGGCGCGAAGACGATCAGATACCGTCGTAGTTCTGACCATAAACGATGCCGACTAGCGATCCGCAGGAGTTGCTTCGATGACTCTGCGGGCAGCTTCCGGGAAACCAAAGTGTTTGGGATCCGGTGGGAAGTATGGTTGCAAAGCTGAAACTTAAAGGAATTGACGGAAGGGCACCACCAGGAATGGAGCCTGCGGCTTAATTTGACTCAACACGGCCAACACTGAAATGACTGACATGCCGAGACCACTTTCCTTGGGTCTAACAAATACGGAACGGGTGCTGGATTTAGATCCTTGGAAATCTGGGGTTATGCCATCTGTGGCTCGGTTGGTCTGCATTCAGTGTTTGATAAAGGAATTGACGGAAGAGCACTACCAGGAGTGGAGCCTGCGGCTTAAATTGACTTAACACGCCAATACTGTAGAATGACTGTCAAATCGAGAGCACCTTCGTGGGGTCTAATAGTGAACATGTGCTGATATTAGACCCACGGAAGACAGGTCAGTCTCTTAACCCCCTAATGAAAGAGCGTCTGCTATGGTAATCTGGTCTTAACCCTGCAGAAATCGCAGGTTCCAGAAACGTGGCCATTGACAAACTAAAAAGCCCTCTATTGATACGCCCTGTCTAATATTGAACGGGTGCTGGAAATAGACCCTCAGAAGACAGGTCAGTTTTACCCTATTAATGACAGGGCGTTGCTACGGTAATCCTGCTCAACTCGATAGGAGCCGCAGACATTTAGCTCACGTACTAGGCTGATAAGCCAACGGCGCGAGGCTACAAGGTGAGGGATTACGGCCGAACGCCTCTAAGCCAAAATCCCGCACAAAAGCTCAGCACGATTGCAAAGGGAGGCTTCGACATGGTGGGGACCTGGGGCTCCCGCTCCAGCCCCGCTCGGTCGAGCCGCAGAATGAAGTCTCTGCCGTCCGTCGATCAAAGCGGGCGGGAAGCAGCGCGATATTCACCCCATACGGCGATGAGGTATGAAACCATTTGTAGAAGACTTAGTTCTCGGTCGGGGTGCCCTAAGCAGTAGATCAGCTACCTCACTGCGAACTGCTGAGACTCAACCCTTGACCATGAGATATGTCCGCACACCAGGCGAACAACATCTCCGTGCAATGACCAGGCTTGTCCCCTAGTCAAATGCACTATTTCGAGAGGAATCACAGGTCGCTGACATTTGGTCCACGTGCTTTGCTGATAAACTAATATCTGAGGGACTACGGCCGAACGGCTCTAAGCCAGAATCCCGCCCTAAATCTCAGCACCGCTGTGATGGGAGGCTACGACATGGCTGGGGCTTGCGTCTGAGCCCGGCCCGGTCGAGCCGCAGAAAGGCACCTGGTAAAATGCACTCCTGCCTCGATCTTTGCCTCTGTTTGCTATCAGTCATATCAATGGCGCAGAAGAGATGCAGTCCAGCGAACATTGCACCTCCTGCCCTATTGTGACAACCTCCGGGGTGGCGGGGAATGCTAGGCGTACCATCACTGCAGATGAGCCGAGAAAATAAAGGGAGCAAAGAGATACCTCACTCACATGCATATGCTTCGTTTCTGGCAGGACGTGACGATCCTGTGACAAAGTCACACTGGACTGCCTCTCTTCCGGGATAGTACAAACTAGTATATAGTCCATCATATCATTGCCAAACCCTATAGACACGAGTAGGGAAGACTCGATAGTCCTGCAAGACAACTTCCTAAGAGAGACAACTCTGACCAAAAACAACTGCTGCCTTGCAGTTAGGCTGGGGACAGCCAAAGGCTAAGAAGGGCAACCCTACAGAAACGCCTGTTGAAATCGGATGCACTGAGCCACAGGCTTAACAAAATAAAACAGTGCAACGTAAACATCGCTGTAAACAGCGTACGAAGAAGAAGAAGAAGAAGAAGAATGCATTATCGGATGGAAGTGATGGTGTGACTATTAGATGACACTATGCCATGAATGTCAAAATGGACACCAATTTAAAATGGAAAACGACACATCGTAACAGCAGAAATGAAATTCATGCGAAAAATATTGGTTTTAACAAGGAGAGACATGATCAGAAACGATGACATCAGGAAAGTGGTGGAAACATCGCCAATATTAGACTTTATCAACATACAGCAACTAAAATGGTTTGGCCATGTAACAAGTCTACCACCTCACAGTATCCACAAACAAGCAATGCTATTAAGATTCAACGGATTCAAGAAAAAAAGGCTGACCATGGAAATACGGCTTACGGAAATATGTGAGGCAAAGAATGCCTGCAGCACACATTCGGATTGTTCTAGAGGTGTCTTCATAACCTGACGCTGACAGGCATACCAGGATAAGAGAAAGGAATAAGGAAAGAAGGCTCTCCATTGCCAGTCAAGGCACGCTGATATGCTAGCATACCGTGTAATCCACGAAACTGGAATGGAATTTGGTATATCAATATAGCGGTCGCTGCCTTCGGTGATTAAGTGTTAACAGACTTCATTGTACTAGACCCCATCTTTTTTTATGAGGTTTAGTGGGTAATTCCTTTTCTCACTGCTTTTCCTTCCCGGACAGTCGA